>BTPG01000001.1:339487453-339577453 GCA_036245525.1 Semisulcospira habei | reverse complement strand
GTCGATATCATTAAAGTTGAGTGCACTCCAAGGAAAACCAATTCTGCTGTTTCTGTTCACTCTTGCTGAAAGGACCGCATACTGTCCCTCACTTCAAATCCGCTCTCTTCTGCAAGAGGCATATATTCTCATGTGCCTCTGCAGCTGCAGGGGCACATGAGAATATATGCCTCTTGCCAGCAGAAGTCGCCCCTTTTCCTCCCTAAGATTGCAGAAATATTAAGGGTTAACGCCAGACTAATGTAGGGCACTAATGTGCTAAGAGCAGTCTATTGAGTGGTAGGGAGAATGTCTGAGAAACACACATGTCCAGTGACCAGAATTTCTCATGCGACCAGATAGTTGTAAGCTAATCCCAGTTTGAACACCCACATTTGGACAATAGGCATAGGTTTTTATAAGCCGCTGCAGCGGCAGCGGCTCATGTGAATCTATGTCTCCTGTAATTAAACGCCTATGAACGAAAGACTTGAAAGAAAATGGTAATAATGGTAGTATGTTCGTAGCAATTGGAAAATGGATTGATACACACTTTGATGGGACATCATACAGATGGTTCGACCCTTTCTCTTAAGTGCTGAACTAGATGTCTTCATAATACATTCTGTTTCTTTGAAATAAATGTTGATTCTGATAGGAACTTGCAACAACCTCTCTCTCTCTCTCTCTCTCTCTCTCTCTCTCTCTCTCTCTCTCTCTCTCTCTCTCTCTCTCTCTCTCTCTCTCTCTCTCTCTCTCTCTTTCTCTCTCTCTCTCTCTCTCTCTCTCTCTCTCTCTCTCTCTCTCTCTCTCTCTCTCTCTCTCTCTCTCTCTCTCTCTCTCTCTCTCTCTCTCTCTCCTCTCTCACACACACAAGAGCAGCAAAAAATAAAAGACTGACAGAGGGGAGCCATTACACACACCACGGGATAAGGAAGCTCGAAGGCGTCTGTAACGAGACGCATGATTGGTTGTTTTGTTAAACCAGACGGCGCCTCCGCTGGGTCTGGCCAATCACGACCGCGTTTACAATGCCGCAGGACAAGACGCGTGGGATATTTCGATTTATCGACAGAGGAGACGGGCACTTTAGCGCCTCGTGTGGAGGCTGACAGGGGCTTAGATGTGCTTTTAGGCTGACAGCGGGAGGCAGGGAAAACAGCGGATGAAAATGAAGGATTGACTGAGCGGAGAAAGACGACGAAACGACGAGAGAGAGAGAGAGAGAGAGAGAGAACGAACGAACGAACGAACGAACGAAACTTTATTTTCCAAGGATTGAGATATTAGGCGCGCAGGCCTTTCTTACAATCTGTCCTTGCTAAGCTACTTTAAATATAAAAAGGAACACCAACCAAACAACAAAAACTAACTAATAATAAACGTCACACACATGCACACATAAACACATATACATGTAATCGTGCACATGCGCACTTTTGTACATACACATACACACGCACGTGCACACATAATTATCTAACATAAGTAGGTATGATATTTTTTGTACCATCAAAAACAAGTTAGAAAACAGAACAAACAATTTGGAGGCTAGATGGAAAAAGAAAACAAAATAGCAAAAGAATTTAAAAACATGAAGCGTATTATGTCGAGAAACAAAGAAGAAGAAATGATCAGCATAACGTTGTCTTAGAAAGGTAATCATGTACTCTACTTTTAAACAGAGAGAGGGACGTGGTTTGTTGAATAGTGGGAGGAAGGGAATTCCATAGAAGAGCACCTGAATAAGACAGGCTAGATTTGAACAGGTCTATACGGGGCCTTTTTATAGAGAGACTGTTCCTGGAGGTGCTGTATTTTTTTTTCAGTTGGCGAAAAAAGCCTAGATAAGTAAGGTGGAGCTTTCCCGTTAAGAATTTTGTGCATCAGTACACATTTGTTTAGTGCGAGGTGCTTAACAAGAGGGAGAAGTCCGATGGCCTGCAGCTTGGCATCAGTGGATAAAGACGGATCAGGGAGGATAAGCTTAGCAGCGCGCTTGTATAATGAGTTTATCTTCTTGAAGTGATTTTCACTGCAGCCATCCCATATTGTTGAGGCATAATCAATGTGTGGTTTAATGTAGGCATTAAAAAATAGTTTGCGTGTCTTAAGGTCAATGATCGTTTTAAGTTTGGAAAGTAGAAACAACTTTTTGGACAAATGTTTTCTCATATAATATAGGTGGTTTTGCCAGCTCAGATCATCATCTATTATTACTCCAAGCAGGCGGTGTTGACTGACCTGCTCAACTGGGATAGAGTCCAAAGAAAGGTTGAGTGATGGAGGTTTGAGCTGATGTTTCTGGCGGGTTGTGATAAGCATGCTTTTTGTTTTTGTGGGATTTACAAGCATGCGATTTTCATTACACCACCGAGAGACTTTATGAAGACTCTCTTGAAGATTATTTGCAATTTCAGGCACAGTTTTACCAGCGGAATGTAATGTTGAGTCGTCGGCAAACATGTCACACTCAGCCTCAGTAGACGTTACATGTAACGGTAGATCGTTAACGAAGATACAAAATAGTAGTGGGCCTAAAATAGAACCCTGGGGCACTCCATACTCGACAAATTGTTCAGAAGAACATTTTGCATTGACGTAGACTGTTTGTGTTCTTTTTGTAAGACAGGAGTTCAGAAACGAAAGAGCTGAGTCACTCTTTTTGTTTAAGTAGGTGGCAAGCTTTTTCAATAAGATGGTATGATCAATAAGATCAAACGCTTTTCGTAGGTCCAAGAAGACAGCACCAGCCATTTTATTATCATTTATGCTGTTGACCCACGAATTCACTATTCGTGCGAGTGCAGTGTGGCATGAATGCTTGGGACGAAAACCTGACTGGTAATGATATAATAGGGACCTTTTTTCAAGAAATTCCAAAAGATATTTGTGAACATGCTTTTCCAGAGGCTTCGAGAGAACTGATAGAAGGGAAATGGGGCGAAAGTTATTAACTTCAGAAGAATCGTTTGCTTTAGGAATAGGCACTATTTTTGATTTTTTGAAAGCTACTGGGAAGACATTTTTTTTAATACATAGGTTATAAATATATGTAAGAGGTTCCACTATGTATGGTTGCGACAGGTCAAGGATATATCCATTGATACCATCACTGCCCGAAGACGTTTTCTTTTTTAGGATGGAAATGTATTTGGCTACCTCGTGTACAGCAATATCAGGGATGACGAAAATATCATCTGAGGACAATCTTTGCTTACAGAACTTTGTTAGCTTCTCTGGTGTAGAATATATCAACTGATCGCGATTGCGAGAACTGAGTAAGTCTTTGGGGGCTGATAGAAAGTGGTTATTAAACTCCTCAGCGGAGAGGTTTTCTGGAATGGTATTGCACTGTTTACGCTTGTTGTTGGTAAGCGTATTAAGTGCTGTCCAGATAGAGGAAGGGTTTCTGTCTTCTTCGACTATTTTGGTTATAAACAATCTCTGCGCCTCTCTAATTAAGTACTTAACTTTATTTCGCAATTTTTTAAATTCATGAAAGTTCTTTTCTTTCTTAGCCTTATTTCTATCATCCATTGCTTGTTTAATTTCGTCGGTTATCCACGAGGGAGGCAGGCGGGATCGGACTCGCTTTCTTCTTACTGGCGCATGTTTGTTTAGCACCCCTAGGAACAGATCAAGTAAGAGAGAGACAGCCTTATCTGGGTTGGTACAATTGTACACATCATGAAACGGTGTAAGGCTAAGATCGTGTAGAAAAGCATCTTTGTTTAGTTTTTTAAAAGACCTATAGGTAATGTACACATGCTGATCCCTCTTTTGTTTGGGCATCTTGCACGACCATGTACAGGTGATGGGAAAATGATCACTGACAGCTAGTGGGGGGACGCTGGTCTCTAGTACTGATTTACAGTTGTTGGTATAGATGTGATCAATGAGTGTAGCGGAAGATTGGGTTATTCTAGTAGGAGCTTGGACTAGTTGCTTCAACCCGAAAAGAGTTGTTGTCGATTGCCACGTGGGATTTGTTTTCAGTAAGTCAATGTTAAAATCACCTAACAGCAGTACATCTTTGTCAGTGTCATTCACTTTATCCATCATCTGCACAAAGTCATCATACCACTCGACAGTGGACGATGGATTTCTATATACATAACCCATTATAATTGGCGATGAGTTATTAAGTTTTACTTCTAGCCATACACACTCAATCTCAGTTGACTCCAGGTCATCACGTCTGCGTACCATATGTGCAATCGAGTTATGGACATAAACAGCAATTCCTGTGTGTTTGGGGGCGTTTGGGTCACGACGAATTAAGGAAAAGTTTGGAATGCACAGATTATCGTCGCTAATTCTTGAGTCCAGACGTGATTCCGTTAGCCCAAAGAGATGGAAGTGTGAAGGCTGGTTTAAAAATATTGAAATGTCAGGAACCTTATTGTAAAGGTGAAATACATTAAGGTGCCCTACCTTCAGCCCGTGGGTATGCATGTAATTGTTTGATGGTGTACACATTTTGATGACGAAAATGTAAATATAAAGTTTTCAATATCCGAAACTCAGTGAAACAGTCCAGTCACTGAAAGGAGTGATCATGTGCGAAAATATGGAATAAACCAAATCCACTTATAATCACCACTACTGTCAAAAATAACTTGTTTGTAGAACGGTCTACTCGCATTCAACACAACACGTTTGGCTATGTACTCAAGTCACTAATGTAAACAACATTTAGTCCGGCTTACAAAAATTGTGTGTATGCCGGCCAAAACACAAGTCAAACGCGCAACTGAACTGTACACAGGTCAACCACAGTACAAACAGTACAAATAGTCCAACGATTTACCTAAAACTGTCAAACTGCAACACATGTTGCTGTGATACGGCCGCATCGCATATAAACCAAAAGCATCGCAAATATTAATGTCAAATCTATGAGGTGAACCTAAATCAACAGAACAGTAAACAGAGAGAGAGAGAGAGAGAGAGAGAGAGAGAGAGAGAGAGAGAGAGAGAGAGAGAGAGAGAGAGAGAGAGAGAGAGAGAGAGAGAGAGAGAGAGGGAGAGACAGAGACTGAACAATTATATTTTTAACTCATTCGAGACGTGCCGCATCCGGACACCCGGCCTAAAGCCGCATGTCCGGACGCACGTCTCGAATGAGTTAAAAGCTACTTTGCAGATCTTCGTGTGTTCGGCCCCAACATAAATGAGTTGGGTGTAATTTAAGATCTGAACATTTTGTTGTGTCATTGCACTTTTTTTTTTTTTAGTCCCAAGGCCATCATCTTCTTAACTTCTTTGACACCAGCTGCACTCGGATACGTGCCTCTGTGCCGCTAATGCGGATGCGGCACGTATTGTATGTGTTACCCTATATTGCCCGTATTCGAGTATTATAATTATTTCCTCGTTGGTGTTTAAATTTAAAATGGTCACCCAGTTTTCCGTTTTACTTGTTTTGGCTGTTTTTTTTTTTTTTTTTGTCTGGCACCCGCAAAGACGCCAATCTATTTTTTTTTTTTTTTGTTTCCAGGCCCCATTCAGTTGGAATTCACGTCCTAAGCACATTCGTGATGCACAGTCATTTCTTTCAAAAGTCAGCTTAAAAAACATCTTTTCCAGTCTCACTACTCTGTCTTACCAAAATTTCAGACTCTTTTTTTGTTTCACAGTAACATCATGATGACCCTGTGCCAGTTCATGTTGAGATGGTTGCTTTGCTTTTGGTGTGTTTATGTGCTGTTAATTTTTTTAATTTGTATTGTCATATTTGTATTTTGTGTTGCCGCTGTCTATTGGTTTGTGTTTAGTTTGTCATTTGTGTGTGGTGTGTGTGTGTGTGTGTGTGTGTGTGTGTGTGTGTGTGTGTGCATTGTACAGCGCTTAGAGTCTGCACTGTAGGGAGTTTGGGCTTTATAAATATAATAATAATAATATTATTATTATTATTATTATTATTATTATTGAAGGACTACAGATGAACTAGCGTGGGCGATCTTTGTTCACCTACTGGTTCACCGTCGTTATTAACGCTGGCATTGTTATGTTGCCATATGTGCGTATAAATTGTAGCATCCCAATGCGCAAAAGTTCATCGGGCCGATGTCGGTCGCCGTTGGCCCGCGCACGGACGTGCGCGGGCCAACGGCGGTCGACGTCGGCCCGATGGCCTTTTGCGCATTGGGATAACACACTCACCATTATAATTTCAAGACATGAGTCTACACCATTTGGCATAATGTAATCGTTTTATAGAGTCAGCATCTGTACTCGCGCTCATCACTGTGTCCGTGGCAGTAGCAAAAGGTGTTCAGGCTGACAGTGGGTCCACTGCGGCCGTCGTCGGCCCGAGGGCCTTTGCTTACTGGGCTAGCACTACCCGAGAACAACCACGGCCGAGCCACCCTCACAGTTGTGTAGGTTTCTTCCAAAGTCACGTTTAGGGTTGAAAAGGTTGATTGCAGACTTTAGGACGGGGCTGGTCGGAGCGCGTTCCGTAGAATGCAAAGGACATAAAAGGCGGGCGGGCCTTATGGTCTGGCAAAGAAGTAACAAAATAAAAATGACGTCACGTCTAGCCACTCAAATCTTGCTGTTGAACGTCGATTTGGCGCGAAGCGCCGTGTGTCCATATGTGTGTGTGTGTGTGTGTGTGTGTGTGTGTGTGTGTGTGTGTGTGTGTGTGTGTATGTGTGTGTGTGTGTGTGTGTGTGTGTGTGTGTGTGTGTCTGCGTATGTATGTAAACACGAGGATCCTCGATATTACTGTACACACAAACTTGAAACTTGGCAAGAAACTTTATTAAGTGGGTGTCTAAGAGAGCCTTCGAGCATGTTGTAATGGGATGTCTCATTGAAGACATAAAAGACTGTTAATAGAAAGTCGGTTGACCCAGATTAGAGTCCGCAATTTTGATCATATGCACTTGAAATTTTGGATATCGATAATTTGTAGAAAGACATTGGATGAGTTCGTTAGCCAGCTTTGTACTTCTTCAACGTTTTCTAAAATAAAAGTCCAATGCGGAAAAAATGTCAAAGTAAGACTCCTTGATTTCATCAGAAAAATCAAACAGTGACGGTGACGTAAAAGCACCAAACGCGTCAGTGTTTTATACAATGTTGCTAATTGACGCAAATCACCAGCACGTCAGTGTTTTACATGTGTATGAGCTGGCGCGATTATTTCCTTCACTTATTTTGGTATGATATTTGCGAACGTATTGTGGAAAAGGTGGAATATGCATGCAAGCTCATACAGAAGCGGATTTGTGAGCGTGGGCCATTCCACCTTATTTTTCAAAATGGCTGTGGCTACGCGGCCAGCCCACATAACGATAACCGGTAGGAAGCGCCGTGGGTCTGCCGTCTATGTTTGTGTGTGTCATTCTGCCCGTGTTTGTGTGTGCCATTGCCGTGCAGATCAGGCGGGGAGAGGGGGTGGGGTGGGCTGGGGGATTAAAGGGAGATACTGAATGAGTTCGTAATCCAGCGTTGTACCTCTTCAACCTTTTAATTATAATTACTTCATTTGTCCAAGTTTTGGAGCCACTATTTACTCCCATCAAACAGTCAGCGCTGGAAGAGGTTGTGTGGAACAAAAAAAATTCAGCTCTGGAAGAGCGTGCTTTTCGGGTGAATGACGTGAAATATCAAATTCGTCAGTGTACACGGCGTCGTGAGACCAGCTTTGCCATGACGTGAAGCTTATAGTGACGTCATTTTGCTGCTCTTGATATTCTTCTTCTTCAGAATTCGTGTAGCTACTTCATCCCACAAAGCGTACTAATGGCGGGGAGCGCCGTGTGTCCGTCTTTATTTGTGTGTACCGGCGTGTGTGTTGATTAGAGGTTGGCTTAGAGGAGGGAAATGGATCAGAAGGATAAGCTTAAAAATATGAACAACTCTGAATGTTCCTAAAAGAAAAACTCCTGTGAGCTCCAAACAATACAGTAGACTTTGGGATGAATGCCTCATCTTGTTTATTTTTTTATTATTTTTTATTTTTTATTTTATTTTTTTTTAAAACAGACAAAGCTGGATCTACCTAGGCGTCCGAATCTTTTCTAATTGTTTACAGGAAACTGGTCACCCGCATTCACTCGACCCTCATTAGCACCACATTAGCCATGAGATGACGCTGCTATTTCAGTATGTGCGGCGTAAAATAAAGTCAGACTGTATACCATTTTATTTTTTTCTCATTAACCACCCCACTGTCGGGAAAAACCCACACACTAACCCAGTGCAAGAGACATAGATCTTCATGAGCCCCCGCATTCGCGATCTATGTCTTTTGCTTACCAGCATCTGTCGTCACTTGGCGAATTGTCTTTTTTACGCTGTAGTGGAATTATTTCAAGACCAATTGCAATGAAGGGGTTAACGTCCTTAAACTTTAATAAACAGGCGGGATTTATGGTCGTTGATTTAAACATTTTTGCAACGCAGTTTCCATTTTTGCTTCGTGCCAAAGCTGGACCTTGTTCGTCGGAAAATTCGTTAGAAATCGATATTTAAATATTAAAAATACTCTCTTAATCTTTATTAAATTTTAAAACTACTTTCTAAATGAAAATCATCCATTGAAACTGTTTTAGAAAGCGAACAGAAATCCCACAATGGCAAATTCTAGAAAAAAAAAATTGTTTTTATTTTTACAACAAGAAGCCGGATTCATAAAAGAAAAGAAAAAACCCAGACAAAACGGAAAATAAATGAAAAATCTTTCTGTTTGAAAAAAATAAAACAAACATTACAGCGAAAGTTCGACAAAGCAACTAATGTGATTTTTTTTTTTACCTTCACACGTTGTATTTTTTTTTTTTAGCTGGCTGTCTCTCTGCTTGCTTGTCTGTCTGTCTGTCTGTGTCCATCAATCTATCAGTTTATCTGTATGACTATCTGTGTGACTGTCTGGAATTCTCGACTCACATGCCTACACTGATAATTGTTTTTCACACGGGACACCAAAGTCTTCACCCACAATTGTGAGAAAACCAAACCCACCTATTTACTTTATCAATCTACAATAAAAGGCCAGAAACGGTCACCTGTAGAGAAGAAAATAGATAGTACTTGACCTCAGCAGGAGGCAAGATCCTCATGAGCCCCCGCAATGCGGTGGCTCATGAGGATCTATGCCTGTTGTAGATGTATCGCTGTTCAGCGATGTTTGGAGGTTTCGACTTGAGTGACGCAGGTCTCAGCTCAAATGTGTTTTGATTACAGGTGTATCTGTGTACATCAGTTACTCGTCTTACTCGGGAATATCGACCGTAACATCTATCTCTCCCATGACGGGTATCTTATATATATGTTTATTTGTGGGGTTTTTTTTTTGTAATGCTCGCATTCTGAAAATTACAGCTGCTGTTGAGTAGTCCACTCGACCCACCTTATGGCTGCTAGGCTGACTTCAAGATTTTTGTTGTACGACATTTTTGAATTTACCAGACAATGTTTTCGCCTGGATACTTTCCACGGCTGAACGATTTTGCGTTTCCATCTTGTCTGTTTCAATAAGTCAGTTATTGACCCATTGTACTCTCAGGCTGTTTTGTAAATATTAACCCATTGTACCCTGAGGCTGTTTTGTAAACATTAACCCATTGTACCCTGAGGCTGTTTTGTAAACATTAACCCATTGTACCCTGAGGCTGTTTTGTAAACATTTGCCTATTGTCCTATGATTGCTACATTACAGATTAGTTCAAGGATGGTGCCAGAATAGCTTGGCGACTCAGGTGCCAAGCTATTCTGGCACCACCCATGAACTATCAGTCAGATTTATTTCGAGCATTAGGTGTATCAAAACGAAAAGCGTTAATTGCTTCATTGTTTTGTGTCTGTTTGAATACTAATACTTTCAAGTGGTTGAGTTTTGTCACGGATATTGCTGCTGTCTGTTTTCTTTTTCTTTTTGGATAAGTCGGTTGTAATGTTCAATGATTTGCAAAGTAAATGACTTATACTAACCGTCAGTGTTCGTGTTTGTGTGTGCAGGTGAAGATTTGGTTCCAGAACCGCCGCTCCAAGTACAAGAAGATCATGAAGCAGGGTGGCACACCCCCGGGTAGTGTGGGGCAGCCAGGTCAACCCAATCCGCCCCTGTCCGCCTCCCCTACCCACCAGCACACCCCGCCCCAGCACCACTCGACCACCCCTCAACAGCAGGGACAGTCTCCACAAGGTGACCTTCACCCTCCACAGTCCGGCACCCCACACCAGCAGTCGGTCTTGCCCCAGCCGGGGAGCACTTCCGGTCACGTGCCACAGGCCGGAACTCCCATGCTGCCCGCGTCATCCGCTCCCATGAGCCCACAGCCCAACTGCACGTGGTCCGACATGCACGCTCAGCACAACGCCGCAGTTATCAACCCCTACATGTCTCAAGCGCACTACAACTGGTATCCACAGAGCTCCATGCCGCACCAACAGTCGCTCCTGACGTAATTCACTTACGTCACTTATACATAAATACGTCATTGACTTTGATGATTCTCTTCTGAGGTCATTCGTTCAAAAATTCGTCATTGACTTTGATGAATCTCTTCAGACGTCACTCTATGAAAACGTCGTTGACTTTGATGACAAAGTCCCTGGAAATTCATCACGATTAAGACATCACTCTTCGAGTCTTTATTCCACGGTAACGTCATGGCCAACCGGCAGTCATTATGTTACAGGCCTTCATCTTTGGTGTGTCAAGCTGCAGTCATTTCTGCAGGCGTTGGTAAGAGGCATAGATCCTCATGAGCCCCCACGAATCGCGGGGGCTTATGAGGATCTATGCCACTTACATTCGTGACGAATGTCGTGTCACGCCAATGGCTGTGATCATTCCCTCATTTATAAATTTCATTCATTTCGCGCCTTGCAGAGATAGAAAATGACGCAGCGGTTTACGCCACCAGTTTGTGTGGTCCAAAAAAGACTTCTTGCGCTCTCTCAGATGTTCTGAATTTCTTGCATAATGCTGGATCATGTTGTCAAATGTGTTTTGGAGCATCCCGTGTGGTTTGGGGTTTGCTCATGGATTGCTGATCCTCATGAGGCGATGTGATGGAGTATACACAATGTTGCTCGGCAACGAGTTTTTGTCAGTCGAAACGTGAAGACAGTTTGCTTAAATCAATGACCAAAAAAAAAAAAAAAACAATAAAAAAAATTCATTGTTCTGAACTATTTTTGTTCCAAGACTGTGACATTCATTTGTTTCTGAACATGACATTCTTAGGCCTGATTTGTCTAAAGTTGCGTTTCTCTTCACGAAGGAATAATACTACAATCAGGACATTTGAAATACATTCTGTGTTTTCATTCTAGAGAATCAAAGTTTCAGGCGTGAATTTTCAGACAACTGTACAAAGGTGTTCTGGTCTGTGATTTCGGACCTTACGGCCTATGGCGTTAAAGTCCAACATAACAGACCAGCACACAAACCTCTACTCATGCTGTCATATTCCTTGTCTGACATTCCTTACGTCACTTAAGATATGATTTCATTAATGACTTCGGTGGCTTTATGGCGCAACAAAAATAATGTTAAAAAAGTACGTCTCAAGGTAATACTAGCAATAATATGTATTTATGTACTGTTGTGCTCGTTTCTACGTGTGGAGTGGGTATTCTTTTTTTTTAAACCCTGTGTGAATGTGTTTTAAAGAGATTCCGAGATGTTTTTATATGACGTGTACTCACTGGCATCTGGAATCGTGGTAGTAAACTTGTGTCTCCATAGGACCTTGTCACTTCTAATGTTGAAGAACCTGCTAAATGTCAGTGCGTGCTGGTCTGTGATTTTGAACCTTAGGCTTCGTGTCCAAAAGTCACTAAATAGCACGCGTCTCTGGAGTTGAACCCTCGGTCATTGGTATACTGAGAGAATGTGTGTATGTAAGTACTTTAATTTCTGACAGTTAAGTGTGGCTTTCGTTTTATTTACTTTAATAATAATGTGTGCCTATGACACACGTTGACTGTTTCCCATCGATTTAAAGGTGCGGTGTCTCATGTTCACCCTTCGGGTGTCGGTAGCGGTTTTGTCGCGATGGTTCCTACAGGAATAACAACCTGACATCCGACAGGAATCACAACCTGACATCCTACAGGAATCACAGCGACAAAAACCGCTGCCGACAGCCACAGTTCAGTTTCGTTTACTTAGTCCTCGGATCGAATCAGCTGCTAAAATTGTATCAAGCAAGCAGTTCGCTGGTTTTGCTAAATAATATTTGTTCACCTCTTGATCGAGTTTTAATGTTCCCAGTTTAAGGCGTGAAGCTGCCATTTTACGAGTTAGCAGATCTCTTTCCATTATAGTTTACGATAGTACTCCCCACATTTACCCTCCTAAGGTGTGTGACACAAGTAAGCATTCCCAAAATACACTTCAATTCAAATGAGATGCAATGCATCTCATTTGAATTGAAGTGTATTTTGGGAATGCTTCCCGAGTGGGTTTATCTGGGGAGAATTCCAGCATCAGTACGGGAGCATCCAAGTGTCTGTTGAGTAGATGATGAAGAATTATAGATTACTGAACATCTTTAACGGAGTGCGTCCGTTATAAACTATTTTTGGAAATATCCAAGACTTGTTCAGAATAACTGAAGTGGAGTTACCTAATGATCGCACTTGCAACCCAGGTCTGAATGAATGTAGGGCTCGTTCAGAATAAAATTATGTTTAACAGAAGTGGACTTCGTGTATTATAATCTAATCTGAAAATATCCCAGACCATCGCGTTGCCGTTAACTCGCTCTATATACGTCAGGCCATCGGTATTCCCTTATGAAAGGAGGTAACAAGATTTTGATGTGAACTAGTTGTCAAAACGAGCTGAAATCGTTCAGAATATCGCGCTGCGTGAACGTCCCAGAGCGTGTAGCTCATCCTATCAAGAAACATCTCGTGTGTCTTTTGTCTGCTTCACGCGTATTGACAAGACTCCGACAACCCATCCCGTCAACGATCCGAAGACGTCAATAGGTTTGTACTTGGACGCGGTTAGCAATAGGTGCATTGGCCGACGTCAGTCGCTAGCTGGCCCGAGCACGGAGTGCGCGGGGCCGCTAGCGCCTGTTGTCGGCCGGAGCACATTTTGCTCACCTCGGCTGGGCTCAGGTGGGTGAAGAGGATCACTTCAAACGCTGTTCAGTTTACGCCTGATATCTTCAATGGCGTAGTGAGAAATGAAATCGATCTTCTTTCGGCGCGGCCCCACCTCCCTAACCCACCCCTAGCCTATTCCATCCCAACTCAACACTTTTAAAAAAATGCCTCGTAGATTAAATTAAAAAAAAAATTAAAGTGTGGAAAAACAGATCAAAGAAGTTCATGAAACTTTGGCATTCTTTTGCAGCATTTGTGCTCTAAAAGAAAGAGTATCAATGTTTTGTCTTAAATTGTTTGTGCAGTAGCGGTCTTTTCAAATACGTTTGAATTATTCTGCAAACTATAAATGAACCTGTGCTGGTCTGTTATATTTGATTGAGCGGTTCTCCGGCGTACAGTTCTCTACCACAGAGCAGCACACCGTATGTGACAAGTTGATGTTCAAATATTCATTCAGCCCTGACGCACTACAGCAGGAGATGGCTCTACCATGATAATTCAAGGGTAGTGCCAGATTAGCTTGGCGCCTGTCGGCGCCAAGCTAATCTTGCACTGCCCTTGAATTATCATGGTCGGTCCATATCCTGTAACTGGTGCATAGTCGTTAGATGACGTCTCTAAAATTTGGGAAATACGGTCGTCGGGCTGAATGAGTTGAAATGGAGAATACGTCTGAAATGTTTCCGTCAGTGTGTCTGACAGCTGATTTAACCATTTGGTTGACGGTAGCCACTTGTGTCGCGATGATTCATGCAGGAATCATCGCGACTAAAATCGCTACCGAAAGCCAAAAAGAGTTAAGTGTGAATTTAAGGGTATTGAAACGAAGGTTTTGTTCTCTAACTCCAAAAAAAAAAAAAAAAAAAAACAGGAAGAACCGATCATGCACAGACCAGATCACCACTCTCCGCATCATCGTGCAACAGTCTCTGGAGTGGAGCTCCCCGCTGTACGTCAACTTTGTGGATTATGAGAAAGCATTTGACAGTGTGGACCGAGAGACTCTGTGGAAACTCCTACGACACTACGGTGTACCCACAAAGCTCGTCCGCCTGATCAAGAGCAGCTACGATGGCATGACAGGTCGCGTGATCCACGAAGGGCAGTTCACCAGGGAGCTCCAGGTCAGAACTGGTGTCAGGCAGGGGTGTCTGCTGTCTCCGTTCCTCTTCCTACTGGCCATAGACTGGGTCATGAAGATGACCACAGAGCACAGACGAAGTGGAATACAGTGGACACTGTGGACACAGCTTGACGACCTCGATTTTGCAAACGACTTGGCATTACTGTCCCACACTCATCAACAAATGCAGGACAAGACCACGAGGCTTGCTGACATCTCGTCCCAAGTGGGCCTCACCATTCACAAACAGAAAACAAAGACAATGAGGCTGAACGCAACCAGGGAAGAACCAGTCTTGCTTGCTGGCACCCCGTTGGAGGAGGTGGAGTCCTTCACCTATCTCGGGAGCATCATAGACAAAAAAAGGCGGCACTGACGCAGATGTCAGAGCACGAATCGGTAAAGCCAGAGCAGCCTTTCTCCAGTTGAAAAAAGTGTGGAGTTCCAGAGAGCTGTCACAACACACCAAAGTCCGGATTTTCAACTCCAATGTAAAAGCAGTTCTCCTATATGGAGCAGAGACTTGGAGATTGACAAAAACCACAGTCAACAGAGTACAGACCTTCATGAACAGTTGCCTTAGAAGAATTTTGAAAATCCACTGGCCAGAGATCAGCAACGTCAGACTCTGGGAGAGAACAGAGCAGATAACAGCAGAGAATGAAATTGGGCGAAGAAGATGGGGATGGATCGGTCACAGTCTGAGAAAGCCAGCTTCCAGTATCACTAGGCAGGCATTGTCATGGAACCCCCAGGGAAAGAGGAAAAGAGGTAGGCCGAGAAACTCCTGGCGTCGAGACCTCCAAGCAGACATCAAGAGACTGGGAACCACCTGGAGTAGAATCGAAGCAGAAGCACAGGACAGGAGTTTGCTGGAGGTCTCTCGTCGACGGCCTATACCCGGGTAGGGGTGACAGGCGTAAGTAAGTAAGTAAGTAAGAAACGAAGGTTTTAAATTTTTTTGCCTTTGCTTCCGACACCAACTCTTGACAGTTTGCACTAACCTCACAGACAAATCGGAATATTTCAGCTGGAATATGACTTTGTTTTTTTTTTGCGTCTTTACATGTAAAGTCAGAATCACAGGCCACCAGACCAACATGAACTGCTAAACTTGTCAGACTTCAGGGGAGAAGGACAAAATCTTCTCGCGAAATTGTTGTCATGAAAATGTTTGTCCTTGTAAGAAATGTTCTAAATCAGATTCATGTTTCATGTGGATTTAGTGGTGTGTATACCACATCAGTGCGTGTAGTGTGGTGGTCGGTGGATACGTGTGCGTATGTGTGTGTGTTGTGTGTGTGTTTGTGTGTGTGTGTGTGTGTGTGTGTGTGTGTGTGTGTGTGTGTGAGAGAGAGAGAGAGAGAGAGAGAGAGAGAGAGAGAGAGAGAGAGAGAGAGAGAGAGAGAGAGAGAGAGATTATTTATAAATTGACTACAGATCCTAACAGGGTCCATACTTTACAAATGTTCCGAGCATGTATGTTGTAATATAGCGACCCAGGAATCTACTTTGTGTACGACCGATTGTCTGTTGTTTAAAAAAATAAATGATATTAAAATAAATAATATTGAAAAACAAATGTAATGTCCAAAATGGATTTATTGACATGTGTACATTAAGAAGTCCGTTTTGACATTCTTTGTTTTTGCGAAATACGAAATTCTGACGAGTCTTGGCTTGTCACAAACTGTGAGTTAGCAACCGCGTATTATTTGTTTTATTCGTTTCGTATTTTAATGTCTAGTTTCTGTTTTTACTGCAACCCATGTCTTGCCCAAGATATTGTGTACTGATCTGTGAGTTTGGACCTTACTGCCGTAGCCGTAAGGTCCAAAATCACAGGCCAGCACTTTTTATTTTGTTTTCTGTGAATAATCCCGAAAGTCTGAATACTCACTTTGTTTCCCTGGAATTGCAGCATATGCTCAAATTTTCATTTTTAATGGTATTTCTCGAGGGTTCCTGTCCATATTTTTATTATTTCCTTCTGAGTATTTTCTATTCCCGTTTTTTTGTGTACAGAAATCCATTCCGTTTATGTTCATTCCAATACGGGATAAGTGCAACACGTGACGGAACTCATGCATATGATTGGCTGGTGACTTCCGTCACGTGACGGAACTAATGAATATGATTGGCTGGTGACTTCCGTATACCACGGGCACGCATGACGTATTCCCCATATTCTATGCGTACGCGTCCAGTCTTAACGTGAATATTGAATATTGTAGTATACCGGATTCAGAGACGGTCGATCGAGTCTGTTATGTCTGTTTCGCTGTTTTAGAATTAAAAGCATGTCAAACCAGTTTTAAGGATGTATGTGCAATTATTTGTGTGTGTGTGTGTGTGTGTGTGTGTGTGTGTGTGTGTGTGTGTGTGTTTGTGTGTGTGGGGGTGGGGGGTGGGTGGGTGGGTATGTGTGTGTGAGAAGAGGGTGTTAGTTTGTATTTGTGCGTGGAAGAGGGAGAGGAGAAACGAGTTTGTGTCTATGTGTCCGCAAATATGCAAGGAAAATAAGCATTCGCGTTACGACTTCATAAATGAATGTATATGTTTAAAAAATGTGGCATTCTGTTTTGAATGCACTACACTTAACACACACACACACACACACACACACACACACACACACACACACACACACACACACACACACACACACACACACAACCACCACCACCACAACCACCACCATCGACACCACCACTACCATCACCACCATAGCATGCACCCTGGCTTGCCATCGTTTCGCCTGACTTGTCAAAGAAACCCTCCCCAGCTTTGCACCTTACAACAACAACCTATATTCGAGGGAAATCTGCACCAGATCTCAGGAAGCAATAGGCATATATTCTCATCAGCCCCTGAATCGGCAGGGTTCATGAGAATCTATGTCTCTTGCAGATGAAATGAGTTGCACGGAACTTTCTCTCTCACTCTGTGAGGGTTGTACAAAGAGCGACCGACTCTCGCTTTGACTGTGATAACATCTTTAATTTGTCCTCTATTCACACGCGCTGTGGCCAGGCTGTTGGGGTTAGAGGGGGTTTGGGGGTTGAGGGGGGTAATGGGGATGTGAAGGGGGGAGGGGGGTTGGGTGGAATAGGTATGAGGGTGGTTGCTATCACCTGGTGTATACAGTATCAACCGTGGAATTTCATTTTCAAAATTCTCTTTACAAGTTTGTGAAGACGCACATTGAAAATCACAGACTCATTTTGCACGTAAATATTTCTAATAATGAAAATACTAGAATCGTTCTTTTTAAGCATAAAAACAACTCGAAAAAAGAACCTTTCAAATTATACAAGCATACCAAAGAAAAGGATGTTCTCTGTTGAAATATTCATTGGATTTAAGTTTTTGTTCATGAAACAAATCATTTAAGCAAAAATTAAGCCATAGCTGCATAAGACGTACACCCGTCGAAGTAGTCTTTAAATCCAATGGAATATTTCAACAGAAGCTCATCATCACACACAATATTTAATTTTACAAATTCTTCGACATAGGTCAGTCGGTCAGTTTTCAAACTACACATCAAATTGTTAACATATCTCTCACCCGAATGTACACAACACAAGTCGCTAACAGAACAGTGTCACGCTTGGGCAGGACCTTATAAGTGTAGAGATCCATATCACCTGATGGTGGCGGACACGGGTGTGGAGAACTTCGCTTCATTGGTCACACAAGTGACGCGTGTTTAGGCCTCGGTGGTTGACGGGCTCCAGTTTGTAAGGCCAGGTTATGATGGGGAGATAGGGACCGCTGATTGACTATCTGCCAATGATCAAAAGTTCTTCGGGCAGACGCGGGCTGCAGTTGGCCCGCGCACACCTGTGCGCGGTTCAACTGCAGCCTACGTCTGCCCGAAGACCTTTTGATCACCGTGCTCCGTTCTGGATCATTGACTTCTGTCCATCTTTCCACGGGTGGATACTTCTTGGTATTCCGTAGCAGACTGAGGTCGATGAAGCAAACAAGAGGCAGAGACCCTCATGAGCCACGCGTGACTAGATTTTAGCGAACACTCTAGAAAATTAGTCTTGAACAAGCCAGCAAGAGACACACATCCTGATGTACCCCAGTCTTCCGAGGGTGGTGGGGGCACACTCAGAACCTATCCCTTTTGCAATATCATGGAGCTCGCTGTATAATGTAAATATTCGAAAGTGAACGAATCTTTGGATGACAGACCCAGCCGCTGACAATTTTTTTGTTGTTGTAGAGAAACGCAGCGAAAAAAAATCGTCAAGAAAAATAAGAATAAGGATAAGATTACTTTATTATCTCGAAAAGAGAAATTCGTTTGTAGTACATTTATAACAAAGAGTACAAACAAGACATGAAACCATTCTAACATAATTATGAACATTTTCTCCCTGCACTTACACAGCTACAAATTCCAAATGGACATAAGTATACATTACAAAATCTTTACACATAACTCTTACACATCTCACACATAAACATCTGAGCGGCATTTACACATTCACACCCACCTCTGCACATGCATACCTAATACGCTTATTTCAACCTAATCCTGAACTCCACTGCTTATTATACAAACGTCTCAATACATTATTACACGTTATTACACAAGCCGCATAATTAAAATCTAGCTTAGTAAAATAATTAGTGGGGTAAAAAAACAGTAACAAATGTCTATACGGGATGACGTCATTTTCTTTCTATCGTGTGTTCTTTTCTGTTCTACGTTTGTTTCCATGTCACCTGAAGAAAGATTTAAAGGGGTTTCAACCTCTAGTTTCTGTTTTCCTTTCACATGAAACCCTAGCGGCAACAGTTTTACTACATTCTGAGTAACAAAAGTCCCAATATGTCCATGTTCACCACCAGAGGTAAGGATGCTGGCAGGATCCTCATGAACATTACATGTCGATCTACTCCTCTTGCAAATGTGTGGCGTTCGGCGAAAATTACGTGTGCCTATACTTAACTCATTGAGCACGGCGCACGTATTTCCCAAAGTTTTGGTGGCGTCATCTAACGACTATGCACCTGTTGCAGGAGATGAATCGACCATGATAATTCAAGGGTAGTGCCGGATTATCTTGGCGCCGACAGGCGCCAAGGTAATCCGGCACTACCCTTGAATTATCATGGTCGACCCATCTCCTGCTGTAGTGCGTCAGGGCTGAATGGGTTAAAAATGCGGATCATTTGTGTTGACCACCGTAGATCAAACCTATCTCATGTCCTGGTTAGATCAAAGCTGACAATGACTTTTAATATCCAGAAAAAAAGGTGACTGCCAAGCTTGTAAAATCCAGAAGAAAAAGGTGACTGCCTAACGTGTAAAATGCAGTGAAAAGGTTAAGAAATAAATGAAACCACGCTTCTAAAGAACAAGAACAAAACAAATTAACCCCTTGTCAGCTGCTGACGAAACCGTTCTTTGGAAAGACTCGTACCAACGCGTCTTTTCCACTGAGCGTTATCGACAGTAGCGGCCAAAGGATGAACTCATTCTGTCCCGACACACCTCAGCATGATGGATCGACCATGATAGTTCAAGGGTGGTGCAAGAATAGCTTGGCGCCTACAGGCGCCAAGCTATTCTGGCACCACCCTTGAACTATCATGGTCGATCTGTCTCCTGCAAAAGTACTACAGTCCTCAGAGGACGACTCCAAAGCGAGGGTATTTCGTACTTGTGGCACAATATGTTAATATTAAAATTGAATATTCTTTCCTTTTTTTCAAATGGGGCTGGTCGCAGCTCATTCCGAAGCATGCACATGACGTTTTTGGCGTTCGAGGCCGAAATTCTGGCAAAGAAGTAACAAGATAAAAATGACGTCACGTCTAGCTACGCAAACCTTGCTAGAGTACGTCTTTTTGGCGCCAAAGCGCCGTACGTACGTGTGTGTGTGTGTGTGTGTGTGTGTGTGTGTGTTTGTTTGTGTGTGTGTGTGTGTGTGTGTGTGTGTGTGTGTGTGTGTGTGTGTGTGTGTGCGTGTGTGTGTGTGTGTGTGTGTTTGTGTGACAGCGACTAGAGCCCGCGTTTGAGGACAGACAAGATAGAAATTTTAGGATATTATCCCTACAAAAATTATCTCGGGCCATTTTTTTTTTTTTTTTTTTTTTTATTAAGATGCTCATTAGCGAGAAAAAGCCGCTTCACAAAAACCGGTTGCTCCATACTGGAGTCCGTAATTTTTCTTATTTTTACTAGATATTTTGCGTGTAGCTATATAAAAGGAAGATATTGAATGAGTTCGTTAACCAGCATTGTACCTCTAGAACGTTTTGAGTCATAATTAAATATTTTTTGAAAACAATATATTTTCACGTTTTGGGGATTAATTTCACGAATTATATGGTTTAATCTTAAAACAATGGAATCATTTTTACGAGAACACCCCCCCCCCCCCCCCCCAATCTTTTCATTAATAATCGCTTGATTTTTCGTATGTCTCGGCTGTCTGGTACGATTAGGTCCATTGTGACCTGTATGCCATAGGTGTGAAAATCAGACAATGTTCTGCACCACTTTTTAGGAGTCATTTGTAAAACAGGTAACATAACTTAAATTTTTCTTTTACGAAAAAACTATCTTCTCATTAATACCCGCATGACTTTTCATAAACAGTGTTTGCATAAACCTGCTGTTTGTTCCAGCCCTGGGGTAGGAATAGGTCAATTTGTGACCTGTAAGGCCTAGGGGTGAAAATGAGCAAGAAAATTGCAAAGTTGATTTTTTTGATACGTCAAATATTAGTACAGCGATGAGTGACGCATAAAATCGAGTGGTCACTATGAACACAGCGTCGTGGGACTCAGTAATTATGCCATGACGTGAAGCTTGAAGTGACGTCATTTCGCTGCTCGTGCTATTATTCTTCTTCAGAATAGCTATGCTACGCCTACTTCCTAAGTTCCGGAGAAAGACATGGGTTATATAAAAGACCTGATGCGTTCTTTATTAGAGGATGCAGATGATCGTCTTGGTATATACCTGCGTATTTCTCTGTGGGCTGGCGACTGGGTGCCTGATAGGCGGGGGCAGGGGATCTAACTCTTTGTCTGTCCAGTGCTGAGTAATTCTCTTTGGTTTGTGCTCAATGCTACGCCAGATCACGGAGCATACGAACGGCGGGAATCGCCGTGTGTCCGTCTTTATTTCTGTGTGCCAGTGCGTCTGGATCAGAGGGTGGGTTAGAGTAAAAGGAGATGGATTCCTGTCGCTACACGAGCCCACTGAGCGTACTAATGACGGGGTGCGCCGTGTCCGTCTTTATTTGTGTGCGCCGACATGTGTGTGTTGATCGGAGGTTGGCTTAGAGAGGAGGGAAATGGATCAGCATAATAAGCCTGAAAATATAAACAAACCTGAATGTTTCTAAAAAATAAACGCATCTGAGCTCCAAACAATACGGTAGACATTGGGATAAAATCCTCGTCTTGTTATATTTGCAACCGAAATTTTGGCGATTCCAAGAGAGCAGGTCTGGTGTAATTGCACACCATACAATTTCCATGTAATATGCGGACACACAAACACGTGTCATGCATAAACCGTGCATATTAACAAGCCGTAATAACCGCTACTGCTGCCGGCTGACATCTAAAATACAGGGGGATGTAGAGGAGTGTTTATTGTCAAACTCGTCATTTCTCTTGCTGGAATAAAGCAATGATGTTTAACTCATTCAGCCCACACCCACCACAGCAAGACACGGATCGAGCATGAGAGTTCAAGGGTGGTGCCGGAATAGCTTGGCGCCCATAGGCGCCAAGCTATTCTGGCACCACTCTTGAATTATCATGCTCGATCTGTCTCTAGTATAATATTGCAATACAGTCCTTCAGAGGGCAATTTCACAATTTGGGGATTTCGGTCCTAGAGTACGATCTGTTAAGCTTCACGTGAATACTATGTTAAACTGGTGTCTTCTTCTAGTACTATCAATGATATTGTGAAAGTACACGGAATATTAAAAATACCAACTGCTTGTTTGTTTGTTTGTTAGCCTTTTGTTTAGAATTGTTTGTTTTATTTGTTTGCACGGTGTGCATGTTTGATTGTTTGACTGTTGTTTGTCTGCATGCTTGAATGTTCGTTCCGCGCTGCTTTGTTTCGTTTACCTTTAATCGTTGGCTGGTTTATTTGTGTGTTCGGTTGGTTGCCGCTTCCTTGCTTGCTTGCGTGGTGGTTTGTTGGTTTGATGTTTGGGGTTTGGTTGACTGTTTGATTGGTTGCTTGATCGCTTTGTTTAGTTTTCTTTCTTTTTTTTTTTCTTGCTGAGTTTATTTATTGATGTGTTATTCATGCCGAGCAAAATGGTGCCACTATTACTTATCTCCTGCAGCTGAAAAAAAAATGTTGATGGGACGAAAAAGATAGATGGATCCTTATAAGACCTGACAGACGAATGGGGTACATCAGCATCTACACCTCTTGAACACTGACGTCGCCAGCTGAAGGAAAAACAAGACAAACAAACGCAAACTGCCGAGAGACAAGCAACTCTCGTGGCAGGAGACATGCTGGCGAGACTGTGTGTCACGTGCCATGCTGAACCTTAACCTCGGCGTGTTCTACATCCCCGCTAAGCAAACAGATCACTGGGCACGCGCACCGTGCCAGACAAGATCTCGTTCGGCGCGAGATTCCTGTGTCTCAGCTGTCATGGCGGCCACGTTTGAAGTCAGCTAACACTGCATTCCTCAGCTCGGTGTTCTAGTCAGCAAAAGGTCTTTGGACCGATTTCGGCCGCAGTGGGCCCGCGCAGGGACGTGCGCGGGCGCTCTGCGGCCGACGTCTGCCCAAAGATCGTCTGCTTACATGGATGTCGTCTGTCAGTCAGATCAGGGGCTGAGGCTTTCAGGCGGAAGCCATAATGAGGTAGGTGATGGTGGTGCTTGTGGTGGCGGTGATGCTTATGGCGGTGGTCTGGGGGAAGACGTTGGTGGGGGAAGGGCGGGGGGGGGGGGGGGGAGGCTGCAGGGGGTAGTCAGGAATACTGCTGCAGAATTCGAATCCCCATATCCCATTAAGCACTGACATGGTACAGCTGGATGTCCAGCGACCACGATAGTTCAAGGGTGGTGTCAGAATAGCTAGGCGACTAAGGGCGCCAAGCTATTCTGACAGCACCCTTGAACTATCATGGTCTGTATGTCTCCAGAACCGTGACGTACACCTAAACATATTGGCACTTCACCATAACAATGTCATGTCCGTTGAAAGGTCCTAGTAAATCAAAGTGACAAAGTTGGAGTGCGCCTGAGTTGATCAATGTTCAGGTCGTACTCCATAGGCAATAGATTTCCTTGTCCCCCATAACCCGCCCGTCAGGGCCGTCCATTATCACTTCGGTGCCGTGGACGTTAAATCCGAACTAATCAACGATGTCATGAGTTAAGGATCAAACCCGGAAATGACGCACTAGCAGTAAAATGCTTCAAAGTACAATCCACTTCGTTATCACAACGTCAGATATCACAACTTTTTTTCAGAGGTTCCGATAGCAACACTCTTTGTGCGTACAGCTTACGATAAACTCGTAACAAACTTCGGAGATAATGACTAAACAAAATGGGTGCCCTGTCATTTGTTATACCGGAAGTGTTGTGTAGTTGTTATCACGCTCGAAGCTTCGAGTATGGTACAACGTTAGTGCGTTCTTTAACTCATTCAGCCCCGACGCATCGCAGCAGAGACGTGGATCGAGCTTGATAGTTCAAGGGTGGTGCCAGAATAGCTTGGCGCCCAAAGGTGCCAAGCTATTCTGGCACCACCCTTGAACTATCATGCTCGATCTGTCCCTAGAATTGTTACACAGTCCTTGGGGATTTCGGTCCTGGGTAGAATGTGTTAACAGAATAAAGGTAAAACTGAAACTGCATACATTTGCATAATAGATGAGTATAATTATGTGCACGTGACAATGTATTGTTAGGGCCAGGAAGACATCTTAACACATTCTGCTCCAGGACCGAAATTCGCAAATGTTGAAGTTGCCCCCTGAAGACTGTATTACACTCCTGGAAACAGATCGAGCGTGATTGTTCAAGGGTTGTTCCAGAATAGCTTGGCGCCTATGGGCTGACTGACTGACTGACCGCTTATGGGCGCCATGCTGTTCTGGCACAACCCTTGAACTATCACGCTTGATCCATGTCTTGCCGTGGCGTGTCGGCGTTGAATGAATTAAAACATGAGCTTTATACTACCGTTCACTCTTGTAGATGGATGGCTTTCAGGCTTGATTCTTCCAGTAGTTGAATGCGATTTTAGAAGGTGTGCGTCATCTGTGGCATCATGAGTTATGATCTAATCCCCGACTATAGTCGCACACGTAACCCTTTCAGCCCTGACGCACTACAGCAGGACATGGATCGACATGAGGCGCCAAGCTAATCCGGCACTACCCTTGAATTATTATGGTCGATCCATCTCCTGCAAGTAGTGCATAGTCGATGGATGACGCCTCCCAAAGTTGGGAAATACGGCATTGGGGTACAATGAGTTAAAACGCCCGGGATCAGTCCATCCGCCCAAGAGGCTGTAAATGACAGATTACTGGATGCAGGAGACATAGGTTTTCATTAGCCCCTGCGACTGCAGGGCTCATAAGAATCTATGCCTCTTGCAGACGTAGTCGAAGAGCCCCAGGAGAATCTTTGTCGCTTGCAGGTGGAGAGTTATGGCTCAGGGAATGATTATTGCCGCTTGTGTCAACAAAATCTTGACAAAAGACCGTGTGGGACATTGTTATCGTAATCCGCAGACAATAGCCAGCCAATGATATTAGTGGATAGAGCACATTGTTGGTACGATTGGCTGTTAGAGGTGTGACAAATCGTTGTATACCAGGGTGTGTACCACCGAGGACGAACTGGCAACGTTGTTACACGCGTACACTGTGTGTATGTGGATCAGAGATGCACCTGTAAACGATACACAAACAAATGCAAAAATAAATCAAATATCAGATTAAAACTATCATTTTTATTACTAAATGCTTGATCTTCAAGGAACGATATTTTATCGAGACGACTTAAACTACTACAAAATTATGTTTCATTAAGCTAAACGAATTTCGGTCATGTTGTATTATTAACTTAAACATTAGTAAATGTATATACGTTGTCTAATATTTTATTTATAACACAAAACACGTTGGAACGTTTCTTTTTGGAAAAATAATTCTACTGGTATACAACACGTTTACAAAAAGAAATGGAGTTAAACGTAATCAGTGACCTAATATAGGTTACTCATGTACCCTCCTCCCACATCCCCCCCCCACCCTCTCTCTCTCTCTTTCTTTCTCTCTCTCTCTCTCTCTCTCTCTCTCTCTCTCTCTCTCTCTCTCTCTCTCTCTCTCTCTCTCTCTCTCTCTCTCTCTCTCTCTCTCTCTCTCTCTCTCTCTCTCTCTCATAAGCCGTAGATTCTTATCTGCCCGTTTCGCACCTTTGTCGTGCCCTGACTTCCAAATGCCACGTTGTTTTTGTAATGTCGTAGACTTCACCCCCATTCAACCCCACCCCCTTCCTTCCCCTAACAATCTAAATCCGCCCCTGTCTGTAAACAATAGACACACAGAACAGCTGAAGAGGCACTGATTTCAATAAGCCCCCTGCATATGAGCGATCTAAATCTGTCCACGTCTACAATCTAAAAGTACAAAAAGCAGCCAAGAGGCACAGATTCTCATAAGCCTCTGCGGCTTCAGCCGCAGAGGCCCATGAGAATCTTTGCCTCTTGCCAACAAACATGGCGCAATGTCGACCTAAATCTGCTAATGACACATACATCACTCAAGAGGCACATCAGTGGGCTCATGATAATCTATGTCTGTTTCAGATTGAATGGATCTGGGTGTGTTATTGCGGGATGTGACTGAAGCCTGATTGTATCTGTGTAATTGATGACAACAAACACTTCACATGCGCTGATCCGTGTGCAATAGTGCCTTTTGTCACGAACACTGACGTTGGAGCCTTTGGCGGAAGAATACTGAACAAGGAAAATAGGTCCACGTGGCAGGATAGCGGACGAATATGTGGAGAACGGGGGAAAAAAAAAATAGTTGTCTGTGTCTCTAAATTAACAAAACAAAAACAGCTACTACAACAAATGCGTAAACTATAAGAATGATCATAATTGAGGTCCACAACATCACAGTTATCATTCAATGAAACGAATGAATCAATCACTCAATCAATGACGGAAGGCGAGAAGGAAGTGGTGTCAGTTTCAGCCAACTTAATAAAATTTCAAATACAAAACGATTTCCAAATACCGTCAGTAGCTCGCTTGAGCTTGCCCTTAGCACCACGTGAATGTTCTGTGTTTACGTACAGTGTGTGAGTGAATGCGCGTGATTCACGTGAGCGTGCTTGTTGGGTTCAGTTCGCGGCTACATTCTGCGCATTGAGTTATATTATAAATATGAGAAATGCGCTATATAAATACCATGTAAAAAGAAGAAGCGAAAGAACAAACGAGCACTTGCATAATGTACCATCCAACCAACGAACCAAAACAAACACACACACACACACACACACAATATATATATATATATATATATATATATATATATATATATATATATATATATATATATATATGTGTATATATGTATATATATATATATATATATATATATATATATATATATATATATATATATATATATATATATATATATATATACACACACACAACACACAGAAGCAATCAAACCAAGAAACAAAACAAGAAAGAATCAAACAAACAAAAAATAAATAAATAAATAAGCAAGCATAGAATTATAGAAAAGACAAACAACTAACTAACTAACAAACTAATAATTTTTAAAAGACAGTCATTATGCGTTCACACCTCGAACCCCATGACCCCAGTACTTGAGTCCAGCCACCCGTGAGCAGTGCACCCAACTACTCGCATTTTCCGGGTGACGGCAATCTCCTGTGCGGAACCAGTAGCACAGCCTTAGTGAGGGATACCTGACACTTCAACAACAAGCGCAAGACAGTAGCTGGAATTTTATTTCTAAATGTGTGCTGGTCTGTGATTTTAAAGCTTACGGCTCTAGGCCAGCACACTTCTCTTTTTTTGGTAATTGAAATCTGCTTACTGGTGCGTGACAGCGTCTAACCGTCATGTCCAAAGTGTATCCAGTCACTTTAAAGGTCCTGGTTCAGCAATTAGTCAGTTGAGGACAGCGAAAAAAAATTTCGAAGTCCCTACCTGACTTGAAGTGCAACCCTGACAGGGCCTCATCAGATGGGATCCCCGAACATTCACGTTACTATAGCTGCTGTAGAGTGTCAGACGTCCTTGACGGCTGTCACAGTTCATGCAAACAGGTATACGCCACTCAGCTGCCAAAGGTCACTTCCAGTTGCATCTGTCCGTACACGGTAACACCCACAATTCTCGTGCAACAACAACGAAAGATGACTATCCAACTTTCACTTCTGGGCCGGTACTGGGAAGCACTGAGCGACGTCCACAGCGTCCAAAAATGGCCCAGGGAATGGTGACGGTACGTCGAACATGCTATATCGTGGTCTTCTCATTTCTTATGTCCTCGCATTTATCCAAAACAAGGTTTCCTCGAAAGCGTTTGCAAACAACAAGTCTTTATGGTAGTCGCCATTTTTACGAAGGGAAGCTACTAGATAATGTTTGTGTAAGGGACAGCACTCCCGTGCTAAGCAACGCGCAAACGCCCACCTCAAAACGATTTTATTTTTCACAAAAGCCTGGGAGATAATTTACAGGTCATCATGCAACAATGTGATGTGCATGGGTGACAGTGCGAGAATATGAAATGAATGTAAACGGGACATAAATATGCCCCATAAATCCATGGCCAGCAAGCGATATACATTCCCATGAGCTCCTGCGGATGCAGGGGCTCATGAGAATGTATGACTTTTGCATTTGGAACAGGCTGGCTGAAGGCCTGTTCTGTCTGAACCAAACAGCTGAAATTCAGCTTTTCGGGATTTTGAAAAGCTGAATCAGCTTCTAGGAGTGAAGACGGTCACCCATTGATGTTATTGTGCCTGTTCGTGTGTGTTACACGGACATAAAATTTGATTCCATTATAAGAATCTAAGCACTAGGTAATATTTTGCTTTGTCGATTACTTCTCATCTTGTTTTTGTTTTTTTGTATCACAAAAGATAATTACCGTCTGCAAACTTGATGAGTTCAGTGATAATATTTTCTCCCCAGACCAACTGCTGTCTATGCACACGCAATGCACCCTGCCCAATGCATACATCATGCAGGTGCCTGACAGCAAACACCGATACACCAACTACAAGCTAAAGGGTGCACGAGCAAACAAGAGGCAAGTTTCAAAATAATTAGATACAGGGCCGCAGCAGATGGTTCCGGCCTTCGCCATACCAATAATGTATACATTTTTTTTACAAGACCATATAATTATGTCTTTTTATGCCCTCGACCCAAATTAATTTAAATGTTACTAATTTTTCCATTTTGGGGGGTTGTGCGAATTCTTCCGCCCCCCCCCCCCCCCCCCCCTGCCCGATTGACTTTAGGAAGCAGATGAAAGCAAGCTGGCATCATGCAGGCATGCACCCCTTCGGCTGGAGCATTAGGTTTCTTTCACCTCGTGCTATGGTTATGAGATATGAAATAAATGTTAGGAAACAGATATATATATATATTATGTAATTGGTATTCTAACCACAATATATTTCATTCATAGTTTATCTATGTTTGCACCGACAGCAAACCATGTGGGATTTATTTCTGATCACTCCATATAGCAATGTTCTCTATCAGAAAACTGAAATGACTCAACCCGCAAAAATAAATATCAAGGAAATATATCAGTTCACAACAGCAAGAGGTATATCTCACTTGATCTTCATTTTGTGACAAAAACATTGTTTTCAAATACACTTCAACGTATGGTTTATTTGTTTAAATCTGTACTGAGTGAAACTGTTAAAAATGCCTTTCATTGTGAGGCTTCTCTTATGAGTTTACCAAAATCGTCAAGTACATCAATAAGTGTCTTTTGGCTTGACTTCACGAACGAAGATTCTATAGGGCTTGCCCACGTCGTCTGCAGGCATTTTCGTGGCTGTGGAGGCCAATCCGGGACAGGCAGGTTTACATCAATAAGTGTATACATAAATAAAACACAATGACCATGATTGAAAAGAAGTACCCAACGGAGAAAGAAACACGCTTAGAAAAAACGGTACAACACAATTTATTAATATTTCGGGTAAATACCCTTTGTCAAAATAGACAAACAGAGACATTATTTGCTACTTATCTTCAGATGCAGAAGGAATGTGGCAACTCATTGTCATAATTCCTAAAAATACAGCTGATTTTTTTTATGAAATGAGTATGTCTATCCTCAACAAGACCAAGTAGTCTATGTACCCTACAGAACCACATAGTCCAGATCAAAATGGTGACTGCGAAGCCGGCGTGTGTAATGCAGACGAACTCAACGAAAAAAGAAAGACACTTAGAAAAGACAGCTACAACACAATTTTATTCATATTATCTAGTAATAAATTGTGTTGCAACTGTCATTTCTAAGCGACGTTCTTTCCTCATAGGGTTCTTCTCTACAGAACAACATACATGTGCACTTTTACTTCCTGCACCATATATAACTGTAATAATACATGAGGCAAAAACACAAACAGAACAGAGACAACCATTTTAATTATAAAGAAACAATTTCAGTGATGTCATTGAATTATATGCATGGTATATTTTGCTTATGATGCTGTCATTCAAACTTGGTCACTGTGTTTTGGTAAGTGAGGGAGAGGGGGGGTGGGGGGGGCTGGAGGGGGCGGGTACACATGCAGGCATATATATATATATATATATATATATATATATATATATATATATATATATATATATATATATATATATATATATATATATATATATATATATATATATATATATATATATATATACCGCAACGATTTCCTAATGTAATGTTACATATGGCAATATAGTTCTAACATCATATGCTAAATTTTGCTATCCACCAAAATGCTAATATTGCCATGATTCCACAGCAGACAGACAGCCTTCATGGACAGGTCCAACCAGTGAAGAGACAACAGACTGGCCAGTGTCAAACATGTCACCAAACTGCAGGGGCGTTAGCAGCAATGTCACACAGAAACTTTGGAACAGCAAACAGCCTGATGCAGTGCAGTGTGCCCCAACTTGCTCTCAGCAGGCAGCTGCAAGACAAGAACAAAGGTCAGTTAGTACATGTGAAGATGTACTGCAAACACTGTTCTAGAGGAGTTTACTTGGCTACCGGGTATCAGCCAGTATAATCTACTCAACATGAAACCAACCGTAATGAATCACAGCCAGTGTAATCAATAAACTCCATACAAGACAGATTTGCAAAATAACTTTTACAAACAATTTCTTTGTCTCGGTGATGGTCAAACGATTTATACAGTTTTGTTCTAATAATAAAAGACATTGTAGCTTTGCAATGCTGCTTGGTAACATGATATTATATGAATATGTTTTCAGGCCAACATAACCAACTTTTCCCTGGGGGAGACTAAAGATGCACTCAACCGATGAGCAGCCCCTGGTGACCATATCGAATGTGGGAGTAGAGGCGACACCTTATCAGCACATGACCAGTGAAGACAATCCGGCCTACTGTTTGTGTGGGAATCATCTAATAATAATGGACAACAAGAACTACTGAATTTGATCCAGCTGATCGAGTTAACAGAAGAACCAACTTTTCTAGATATTTGTAAGAAGCAGACCGAAGTCAAATTTTGCAGCGTCAAAAATTATAGCATCACATTTGCAAATAAAATTCCCACATTATAATAGCAATCAAACATCACCAACACTCTACATACAGATTTTTTTCACTTGTGGCATGAGAGCCATATGGGGCTTGGCAACAGCAAACACTGTTGCTCTTGTCAGGTGGCCATAATCAGATGGCAGTTTCTAAGCCCCAATCTAAACTACCTGAGGGCACTATCTGGTTGTGTATGTGTGTGAAACCAACCTCCAAGTCTTTACTTCTGCTGAAAAACCACATCCACTCGTCGCTCAATCTTGTCATCTGTACTGCGTAGGTAATGTAACAAACTGGAGAGCTTCTCATCAGTGAGGCATTGGGGATACAAGGCCACGGAGCACATTCCTTGATGAGAAAAAAACAGAATGAAGAGAACATTTTCATTAACTTTTAAAATTTACTTTCTGTCATGGAGATTGTTTACATCTGTTTGTACAAGTAGTTGGGACATGAATAAATGGACACATGCATGTAATATATACTCCATATTGTGCACTTTGTACTCTCTATACAAGAAAGTATTAAAGTTGAATGTAAAAGCAAAATGTTGGACATTTTTTGTTTTCAATACATTTGGACATTCTTCTTCATAAATTGCATACATGTCTGCTTTCATTTTTCATCCTTGTTATAACTACATACTGTAAACAGTGCACATGAACAGGAATTCTGCACCTGACTTGCCATAAGAAAGAATTAGTTTTCATGGTCAGTGTCACAATCCTAAATAGTATATTTCTACAAATACATGTACTGTAATGATACTGAAAATGACATGTACAATACTGCACTTGTACCAGAAATTGCACAAGTGTGTAACATACATGTACTATGCATATTTCTGCTGTGCTACCTGGTATGCCACAGAGTGCCTGTTGCTAATCTTGGTATACTGTTTGCATACTTGGTGGTTGAAGTCAATGATGGTAAGCCTGTTGCGAATTGTGTAGCCTTTGTAGCCAATGAAAGTTTATTTGGGGGCCATTTCATTTTCAGCCACATAGATACATCCCCTTGACTAACACTCAAAACACTCAATGATGAGACTGAAACATATCTAAACTCTAAGTCAAAATAAGTGCATAAATAAGACATGATTATTACCTTGATCATGCCTGGCAAGGACACTCGTAATGTGTGGTGATGGTTGATAACAGGCTTTATCCCTTGTTTCAAGTGGTGCTTAGCCTTTGGCAGCAGCAAAGAAACTGAAAACAGATGGCCAATATAATAGATAAAGCAAAACCTGAAAGTAAGAAAAGCACAAAAGTGAAAATGTACCAGCAGCAGTTTATACTGAGTAGGTTATTTCGATGACAGGACAGTTTCGTGTGTTTTTGTTTTGCATACACTCAAGGATATATTCCTCCATGTAAACACACAGCTCAACTCAAACCTTTTATGCAATTCGCTTGCCTTTGTGCCACACATCAAGGTAATGATCCAGATGTTTCAGTGGCTGCGATCAAGTCAGTAATAATATACAAATCTATTTCATACTGGAAAAAAGATACATGCATTACAGAGTGGCAAACTGACCAGTAGCTAGCACTAGCTGTTATGAAGACTTGGGAGAAAAACCACCATGGCACCATGATAATAATGTTTACTGTCAACTTGTAAATATACTTACAGTGTGGAGGTATCAGTCATATGTAAATCATAACTTAGTGTTGTGACAGCAATATTTCCAGGACACTATAAGCTACTTTATGTGTGATGTGATAACACTTTTACAAACAAAAATGATTTTGTGCAAGCGCACGGGTGTACCATACTTCAAAATCAAATGCCACCAAACTGATAATTACCTGAAAGTAGCAGGAGATTACAGTAGAACTCTGTCGGTGACAACTTATCGGACAGGTCTTGCTGTCTTCAGAAACTCGATGCCAGTCTGTGCATTCACCAGTTTCAAGTCACCTGACCTTGTGGCAGCCCTGCTGTCTAGAAACAAACCATAAACACAGTCATGGATGGACAAAACCTGTTGAAAAAGAAATAAATACAGAAAATAGGCATGTGTGCACATACGCATGTGCGTGTGGCTTTCTAAAAATGGCTTAGTCACAAAATAGCAGCACATTTGAGTGTTATGATATGGAGCAATATATACATACATGTATTTACATGATTCACAGAAAAACTAGCAATAAAATATTTTGGTATACAAGAATGTTATTATAAGTTTTTGTCACTCATATTTCTCCTGTTCATAAGCTTGTGGTTTCAGGAAAATATGAGAAATACATTGTATCAGTGGCAAGCCAACTTACAATAGACCACTTATATACCTGATTGTGAGTTTCATAATGAATTATGCACATACATGTATTGCTCTATTTCATCACACTGAAATGTGCTGTTATTTTGTGAACAAATATATTTTAGGTTGATTATAGTGGTACATTTTATCCTTACCTAGACCTGTTGATTATATTCTTATCCAGACAATTGCTGATGTTGTTTTCATACAGCGAGCAGCTGTACATTTGTTTTCATTCAGACAGCTGAACATTTTGTCTGTGTTCAGACAACTGCAGGTATATTTTGTTTTTTATTCAGACAGCTGTATATTTAATTCTATTCAGACAGCTGTATATTTTGTTCTAAATATAAGCCAGCTGTACATTTTGTCCCAAGCACACACACACACACACACACACACACACACACACACACACACACACACACACACACACACACACACACACACACACATTTTAGGTTCACAACTTACCTTGCCATTGCGATTATCTGTTATGTATTATGATGAGATTGGGCGTTGTTCCATTACTGATGCACCTTCACTTTGTACTAGCTTCACAAATGTATCCACAGAAATGACACATTAGCTGCTTGCTGCTCTGTGAGCTCATTTGGTGTGGCACTGAAAAAGAATCAAATGACTGGTATTTGTATAGTTATGTAATGCACACACGGGTCTTGTACTAGAAAATGGCGTGGCGTTCTGAAGATATTTACACAAAAACAACCACCACGAACCCCCAAAACAAATCGCAACTAAAAGTGGAAACTTCTAAATGTACATCAGACCAGAGCTCAGAACATATCGCATATTTCATTATGTATATAACACAAATATGTGTAATAGAAAATTGCCCAGAAACTATTACACTTATTTATAAAGGAGAGAAAATTTAAAAACAAAGTTTCAGGCTGTTACTATAGTGACGTATAGTAACTACAGAAGAGACGAACAGTGAGGCTAAGATTTCCAATCTATTCTTCGTCTTGTTCATCGATGTATTCTGCCTACTTCTCACCACTGTCGTCTGCTGTTATTTCCTCAGTCATCATTTCCCCCGAAATTAGTGTCCTGTACACCAGAACACACATAACATTACGATCGCTAGGGCTTCTTGTTGTTGACAAGGAAGTGGTCATTAGAGTGGTGTCCCCTGATAATACATATTTACGAGTACCTTCCCTTTGTAAACACGACGTCAGCTACACGCGCATAGGTGTTTGTTGTTGTTGGAAATGTACTTACCAACAAAAGTAATATTTGTACCACAAAAAGTGAAAAGACCACACCATATCATGTTGGACTTACCGCCACCATTCGCTGGACCTTTTTTGGACGCTCTGCGCGGGACGTCGCGGCTCGATGCAGGCGGCTTCACCAGTGCGGCAAAATGAAAGTTGGATATTTTTCAGTCGTAGTTGCACGGGAATTGGATGTTACCGCGCACGGACAGATGCAACTGGAAGTGACCTTAGGCAGCTGGATGGTGTATACCTGTTTTCGTGAACTGTGACAGCCGTCAAGGACGTCTGACACTCTACAGCAGCTATAGTAACGTGCGTGCTCGGGGATCCTATCACACGGGGCCCTATCAGGGTTGCACTTTCTGTGTCAGGTAGGGACTTTGAAATTTTTTTTTCGATGTCCTCTACTGACTAATTGCTGAACCCGGACCTTTAACTCATTGCGCCCGAGGCACGAAATACCCACATGTTGGAGTTACTCTCTGAGGACTGCAATTCAAATCAGGAGACAGATCGACCATGATAGTTCAAGGGTGTGGCAGAATAGCTCGGCGCCTGTAGGCGCCGAGCTATTCTGCCACCACCCTTGAACTATCATGGTCGAGCCGTATCTTGCTGTGGCGTGTCGCGGGCAGAATGAGCTAGACTTTTCGGCTTCCGGTAGCTTGTTCCGTAGTGGCGATTCCTACAGGAATCATTTCGACAGAACCTCTACCGACTGCGAAAGGGTGATGTGAAGGAATAATGGCGACAACAACAACAAAAAACCCGCTACCGACAGCCAAAGGGTTAAAAAAAGGAAAAGGCGATAGAGTGAACCCCCTCACTGCCAATCAATACAGACTGTTGCTCTGATATCTGGGTTAATTCAAAGTGAAAGCCGACCCCCCCCCCCCCCCCCCCCCCCCGTGCAAAAAAATGTGGATAAAATGGGGCCCGCAAGAGGCATAGAACCTCATGAGCCCCCGCAACTGCGGGGGCTCATGAGGATCTATGTCTCTTGCAGTTGGATCATATTCGCCTTTTCTCTGCAATGGTAGGGGTATCACTATTGTTTTGGTTGCGGCTCACTTGGCGGTTTTTGTTGTCATAATATGGTTATTATGCTAAAGATTTATTTTGTTTTACTTACTTAGATGTGTGTGCATACTTAGCACAATAACTGCTATACATATGTGTGGTTTGGTATTTTTGAGTCTGCTTGATTGTGATGTATGTATGTTTTATGTGTTGATCTTAATATGGACGCTCGTCAGTTACGCCGCAAAAGAATTCCTCATGTTTATGCATCTGGCAATAAAGTTTATCTTACCTTATCGTATCTTATCTTAGTGGTGTGACGGTCTCTCGTTTTGGACCTTGCGAAATGAAGGCTACATAACCTGTTTGCACAAACAGAGTGTAATGCATAACCCATGGTGTGTGCGGCTGTTGTGGCGGGACACCAACAATTTGCTTGCATTGAGTCACCACGTACATTCGTTATATGTATATTTTTAACCATGAGTGGTGATGAGCTACGAGTCAAAACTTTCTTTTGACACCTGGCTCCGAGGCTCTGGCGAGGCTCTGGCGAGGCTCGAAAATCATCATCAGCCTCAGCTGAACTTGTATATTTATCCCTGACGTACGATCCCTGTTTCACGTCATGGACGGTTAGATTTACTCAATGGGAAACTACACAAGCGTATTTGATTACTTCGGTTTTTCTTATAACAGCCATGAAAGGAGCCCCCCCTAACACACAGTACTGCGGCTATGACGTCAATATATATTTTTTAAATCCAGTTCTACTGTGACGTCAACAATGCTTTACTGTTTTTAGCTGCACTGTGGCCGTGGTTTATATGTAGGGTTCTATGTGACGTCCCGGAATGTAGGGCATGGTCGCGGAACACGATAATGAACGTTTGACGTCATCTGACATACAGGCGATACTAATTGTACTGAGCTCATTACCATACAGAAAAGTCATAAAAGACAACCTCGCAGACAGTGGAAAAAGTACGTTTGTTGCACACCGGCCTGGTGTTTCTCAGAGTGGGTGGTCCTCTGCGTCGCTGGCAAAATCCTAAGTCGATCTGTGCATTTAAAATCAGAGGAACAGTACCTACGCTCAGTTGCATGAGTGAACGTAGTCCTAAGCCAGCCACTAAGCAAGGTGCTCCGCTACAGCGGAGCACCTTGCTTAGTGGATGGCGTAGGACTAAGCTCACTCATGCAGCTGATCGCTGTTTCCTGAACCCCTCCCAGCCCACACCCGTTCCTTGTCCGTTCTCTCCCTAGCACATGATCCGGTGTGGCAGCGAAACATCATTGGTTCGTATGGCCGTCATCCTGACCACAGGCCGAGGTGTGGGTAGTGACAGTAATAACACAGATCCATAGGGCCTGTCCCGCGCCCCATTACACAGGCACCATCCTCTACACTAATGAGCTATCAGGACCGCTCTGCTTGCCCGGGTGAAGGGGCACGTCTCACTCAGGGCAAGGACTTACTCGGGCCGGCCTGTCACCTTAACTCCTTACTGCCAGCGGAGAGAAAGGGTCACACAGCTTGTTGGCACTCAGTGTAGTCTCCGCATGCTTTGTGACGAAATGTTTGGTCGTTGCAGAGTCTCCAGGATTATGATTGTTGTGACAATTTGTCATAAAGCTTCTGCGGGCGTCCCCCCCCCCCCCCCCAACATTCACCCCCCAAAAAAACAAACAAACAAACAAACAAAAAAAAACCAACAACAATAAAATAAATAAATAAATAAATAAATAAATTAAAAAAAATAATAAAGTAAAGTAAAATGAAATAAAATATATAAATAAGTATATTTGTAACCAAAATTAAAAAATAAATAAATAAATAAATAAATAATATGAATAAATAAATAAATAAATTCAACCTCGGCAAGATTTGTTTGAGAATTTGTTATAAAGCTCATAAACTTTACAATTTAACAAAGTTTGTCGATCTGCCTTCTGACAGTCATCACTTTTTTTTTTCTTTTTTTTTTTTTTTTTTTTGGGGGGGGGGGGGGGGGGGGAGATTCCAAGGGGTGTCCACAAATGTTGTGACTATTAGCTGTTACAATCATGTTTCCTGTGATGGCCTACGGTATGTAAATGGTTCAATCCTAAAAATGCTCCTGAGTGTCTAATACTCCTTCAGGCAAGGGATGTAGCATGTTCGATGCATGAATTTGTTTGAGATCATAACACGTTCAGCATTCTGCAATTTAATAATAATTACGGTATTTATAATGCGCTTATCCTATAATAATTATAACTCTAAGCGCGCACTCACAATTCGCGCACACATGCGCACGCTTTTGACAATGACTCACGTACCACAAATACATTACGACAGTCAGCTTGGGGTGGGGAGTGTGGTGATGTTATAGTGCTAGAACTGTTGAAAGAGGTGATAGAGATCCACCATTATAATTCAAGAGTAGTGCCGGAAAAGCTTGGCGCCTCAAGGCGCCAAGCTTTTCCGGCACTACTCTTGAACTACTATGCTGTGGAGGCGCCCACTATTCTGACTCGGCTCTTGAACTATCCTGGTCGATCTGCCTCCTGAAAAGTAATTCCATTTTTTAGATGACAACACCCAAATTGAGTAATGTCGGCGCCAAGCTAATCTGGCACTACCCTTGAATTATCATGGTCGATCCATCTCCTGCAAAAGGTGCTTAGTCGTTAGATGACGCCTCCAAACTTTGGAAAATATGGCCGTCGGGCTGACTGAGTTAATCGGTACTGTCGACAAGCATTTCAGGAGCCTGGACGCCATTTTAAAAACAAAAAGAATTATCATTTTCTAAGATTCTTCCTGTTGTTGCCTTTGTAGGCGTTCTCCTTCTTCTTGATTTTGTTGATGTTGATGCTGAATTTGATGTTAATGTTGTTGTTATGTTGTTTGTGTTTTGTTGTTGTTGCTGTTGTGGTGGTGATGTTGATGCTGCTTTTGCTGTTGTTGTTGCTACTGCTGTTGCGGCTGCTATTTTTGTTGTTGCTGATAGTGCTATTGCTGTTTGTTACGTTTGCGGTTGTGTTATTCTTTAAGGGCATGTGTGTGTTAATCATATGAGAGATTCGATATTCATTTGAGTTATTTTGGATAAGAATTACGTACTTTTTAGTAGGATTTGTTCTTCTTTGTTCGGAGAATTGCAATCGATTTTTGTTGTGACGCGTATTTTCACTACAATGTTGTAAAGTTTGACCTACATTAGACTGGAAGGTTCGAGCAGTGTCGCGATCTTTCTATTGACCTCAGATATGACGCCAAAGTAAACATGTTTCGCAACAGTTAGCAACAATTCACGCCGATTTTCCGGAATTAGTCGAAGTTTGTAGAAAGTTGTAGGCAGATCTAGAGTGTTCTTTCTCTTGAATATTAATAAGTTTTGGTTACGTTTTCTTTTATGATTGGTTGTGCTATATGAATTTGCAGGATTATTTTGGAAATCTGTAATAGTATAAAAGACGGTGTTAGGAAATATGTGTGTACATTGTATGAGAGACCCAGTGTGTCAAAGTGTTGATGCATTGTAGAAGAGACGATGTATCAGTGAGTGGATGCATTTGTGGATGCATTGTGCTGAGATTGCATCGCTGCAATAAAATATTCTTAGAACTGTTACTCCAGAGTGGTCTACAACCTTGTGCGACGTGAGACAAGTTGCAGCTGAGAGAAGTTTCTTTACAAGAACCCTACGTGCGTGAGTCTGGTGTGATTGTGATCATACTACGACAACCACTACCGCGTAACACTGTTGTTGTTGCTGAAAGTGTTATTCTGTTGTTCTTGTTGCTGATAGTGTTATTGTTGTAGTTGTTCTTGTTGCAGTTGCACTTTTACAAAGAAGAACATTTGTCTGTGGGTGACTACTATCACAAAGAGGAAAAACAAAACACAAAAAAACAAAAAACAACAACTCGACTGTTGACAAGGGTGTGTGGATGATTAAATCTGTTTGAATGATACATAATTATTGCCACCAGCTCAAAATTCATAACATTTTAGAATACAGATCGACTACACGTGAAATTGCAAGGTTGGTGCCAGAATAACTTTCAGCCAAAAGACAAAGCGACCATGACAGTTCATGGTTACTGCCTGAATAGCTTTGCTCCCAAAGCCGAACAAAGGGCTATGACAGTTCAAGTGTGATCGCAGAATAGCTTGGCGCCTTGCGGCGCCAAGCTATTCTGCGATTACACTTGAACTACCTTGGTCGATCCGTTTTGTGTTGTGCTATAGTGCGTGAGGGACGAATGGGATATTCCATCTCATACACGTTGTTGAAGATGTTAGCATCACCTTACCAGATAAGCAAACGCCGTGTGAAGAAGACAGTCTAACGTCATTAGGATTACAACTTGGTGGAGATGAACTGGGAAGGGATATGAAGTCCTTCACTGAACCCACCCTTTTCTGTAAGACCTAGAACCCATCTCTCTCTGGTAAAGTTCCCTTTCACTGGCTCCGTGAATTCTCTTGTATTTTCGATTCCATTCAACTACGGTGTTTTTTGTACTGTAGTTACGAACAATACGTTTACAAATTTTTTATTGGTCTCTTGTGTGTCAAAATCGTATATCGTTCAAAACGTAAATATTGCAATTTTCATTGTTTTATATAATTCATATTTTTTATTCCTCAGGCTGAGGAGGATCAGTGGGTGTTCAACATACGTCTGCCTAAGCCCCAGGGGCAAGCTAGGTCACGGGCTGGGTACAGGTATGAGGCCGGAGTGTCAGACCAGATCTCCTCAAATCTTGAAAGAATTTTGTCGCATGGTAGACTCCTATAACGAGCCAACTAACACCCCTAGTCGGCTCTTCACAGGATCAGGTTGTATGAATGGAGGACAGTCCCGGCCTTTAGAGGAGAACGTCCATCTGCAAGAGGCATAGATCCTCATGAGCCCCGCATCTGCGGGGGCTCATGAGGATCTATACCTCTTGCTTGGCTTCTTGACTGATTCACGCCTGTGTTTCTCAAACGTAAGAGACAATGACACATTCAACCAACGATGACATTCAAGAAAAATGAAAAAAAAAGAAAACACTTCCGGAGTATACGAAGGGGTGGTGGTCTGTGATTTGTTGCCTTGTGGCAGAGCGTCGTGCGGTTCAGAATCACAGACCTTCACACTTATACAGACCATAATTTCGTGGTGAATTGTTAGATATAGGTTTGAATCTAAATCTAATTGTAGCAGTGTTCAGGTCGTTTTTCGACGTTCGCTACATCATCGAGGATCCTCCTATCCTGTCAATTTCGTCCAGAGAATACGAAGAGGTGTGTCCTACGCAGCCAGAAAATATGAAAATATTTGTCCCATTCAGGCAAAAAATACGAAAAGGTTTGGCCTGCGCAAACAGATAGAACGAACATGTTTGTCCTACACAGCCAGAGAATACGAACACGTTTGTCCTAAGCTACCAGAAAATACGAAATGTTTGTCTCACGCAGCCAGAGAATACGAAAATGTTTGTCCCACGCAGCCAGAAAATACGAAAATGTTTGTCCTATCCAAAGAATACAAAAATGTTTGTCCCACGCAGCCAGAGAATACGAAAATGTTTGTCCCACGCAGTCAGAGAATACGAAAATATTCCGAAAATGTTCGTCCCACGCAGTCAGAGAATACGAAAATATTCCGAAAATGTTTGTCCCACGCAGTCAGAGAATACAAAAGTGTTTTGTCCTACGCCGGCAGAAAAAAACAAAGTGGTTTGTCCAAAGCAGGACCTGATATATTCTAGGAAAAAAAATGCGCCATCGAGTTGAGTTTTAAACTTCATTAGACAGGTGCTTCTTTCTTTGTTTTGTTTTTGTTGTTGCTTTTTCTGTTTTTTTTGCTTTTCTATCAATGTTCTTGTGAGGTTTCACGACGCCTTCTGTTGCTAACGCTTACATCTGTGTTCATTAAGTCTGCTCATATGCAGTGTTTAGCCAGCCGCGCCCATGCACGAGAAGTACTGTTAAACGGACTTTTAGTCAACGACGAAGAACGTCAAGAAATGTTTTCTGACACCAGAAACTGTCTCGTCTGACACTTATGTTGTGCTAATAGACTTCAGCCAGTAACATGACGCGACACACAACTTGACAGCATCGTCGTCATTCTACCACCTCCGACCTCCTCTATCTAAAGGGCATAGAGCCAAATATGTGGAAAAAAGTCAAGTATAAGGCGCAGACCTTAGGACGCGAATGCAAGAGGCATAGATCCTCATGAGCCCCCGCATTCGCGGGGGCTTATGAGGATCTATGCCTCTTGGAGTTATGTACTCAGAGTGAGAAATTCATATGAAATGAAAACGTCTTTATTCAAACGTCACTTCTGGTTTGATGGGAAGTTTTAGTCACAGGACGTCATAAAATGAAAGGACGATGCAAACAATAATAGCAGCATTGGCAGCGGATGTCTAGCGTGTTTAAATGTAAAACATTTAATTTACGCCCTTTTGTCGTGTGGAAAGTGAAACACAAGACCAGACCACTACAGGAGACGTGGGATGGACCTGACAGATGTTTAAGGTAAAACGCCATGGACTTCAATCTTTTGTCTAAAGAGAAAGCTGGAATTCCTTAAAATTGTACAAACTATTGACGAAATAAGATTATATTTGAAATATTGGCCAACTATTTGGTGCCAATAAAGCTCACGTTGTGAAGTACTTTAATAATGCACGGTACAAAATTTGACATGCACTTTTTTTTTTTTTTTTTCTTTTTTTTTTTTTTGGGGGGGGGGGGGGGGGGGCTGGATTTTGTTTTTAATGTAATTCCACAAGTAACATTTCGAAGTAGTCTGCTGAAGGATTTAACATTGCAAGTAACGTATCAGTCAAGATAGCTCATTGTTATTCCACGACAGTTTCTGTGAGAATCTCACCTCATCCAGACTATCTGTACACCGCGAAGCCCAAACAACACTGCCAGGTGAAGACAAAAAGTACGTCATTTTTTTGTGAAAAGCGTGATTTTCATTGTTTTACAATAAAAAAAATCTTGCTTTTCGCATCAATGTACTTGCTGTCCTTTGCCTTCACAGGGTATAAATGAACCAGCATACTATTGCCGTGTGGCTGGCCTCATCAGGACACCATGTAGACTAGAGTTAACACATTCTACCCCAGGACCGAAATCCCCAAATTTTGAAGTTGCACTCTGAAGGACTGTATTACAATTCTAGAGACCAATCGAGCATGATAGTTCAAGGGTGGTGCCAGAATAGCTTGGCGCCTATGGGCGCCAAGCTATTCTGGCACCACCCTTGAACTATCATGCTCGTTTCCTGTCTTGCTGTGGTGTGTCGGGGCTGAATCAGTTAACTAAACACTTGTGGATTCAGTCAGGCGATGTCAAGCACTCAGTTGCGGGGGCCACGACTCCTGGGTTCCAAACTCCGGACAAATGAGTCGTGTATGAAAAGGACCACGATCTTCAATCAAGCAGCAGACCTATCCCTGAACAGGTACCTCGATCTGAGAATGCCGAACGCTCCGATCTCTGTGTGCTTCATAAAAAAAAAGGACTACAGTCTTCAGCGCAGATAGCAACTTAAACCTGGATAATTTCCTCGGTTTATAAACGGCAGTGGGTCCGATCTCTACATGGCATGATCAGCAAAGGGGATAGCTTCTCATGAGCCACTCAGAAGGCCGTAAGGGTTCACGACAATCCATTCCTCATCCCCAGTAGGAAAATCCTAATAAGGCCAACGACGTCAGCAGTAAACCCACTGCGTCCGTCTTCGGCCCGAGGAGTCTTTTGATTAGTAACCAAGTAAGCAGAGAAATTCGGGCCCACGTAGAGGTTAGACAAGTATTATAAATCTCTATACATGGGATGGAAAGACACGCGAAGCTCAAATCAGAAACACGTGTAAAATCGTCATGGTACGCAAGCTCACGGGAATCTATTCCCTCGATGAAACGGAGGCTGTTTGAGTGGGTAAATGTATTCACTGTAGTACTATGAGGCTGCAAGGACTGATGATGCTCTGTTCCGCTTGCTGGTGGGAACAGGGGCTGCCTAGGAGGAACAGGGGCTGCCTCAACGGGTGAATGTACGTAGGCTATCCAATGGAAGAGAAAAGCATTGGATGACAAGTTATAAAGGCAAGGCGACAGCGTTTTCATGCCAGTTTCGGCCCATTAGTGATGTCAGTCGCAATGTACCCAGCCACCCCGAAGTCACCCCACAAAACACTTACATCTGCAAGATGCAAAGATTGTCATGAGCCCCTGCATTCGCAGGGTCTCATGAGAATCTTTGCATCTTGGCGGAATAAAACTAGAATCATTGTGGCGACCAACTTGTACTGTCGTTTGTCACGCAGAGGAAGTTATTTACGGCTCTGTTGGATGTAAGCGAGCGATCTATGCTTTATCAACGTATCATTCTTGTCTGCACATGGCTTTCATCCTGTTGAGGCCCGGATACGTACGCGAGCTCATGAGAATCTGTACTTATGAACCTTTACAATAAACATCTGTGTTCGTAAGAGGGCGTAAGATCTGAAAGTTTGAGATTTTGACAGTTTAGTCCCCTCACAAACCCCCCTCGGTGCTTTTTACGACAGCCACAGTCCGGGTTTTATGAAGTTGACTGCGGGATGTTTTATGCCGCAGTCACTCGCTAGATTACCGCCCTTTACACCGGCAACAACTAGCGCCCTCTCTCGGGCCCTTCACTTCACCGCGGGTCTGTCAAATATTGGTTTTGCCGTTTTGTTCGCGATTTGCTCGCTAGCGCCGCCTCCGCCATTCCAAAGGCAGAGAAGAATGGCGGACCTTCCTTCGGAGTGGCTGCCCCTTGCTGAGTTTGGGCAATGGCGGGCTTGTGGGCCGGGTTGCTCCTTTTTGCCGCGCCGGGAGCTTCGCTATTGAGAGGGACAGAAGACTACAGACGTCTGGAGGGGAGGACATTGTCATGTTCAGCCCTTCATGAAGCTAATATAAAGCTTCGGGGAGGCAGAGCACCAGACGGACGGCGCCGAAGTAGATAGACACGCCAGAGAAGTCCCTCAGTGTAAGCTACAGGTAATCGGTCCGACGTCAGATTTGGCTGCCCGGCGGAGTGCCGGCGGAGTGCGCGGGGCAGCCAAAGCTGACGTCGGATCGATTACCTCTTGCTCACCACTGTCCCATACAAGTCCTAGTGAACATATGTAGCCTAAGTTCCTCTTGCCAAAGTGCAAATGGCACAGGTCTTCAAGTGCCTCTCAGCCGCGGCTGTAAAGACACACGAGAATCTCTGTTCCCTGCGGCAGCAAATCAGCCCGATATTGTAAATCTCAACTCGCTAGGACGAGAGAGAAGTCAGGATCAAAGCAGATAAAAGTACCAAGCGCCGTCTTCTCACCATCTCCGGAACGGCCAGGTACATTGTGTCATCTCGCTGGAATGAATGAATGAATGAATGAATGAATGAATGAATGAATGAATGAATGAATGAATCAATCAATCAATCAATGAATCAATAAATCAATCAATCAATCAATCAATCAATCAATCAATCAATCAATCAATCAATCAATCAATCAATCAATCAATCAATCAATCAATCAATCAATCAATCAATCAATCAATCAATCAGTAGATTGGAAGTTCAACCAGGACACAAACAGTTAAATCGCCCGAAATACGGTTGCGCTGGAGAGAGGTTTTACACTGTTTGCCAATCAGCCACAATACAAACTACCGATTTCCTGTCCACGGGAAAGCTAGACTCTAAATTTCTAATCTCATCTGATTTCTGAACCCCCTTTGTATTAGTAATTCGCGTGCATAACCTACATTTCGGTTTTCTGCCGTAGTATTGCTCACATCATTCTCTTTAAAAATTCAGCCCTGATGCACTACAGCAGGAGATGGGTCGACCATGATAATTCAAGGTTAGTGCCAGATTAGCTTGGCGCTTGTCGGCGCTAAGCTAATCTGGCACTGCCCTTGAATGATCATGGTCTATCCACCTCCTGCTACTGGTTTATAGTCATTAGATGACACCTCCAAAAGTTGGGAAATGCGGCCGTCGGGCTGAATGAGTTAAAAAGGGAAGTACAAAGTATTTATTGATTTACAGCAAGCCTCGCCTTGCCTTGTCTTGTTTCGCATTACCTTGTTTTGCCTTTCCTTGCCTTGTTTTGTCTTGCCTAGCCTCGCCTCGCCTCGCATTGCCTTGCCTTGCCATGCCTTGCCATACCTTGCTTAGCCTTGCCGTGCCGTTCTTTGCTTTGACTTTCCTTGCCTTGCCCTGCATTGACTTTACTTGTCTTTCCTCGCCTCGCCTCGCCTCGCCTCGCCTCGCCTCTCGCCTCGCCTCGCCTCGCCTTGCCTTGCCATGCCTTGCCTTGCCTTGCCATGCCGTTCTTTGCTTTGCCTTTCCTTGCCTTGCATTGACTTTTCTTGTCTTTCCTCGCCTCGCCTCGCCTCGCCTCGCCTCGCCTCGCCTCGCCTCGCCTTGCCTTGCCATGCCTTGTCATGCCTTGCCATGCCTTGCCGTGCCTTGCTGTGCCTTGCTGTGCCTTGCCGTGCCGTTCTTTGCTTTGCCTTTCCTTGGCTTGCCTTGCATTGACTTTTCTTGTCTTTCCTCGCCTCGCCTCGCCTCGCCTTGCCTTGGCTTGCCTTGCCTTGCCATGCCTTGCCATGCCTTGCCATGCCTTGCCATGCCTTGTCGTGCCTTGCTGTGCCTTGCCGTGCCGTTCTTTGCTTTGCCTTTCCTTGGCTTGCCTTGCATTGACTTTTCTTGTCTTTCCTTGCCTTGCCTCGACTCGCCTCGACTCGCCTTGTCTTATCGCGTCATGTCGTGTCGTGTCGTGTCGCGTCGTGTCTATAAATAAACTAGAAAATTCCACCAGCTTCACGGGGGCTTGTCAGTCTTGTCCTTTGACAGCTTTCCATGATGGAGTGACGATCAAGATTTGAACCTCAGTCACTGTCGCTTCTCTAGAAGTATACTCCGCCATCAACTGAGGCGCGCGTGCCCGTTTTCATGCTGCGGCAAACAGTCTGCCTGAAAATAACATTGACACCTTGACAGCTACAATTACTAAAAAATCGTCTAGATTATTTTTTGGATAGGGAGCAGATTATTCCAATTGAGCAGGCGGGCTTTCGAAAAAATAGATCATGTGCCGACCAGCTCTACTCTCTTTCTGCCTCTATAAGACAATCCTTCAGAAAAAAACGTAAAACGATAGCCTGCTTTTTTGATGTTCGACGTGCATTTCATGTTGTTTGGCACCGTAAACTTCTTCAGAAAATTAAGAATATTGGCCTTTCAGGCAATATATATGTTTACATCCAAAATTTCTTAAAACGAACACAGCAGGTTAAAATGAAACAGTCTTATTCTAGAACTCACAGGACCGACTGGGGTCCCCCAAGGTACCTGCCTTGCTCCCCTTCTTTTCAACATTATGATGGCAGACCTTCCTCACCATCTGAAAATAAACGTGAAGAAAATTAATGCTTCTCCGCTACATATATCACATATATCACAATATGCAGATGATATAGCCATATGGCAACCTGTTAAAACCAAAACAGTTACAAAGCAGATCTCTCTTGGCTTGACTTCGCGAACGAAGATTTTATAGGAGTTGCCCACGATGTCTGCAGGCTTGTTCGTGGCTGCGGAGGCCATTCCGAGACAGGCAGGTTCGACCGCAGTGGCTGCAGGGGAAGGTATGGCCGGGGTTCTGAGCTGCGGCATCTCTGTTTTTTCTCCTGAGCCGCTTGTCCTTAAGGCTAGCTCTGTGAGAGTCCTCAAAGGAGACAGCTGCCTTGTAAATGGTGGAGCGCCAGGTGTCACGGTCCGCAGCAAGCGAAGACCACTGGTGGTGGTCGATTTGGCAGGCACTAAGTGACTTCTTGAGACAGTCTTTGTATCTCTTCTTTGGTGCCCCTCTGTCACGGTGTCCAGTAGCAAGCTCGCCGAACAGGGTGATCTTTGGTAGGCGATGATCCTCCATCCTGGAGACATGCCCCGCCCAGCGGAGCTGTGTCCGCAGCAACAAAGCCTCGATGCTCACAGTTTCAGCTTGTTCAAGGACCTCGACGTTGGTGACATAGTCACTCCAGTGAATGCCCAGGATGGTACGCAGGCAGCGTTGGTGGAAGCGTTCGAGGAGTCGTAGTTGGCTGCGGTAGAGGGCCCAGGACTCGGAACCATACAGCAGGGTGGTGAGGACCACAGCTCTGTACACGCTGATCTTGGTGCCTGTTTTCAGCTGTTGATTGTGCCACACCCGCTTGAAAAGTCGCCCGAAAGCGCTGTTCGCTTTTGCCAGCCTGCTGTCAAGCTCCTTGTCCAGCTTGGCGTCCGACGTGATAATGCAGCCAAGGTACGTAAACTGGTGCACTGACTTTAGATCAGACTCGCCAATGGTGATGTGAGGAGGGCGATACACTGTCTTGGGTGCCGGCTGATGGAGGACCTCTGTCTTTTTCAGACTGACCTCGAGTCCAAAGAGCTGGGCAGCATCTGCGAAGCAAGACGTGATGCGCTGCAGGGCTCTCTCTGTGTGTGCAACGAGGGCAGCATCATCAGCAAAAAGCAGCTCACGAATCAGTTGGTCTAGGGTTTTCGTGTGGGCCTGCAGTCGCCTGAGGTTGAACAGGCTGCCATCGAGACGACACCTGATGTACACTGCATCGTCATCATCAAGGTCCACTGTGGCCTGCTTCAACATCATGCTAAAAAAGATGGTGAAGAGGGTCGGTGCCAGCACGCAGCCCTGCTTTACGCCGTTGAGAATAGGGAATGGTTCTGAGAGGTCATTGTTGAGTCTGACCTGGCCTTGCTGGTCCTCGTGTAGCAGACAAAGCAGATAAAGGATATTCAAAATAACAGTGCAAAGTTATTTCAACAAGCAATTGACTCTGTACAAAAATACCTGACTCTAAATGGATTCGAAATAGCTCCAGAGAAAACGCAACTTATATTTTTTAGTCCCACCAGGACGAAGTCTGACTTCCAGTTTACAGTAACAAATCATGGAGTTAAGTACCCTCTTACACCCACCACACAGGTAAAATTTCTGGGAGTCGTCTTCACCTCCACTCTTAACTGGACCCCCCATATTAACAGCTTGATAAGTAAAGCTAATAAAGCAACTAATCTTATTAAGATTGTCAAACACGAGACCTGGGGAAAAAATACCAAAAATCTACTACATCTACATCAAGCACTCGTACGATCTAACTTAACATATGGCGCTGAATGTTTCATCACTGCCCCCCCAAAAAAAACCATTGAAGGCCCTCGAGACGGCGGAGATGAGATCTTTAAAATATATACTGAGTGCGCTAGCTCACGCCTCAAATCAGGCCATCTATGCTCAAACTAATATACTACCTTTGCATTATCATAGATTAAAACTCTGCGCTGCATATATTACACGCATATTTACTACATCTAATAATGCTCAAGAAACATATCATAAAGAATTGAAAGCAGACATTATTAAAGCTACTAAAATTCAATCCGCTCCCCCCCGGGAGGCACCGACCCTCACTTCTGTTATACGAGATTTGTGCGACCAGGCCAAGGTGGTTCCTCATGAGACAAAATCTATTTCTCCTCCGACTCAACCACCATGGACTCTCTTGACACCCTCTATTAACACTCATATTCCAAATGTAAACAAGAAATTAGATCCTCACCTGCAAAAAGTACTGACCTTGGAATATCTAGATGCAACTTACCCGAACGCTTTAATAGCCTACACCGACGGCTCCACTGATTCCAATGGAGACGTTGGATGTGGGTTTTTTATACCAGCTTTGGAAAAAACTAATCAGTTTAGGCTGGGCAGGGACTGCTCCATCTGCACGGCGGAGCTAGTAGCCATCACTATGGCGCTTTACCATCTGCTGGCCCTGCCGTTGCAGCTGTATCAGTTCTTGATCTGCACTGACTCTCAGGCGGCACTTCAAAGTTTAAAGTTAAAAAATAAAGCTAATCGTCCAGATATAGTCTTAGAAATAAATAATATTATACACCAGCTCATGAGAAGAGGAATAGATATTACTTTACAGTGGATTCCGTCTCATGTGGGAATCCTTGGGAATGAGATAGCAAACAAAGCAGCTCGCATGGGTGCCGCAAATGTTCTTGGCACCCAGCCTATTTCACTTTCTATCGCTGCAAATGAAAATCAAATTAAAATCAAGAAACAAATTATTGAAAATTATCAAAAAGAAAAAAAAATAATTCTAAGCTGCCAGTACCCACGCGTCCTGGCATATCGATTAAAGAAAAATAATCTCATTAGAACTCTACCGGTTGTAGACCCAATTATACACAGGCTTTGTACTGATAGTTGGAAGATTAAATGGGCTCATCCCACTTGTATCTGTGGGGAGGACTTCACACCCAGTCATGCTCTACTGGAGTGTGATGTCCTCTCCAACGAGACTAAGGATATCAGGGCCTCCCACCCGGAGGTAAAACATATGGATCTACTCCTAGAAACAGCCGATTTAAACATTATACATAGCATTAATACTGCAATTAATTCGACACAGTTGCAGCGTCTGATTTAAACATTGGATGACCCCCATTCGCGTCCCTGCGCACTATTTGTAAATGCTCTGATGGGCCGGACTGCTGGCCCACACACGCTGTGTCGTAATCTTTTATAAGGATTGTATATATTGGCTCCTATTGAATATTTTTTATTTATTTATTAATTTTTTAATTTTTATTTATATATATATTTTTTTAATCTTCGTTCCTAAATAGCTTACGAAAAAAATATGACGGAAATCTGAACTGCTTTTAAACATTCTTTTATGTAGGTGATCCTAGAATCTTAATTTGGATTTTTAAATACTAAAAGTTCACGTCGACTTAAATAAATACTGGTTTACCTTGTTGTGTTTCCAGAGACACCAAGTTAAACCTAACTAATTAATTTTATATTATTACTGGTCCAATATGGTCCAAACGACCTGGCTGTAGGCTGTAGAGATCAGCAGACACAGTGTGTGATTCACACAGCTGATCCACAAACAGTGAAGCAGCAGGTCTGACCAGTACCGGCCAAAAGAAAGTTGGTTTTAACCTTCGTCAATTCTTAACCCTTCTACTTAAGTGATCTTAAATTTTAATCTAGATTTTAAATATGGAAAGTAAATCATACCTTTTTGTATATAAAGACCGCTGTTGTTGTAAGGAAGAGCACTATAAATCATTTTATAAAAACTAACAAATAAATGATAGAAGTAAATATTTTATGTTGTGTTTGTCAACTAAAGCTAAAAGTGCTAGTCCCTGATTACCTCGGTGCAGAGGGACAGAAAAATGAAGAAAACAACAACAACAACATGACAGCTACTGACGGTACCGTTCCGCAGAACAGACACGTATTTACGTAGTTAGTTAGTGACGTATTTACGTAGTTAGTTAGTGACGTATTTACGTAGTTAGTTAGTGACGTATTTACGTAGTTAGTTAGTGACGTATTTACACACCTTTTCAGCCGCGCAGGGGTAGTCAGTCGCAGTCAAGGGGTTAATTTAAAACGTACGTGCCTGTCTTGCACTCAGTCAATGCTAATGGCTCTATTATCGTAATCCTAATACACCCACTCCCCCTAATGTGTATGACTGAATTGCCATGTTAGCCCGCTGCACTCACGGTGCACAGCGTTAGCCCCATCACGGCCAGTGGACACAGGTTGCGTGTCTGATGTCATTTGTCAGTTAACTCATTCAGCCCTGACGCACTACAGCAGGAGATGGGTCGACCATGATAATTCAAGGGCAGTGCCAGATTAGCTTGGCGCCTGTCGGCGCCAAACTAATCTGGCACTGCCCTTGAATTATCATGGTCGATCCATCTCCTGCATTTGGTGTATAGTCATTATATGAGACTTCCAAAATTTGGGAAATACGGCCGTCGGGCTGATTGAGTTAAACTCTGAAGAACGCCATCCATTGAAAACACAGATGCAAATCGGAGCCAGCAAGTAGAACAAAACGGTTTGCGTCCCCGGCGCCTGAGTTGTTTGGTTAGTTTGGGGTTTCATGTCCACGGCACCAAAGTGATAATGCACGGGCCCTGACGGGCGGGTATTATGGGGCACAGAGAAATCTATTTCCTATGGAGTACGACCTGAACACTGATCAATTCAGGCGCACTGCAACTGTGGCACTTTGATTTACCAGGACCTTTCAACGGACATGCTATGGAACAAGCCCGTCCTTTTTCCCTGGATCAAGGATGGCGCATGTTGTTCTATGCCTCTTGCGACTGGGTGGTGTTCGCGTTTTCTCCGCAGGGAAGGGGTGTTAAACAGTTGGTTAAGTGACGAGTCAGGTAAATGCATCGTATAAACCCGAATCTGTACACCAAATGCATTCACAAACAATGTTCATGCCGAGACCGCAATATAATTGCTCATGCTGATTTCCCGGTCTGTTGAAGATTCGGGTGCTGGTCTGTGATTTTGGACCTTATGGCCTGCAGCCGTAAGGTCCAAACTCACAGACCCGATCATGTTTGAAGACTGGAAAAAAAATTCAAGTGGAATTAGTGCATGTAGGAATAAATTTAACACGCACGGCGTGATGCGAGATAGCTTCCAAGACAAAGGAGGCTAAACGTTCGGGCATTTACCGATGGCAAAATAAACTCGAAGAGGTTTTCATATGTTAGTCCGTTTGTTTATTTGTTAACAAGTGTGTGTGTGTGTGTGTGTGTGTGTGTTTTGTTTTGTTTTTGTTTTTTTTCGCTGTACGTGTGTGTTGTTTTCGGATTTCTGACTATGGCTGATTCGGGACAGAAATTCGTTGGACTTTATTGGTCGCCATCTTCTTCTTCCTCTTGTCCCAGTGCCTGTTTGTTCTTCGGTGACTAGGCGACTTATAAAAAGAAGTGTAGGTCACAGACTTTCCTGTTGTTGTTTTCCCTGCGCCGGTCATTTCTTTGTTGTCCCCGTGTGTTCTTGTTGTACTTAACTTGTATACTGGCGAGTAAACGAAACGCGACATTTTCGGAACCATCGGAAACAATAAAGTGTTTCCGATGGGGCTTAAAATGTCGCATTTCTTCTGCTCGTCAGTATATCACCCGAACACGTAAGAGACGTAATTACGACCAATAAATTGTAAATATACTATTCCGTGTCAGACTTTTCTCTCTTGCTCTTCGAACAGTTCCCAAATCATAGAATCACGCAACAAACAGCCGACATTTTCCTTTTATTTATTTATTTATTTATTTATTATTATTTTTTTTTTTTTTTTGGTGCTTGCTTTCTTACTTATTTGTTTATTACAGCAAGTCTTACCATCCAAAAGAACCACACAGAGGGACTCCTTTCTTCTTTTTTTTTCTTTTTTTTTAAATTCTTGGTCCGTTTTCTCTCTTTTTTTTTTGGCCCTAACCTCATCGCCCTGCCCTCCTCCCCTTTTCATCTCAACCCCCTCCCCCGCCCACCCACCCCCACCCCCCAACTCCACCCACCCCTCCATGTTCCTTTTGTACAAGCGGTACCATCCTAGCAACGAGTCTTAAATGAAAACAGCAAAAATCCTTCAAAAGAGGACCTTTTCACAGAAACATTAAAAAAAAAATCCTACATTAAAAAAAAATTGCAAGAAACAGTGGACCTCTTTCTGTCTCTTACTCCAAGCCTCAATTTATTTCTCTTTATTTTTCTGCTGTGCGTCGATCCTTCCTGCAGGCTCCGTGACCAGCGAGCCGGTTCCTGCAATTTGCAGAGTCCGGTACTGGCAAGGTAGCAATTTCACATTGATCCATTCCCCGTCTCTCTCTTTCTCTGCCTCCCTTCCTTCGATACTATGCGCGCGGCAATTTTGCATCTCCGTTGGCAGCACAGAGAAAGGCTCCGATCTGCACAAGACATAGATCCTAAAAAGCCCCAGTTAATGCCCAGAGAGACAGTCATTTGCTTGAGGAAGGTATACGCATGAGAACCCCGTGAATGCCCAGAGCAACGCATATGTGCGAGAAGTGTAGACCATCAATGCATCCAGGTTTGCAGCCCACAGAAGTGACCACTGTCGCCAAAAACATAGATCTTCATTGCATTTCCTCGATAGCAGCACACAGAAAGACCCATTTGCAAGAGTCATAGATCCTCATGAGCCCCCGCATTCGCGGGGGCTCATGAGGATCTATGACTCTTGTAAAATTGTGTTGGCTCCCCGAGTATCCTTGCTCGATTCGTAGTCTGTATGCGTCTTTGTTGGGGGGGGTCCATCGTTTATATTGGAATCTGTTGTGTTTGTTTTGTCTGAGTTTGTCCGGATGCCTCGTGGTGGGGTTCGTTTACTTCTGTGTTGTAAGGACGGAGGAGGTAGCAGGGCGTTGGTGTGCAGCGTTGCGCGGCCGGCGTGTAATCATGGACGTCAAATAACAGAAAATGTCTGTCTTCCTGTGGCCTCTGGCTCCGTTTTGCTGCATTTTCCATCCTTCCCACACACCCTCCTCTTCCCCGGCGTCCTGTCCAACCCCCCCCCCCAACTCCAACCCCCTCCCAATACCCTTCCCCTCTACCCCCACCCCACAGTGACGTTTGTCTGCCATCATAGTCATAGCTACCACCCTCGGAGACGCAGGCTCCCTCTCAAAGTTCTTGTACCCCATTCACTGCCGAGACAAAGTGAACAAAATCCAACTGCAAGAGGCATAGATCATCATGAGCCCCCGCAATTGCGGGGGCTCATGAGGATCTACGCCTCTTGCTGACACCACTTTGTATCCATGTACCTGGGGATCTTTGGCACTGAATTAGCACAGAATTTTCTAAACACGATGCCTTCCTCTGGCAGCGAAGGGATTGAACCTGAAGACGTGGTGGCATCAGCAACGGTGGTGGTACAACTACCTTCACCGCCATCCACTATCCACCAGCACCACCACCATCATCATCAAAGACCACTATCACCACCTTCTCTGCGACGACGACGACCACTCGCCTGCAAAGCCCTCCCCCCCCCCCCCCTCCCCGTAATTTTCTACACACGGTGTTTAGGGCCCGATGCTACTTTCACGCTGCCGGAATCTGGTACAGTCCTGCTGAAAGTCGCACTTTCGAGAAACCCAGACCAAACAAGCCGCTGCCAGTCGTGTCCAATCTCATCAAGCGCGTGTCGAATGCACAGAAAATCTCACCCTACCAAAACAAAAGTAGAGCGACGCGAAGCTGTCTAAGTGGCAAATTTGAAACAGGGTTTGACACATACTACCCCGGGACCGAAATCCCCAAATGTTGAAGTCAGTTGCCCTCTGAAGGACTGTACTGCAGTTCCCGAGAGACAAATCGAGCATGATAGTTCAAGGGTGGTGCCAGAATAGCTTGGCGCCTATGGGCGCCAAGCTATTCTGGCACCACCCTTGAACTATCATGCCCGATCCTTGTCATGCCGGGGTGTGTCTGGGGCTGAATGAGTTACGATTAAATAAAGTGTGTCGTAATTCTATTTTATTAAGGTGATTTTTTTTCTTCATTTTGTGTGCATTTTCCACAACAGCCAGTATTTTGTTTTTAATAGCATAGCGAGATTTTCATTGGCTGTTGAAAAATAGCGACATTTTTGAAGATTCATATCTGCGACTGTCCATAAAATAAAGTGTACATTGTATAGCTACGTAAGAGTAAATATCTACAGAAGGCTGGATATCTCACAGAAAGGTGGGTATCTACAGAAAAGTGGATAGCTACAGAAAGGTGAATAGCTACAGAAAGGTGGATATATACAGAACTGTGGATAGCTACATAAAGGTGGATATCTACAGAACTTGGGATAGCTACAGAAAGGTGGATATCTACAGAACTGTGGATAGCTACAGGAAGGTGGATATCTACAGAAGGCTGGATATCTCACAGAAAGGTGAATATCTACAGAAAAGTGGATAGCTACAGAAAGGTGGATATCTTCAAAACTGTGGATAGCTACAGAAAGGTGGATATCTATAGAAGGATGGTTTTCTCACAGAAAGGTGGGTATCTACAGAAAAATGGATAGCTACAGAAGGGTGGATAGCTACAGAAGGGTGGATAGCTACAGAAAGGTGGATAGCTACAGAAGGGTGGATAGCTACAGAAGGGTGGATAGCTACAGAAAGGTGGATATCTACAGAACTGAATCCTGGTGCATCGGACTCGCGTATCCCTAGCCTCTGATTGGCCAAAAATCGATACTGGCGACGGAACACGCCGTGATTTTCCTGTCCATTCCCAGTAGCCATTGCGACAGGAAGTAAAGGGCGCCGTCTACCGCCAAGGGCTCCTACTCTGATCAAGGGAAATAAATCATACTGAAAGGGAGACAACCGGCGAGGAATTAAGGAAGGGGAAAGTGCCGCCCGCGCGCGGGTGTGTGTGTGTGTGTGTGTGTGTGTGTGTGTGTGTGTGTGTGTGTGTGTGTGTGTGTGTGCGCGCGCGCGCGCTCGCGTGTGAGCCTTGTGTTCAGAATCATACTTTAAAAATTCTTTGAAGATTTGACTTCATACATGTTTGTTTTTTTCAAAGGAACCTATTTTTCTTTTTTCTTTTTTTTTCTTGCCTTTTAGCAGCTAGTGCTGCTATCGTGTCTGCATTTATTTATTTATTTATTTATTTTATTATTTTAAAATTTAATTTTGTTTATTTTATTTTTTAATTATTTTAATTTTTTTTATTTTTATTTTTTTATTTTATATATATATATATATATATATATATATATATATATATATATATATATATATATATATATATATATATATATATATATATATATATATATATATATATATTAAATTATTATTATTTTTTTTTTTGGAGGGGGGGGGGGGAGAGGGGTTTTTTTCAGCATTTTGAGTCTCCTTCCCTCGATCCACGCGCTGGTCACGTGGCGGTCAATGAAGCGTGGCAACAATGCGCACGTGCAGGCAGGCAAATGACAGGTGACAGCAATACCGACAAATTCCACGTCATTCCGCCTGACTGACCACTACTTCAGCGAGCTGCGTGGTGTAGAGACTGACCTATTCACCAGTAATTCTTGTAGTATCACAACGACACCACATCTGACAGACGTGATCCAGGACCGATAATCTTTAAAATAAAAATAAAAATATAAAAAAAACATCCTATGAGGCCATCTTCAAAAAAAGCTTAAACCAGTTCACTGCCGAGAAATACTAAACATCACCCAACTGTACAAGGTATAGATCCTCATGAGCCCCCGCCGTTGCGGGGGCTCATGAGGATCTATGCCTTTTGCTGATACCGTTTTGTTTATCCCAAGTTCCTTGGACCACTAGGATTTTTTAAAATGCTGAATTCACAATGATTTCAAAAGAACAGTGTAGAGGCGGGTAGGTCTTTATCATCCCTTATGCGGCATTAATGTTAAAATTAGAAGCAACAATATTGGTTGTCTGTGGGCCTGTGGGCGGGTACCCTTCATGGATGCGGGATGTATTTCAAATAAGTGACTGCTTTCAGTCCATTCACCAGGATGTATTACAACAGAGCATGGGTTATCCGTGATAGTTCAAGGGCGGTGCCAGAATAGCTTGGCGACCAAAGGCGCCAAGCTATTCTGGCGCCACCCTTGAACAATCATTGCTGATTTGCGTCCAGAACAGTAATGTGGTTTTAACTGCTTGACAGCAACTGCCGATAACTTTCGACGGAAAAGATGCGTAGTTACGTTGAATGGTACAACTGTCAACTTCGCGACTTTCCCGACGGTCGGGCAGGCAAGCGGTTAATGCGACAGCACCAAGATTTGAGAATGTCAGCTTTAGTGATCAATGTGCTTTCACTCTCCAGGCGTATTCCACATGAACTAACGGGGCTGACAATTTCCACGTTTCAAATTCTTGAAATACCATCGATATCACTGTATGTACAGAGGGCGCACAGACTAACCTTACGGCATAGGGCGTGCTTGGGTGTCAAGAGAGAGAAAGAGAGAGAGAGAGAGAGAGAGAGAGAGAGAGAGAGAGAGAGAGAGAGAGAGAGAGAGAGAGAGAGAGAGAGAGAGAGAGAGAGAGAGAGAGAGAGAGAGAGAGAGAGAGAGAGAGAGAGGAACCAGTGATCATTCAAACGACAACAAACACTAGAGATTTCATGGGCGTAAGATATCGGTGACAGTAGTGTAGGAAGATTGTCAGAAGAGGTATGACCAAACGTTTCTATAGTCAAACGACAGGGAGAAGACCTGTACGAGACCTCACAAATTTCACTGTAATATTATTATGGGATCACCTCCGTCAGGATTTTGCTTTCAATGGCCTTTTCAAACTTAGATGTGCACTCGCAGAATAGTTATTTTGACGATTAAAACAAATCCGACAAATTTGGAATAATAAGGGCTGATAAAGACCTATTCCAAAAATGTGGCATTCGTTTTGCTCGTCAGTATACAATTAGGAGGGACATAACTGAACCCTTTTACCCCCTTCCACATGTTTATTATTTGATGATCTGAGTGTAGAAGGGTACAACGTTTACTGTACTTAGAATAGAAACAGAGGGCCCATGCAGGTAAGGCCAATAGACGTTCTGAAATCAGGAGGCAAACTTTGCATGTATTTCGACGAGGAAAAAAAGTGGATTAAAAGCCCGGACAAACACGCGATATCGCGTGTTTGTCCGGGCTTTTATTCCACTTTTCTTTTCGTCGAAACACGTGCAATTTTGACTCGATTCTGATTTTCGGAAATCATCTATTGGAAAAGAAGAGGCAGAGCCACAAAATACTCTCTTCATAACGGGTTACTGAGGGGTATGGCACCGATAAAATCGTGACCATATAATAATAATAAATAATGGCGATATCTATGGCGGTTAACCTCAGATAGAGCTCTAAGCGCCTCGTCCATTACCACACCACGTCCATAATACTGTACAGTCACTAGTTAGATCGGAGTTTTACGCCCACGGCACGGGCGTGACAATGGACGGCCCAAGCGGGCGGGTTATGGGGGGACATGGACAGCTATTGCCTATGGAGTACGGCGTGAACACTGATCAATTTAGGCGCACTGCGACTGAGCCACACTGATTGACCAGGACCTGTTTAACCCCTTCCCTGCCGCTGTACGTACAGTTTTGTTTCTGAAATCTTTCGTTCATTCAACGACCGAAAGCCAGCACCGTCCGAGAAACATGGATCCACATTGGTCTCAGCAAGAGGTATAGATCCTCATGAGCCCCCGCAGTCGCGGGGGCTCATGAGGATCTATGTCTCTTGCAACTGGATCGTGTTCGCTTTTTCTCGGCAGTGAAGGGGTTAACCGACATGCTGTCTGGACACGCCTGGTTAGTTCGGGGTTTAACGTCAACGGCACCGAAGTGATAATGGACGGTCCTGACGGGCGGGTTATGGGGGACCGGGGAAATCTATTGCCTATGGAGTACGACCTGAACACTGATCAACTCAGGCGCACTGCGACTGTGCCACTTTGATTTACCAGGACCTTTCAACGGACATGCTATTGAACAAGCCCGACTTTTCCCCCTGGATTGCGAGTCCAGCTACTGGGGCCGGGACGGGAATTCGAACCCACGACCCGGCTATTCCCTTCGCTCTCCTGCTACGACGCTTAACCGCCTGAGCTATTTCGGACTCCCAGAACAAGCCCGTCTTTTTGTTTGATCGGAAGAGGTATAGGGTCAGATCCTATGAAGTTTTCGGTGTTCCTACGCCATTTGGTGGTTGCCTCCTAATGAAGATGAAAGATCTAAATGAAACATTGGAGCTGCCCTCCGTCAACAAGAAGTATAAATTCTTATGAGTCCCTGCGACCGCATGGGCTCATGAGAATCTATGCCTTTTGTGCGCGGGTGGGACTCGGCCCGAATACATTTTGTACTGTGGGTAGGCATGTGGAACCTCCCGCCTACCTGCTAGATGGGATAATTATATGGTGCGACACGCACTGTACACGCATGACTGATTCTCAGACCAACCCTACATAGGCGCATTCCTTCAGAGAAAGTCCCCTACCCCCAGACGGCGCTGATGCTCAAGGGCTCCGCCAAACTTAACGTACGCGTGTCTACATTTATATTTTCAAAAACAGATTGTCCTGTACCCTAGCTCAATACATTAAATGTAAATGTGTACACCAATATTTCGTCGAAGAAATATTTCCACAATTTAAGAAGCATAAATCCTCACGAGCCCCCGAAAATATTCCTACGTATGCTGGTCTGTGATTTTGGACCACATGGCTTCTAGGCGTATGATCCAAAATCACAGACCAGCACACATTGTGTGTGTGTGTGTGTGTGTGTGTGTGTGTGTGTGTGTGTGTGTGTGTGTGTGTGTGTGTGTGTGTAGAGTCCCTAGAATAAATGATTCCTTATTTAAAAAAATGCCCCTGTGAGTTCCCGTGTCTGAATCCTTGCCTACGTGAATCAGCAAGGTCTCAGGTCTGGTGTTTTTTTGGCTGGCTTGGATCAGTCCGTTGTGCATTCATATCAGGGTAATGCACTTGGGGGAGCTCACGGGATTTCGGTTCAGGTCGGTTGACACCATCGCAGGTAGAGTCACGGTCTGCGGTCGGTCATGCTGACAAAACAGCTGGTAAGGTGAGAAATACAGGTGTGTTTGTTTGTTTGTTTACTTGCTTTTTTGTAGATTGGTTGCTTGCTTGGTGGTTGGGTGGTTAAACAAAATAAGTACACAAATATTCCCCCGCGATTCTGTGCAGATCAATCAAACAAAGATTGCAACCAAAACTTTAAAGTATTTAATTAAAAAGATCGACAGTACTGGCTATGGCCTTTTCTGATTTCTGGTTCATCCAATTAAGTTCTCGAAGGAACTAGTTAACGGACAAAAATTTTCGTTTGTCCTCCCAAGCGTGCAATGTGAACAACCGCTCTATCAGGTAATACTCTAATTAAACAATCAATCATACCTGGCACGGTTAACAAGATGGAGACCTAACATGTTGAATGAGGAGGTGATTAAGAGAGGTGAAGGGAAAAGAAAAGAAAACCAGCCATATCCCAGTTAGTAGCATGACATCGGGCAAAAGTCGGCCGTAGTTGGCCCGCGCACGACTGTGCGCGGGGCCAACTGCGGCCAACTTCTGCCCTAGAGTCTCCTGCTCACTGGAGCGTGTCTGAATGTCATCACTGTCACAAGATCGGAAACAAAATACTCCAGCTGGTTTGTTTCTAACCACCTCGTGCATGCGGTCACCAGTGTTGTTTGCAGTATATGTGGCTACGTGCACAAGGGGGTTACGATTTAATTTTGATAAATTGGCTGTCTGACTAGACGTTTGACTTATTTCCTCCCCTGAGAATGAATGACCTCCCCTGGCATAGGTCTGTTTCCTGAGGGGATCACGCCTTCGTGGTTGGGTCCACCAATCGAGAACAGTCAAGCTGCTACGTCAATGTAAACAGCGAGAGGTTTTGCGTCATCCCATTGTGACATTTAGGCTGGGGAGACATAACGCTGCCGGCAGACGCATGTCAAAAACGGCCACTGGAGATTGATTTCACACCTTCCCTTTGGACGTGGAGCTATCTCCAGTGCTGCGACTGCGGCATGCCGGGACGGTCACCCCGCCCTCCGTTTGACCTTCCCCTCTATAAACGTAATGACAGAGCTGGGAAGGTCCTTAACTTGAGACCTGACGTTTACGTAACACGGGTTGGACTTCGGTTGTGTGCTGATCTGTGATTTTGGACTTTACGGCAGGAGGTCGTAAGGTCCAAAATCACAGACCAGCACACTTTGTTCTATGGCTCTAGATTGTAAAAATCAGAATCACAGATCAAAAGGGTTCTAAATATTTTCCGCCCTTTAATAGAATGATGTACTACGCCAACAAGAGCAAGGCCAAGCTCATTAGGCACTGCCCTTCTTAGCAGCAACTGGGATGGATCGACAATAATCAAGGAGATTAACTGTTCCTTGCCACTACACCAGAAAAGCATTAGACCATGCTAGATCTTAAATTGTGTTGTAACTGTCTTTTCTAAGCGTGTTTCTTTTCTTTTGTAATCGGGAATTTTTTTTTTTTTTTTTTTTTTAGCGTGTTTCATTCTCCATTGGGTACTTCTCTTCTCATGGTAGTTCTGGCATCGTCAATGTATTCCGAATTACAACACCCACAGCACAAGCGTAGTCCTCTACCAAGAGCACTGACAGCGTCAAACTTGTTCTTTGTGAAAATGTCATTCCACTAATAAATATTCTTACTTCCTCAGCTAAAAAAGACAGCAAAAAGAAAGAAAAAAATCACAGAACAAACCAATCAAATCGAAAGCAAAAACCAAACCAAACCAAATAAAAGAAAATTAATAAAATAAAATAAAATAAAATAAAATAAAATCGATGTTCATGTAAAATGAACATAAATAATACTAACAACCTACAACAGCTCTATCGACTTCCCCCCCCCCACCCGCCCTCCCACAGACTCCCACCCCAACCTTGTACACATTTCATACAACATCCTCATCGAACCCTCCCTTCATCTACCCCCAACCTCTTCGAGGTCTGATGAGCGAGAGGACTGCGACTGTTGCCGAAGGCGCCAGACAGCGTGGCAGTAGAGGCGTGAACCTAACCAGTGTCCCCCACACCTTCCCCACCGCTAGGCGGCGCCTGTCAGGGGACTAAACCCCTAAGCCTCTTGTCTTGGCTTCTCTCCCCTATCTGTCGTTTTGTGTAGTGGTGGCGGGAAGTCCTGCTTCGGGAACGCAACAAAAAGCAACGCTGTCTACAAGAGGCTTACATTTTCATGGGCCCCTGCGAACGCAGGGGCCCATGAGAATTTAAGCCTCTTGTGGTGATCTCAAAGGAATTTTTACATCTGCAGAGGGAGTAAGTTACTACCACAAGATTACAGAATAATCCACAAGAGTGACAGATTCCCATGAACCTATGCAGCCGCAAGGTCTAACGATACTGATGCACCTTGCTGTTCTGAACTGAATTGTTACGTGTACAAACGGAGTTACTTGGATTTTAAGAATGTAACCGCGTAGCTCCTTGAGACTTTATTGTTGAGGTGCTCGCGACGTGAACTTACTTACCTCCGGCAGTCGCAGCCTGAACTATCCAAGATCTCATCCGTATGGTCATCTGCATGAAGTGATTGTCGCTAGGAACAATATCAGAGAATCTTGGCGTACACGTGGACAGTTTCAGAAAGGTGTGTGTCTGCCATATTGTTTTCAGTGATTATAACACCATTGCTAATTTGATTTTAGAATAAAGACAGATTAGCATTTCACGAATACAAGTTGTTAGATATATACGAACCCAATACGCAAAAGGTCATCGGGCCAATGTTGGCTGCCGTTGGCCCGCGCACAGCCGTGCGCAGGCCAGCTGCGGCCGGCATCGGCCGGATGGCATTTACGGCACTGGGAAATGCCGAGACGTAAAATACAAACAGATAAGTAGTGGTGTATTTGTGTCCATGTATCATTTTTGTACCAAATAAACTTATGTCTGTAAAATGGGTATGTTGGCAGGTTGGTTAGCTGGCTAGTTGCTTGATTGGTTGCTTGCTTAGTGCTTTTATTATATTATTATTATTATTATTATTATTATTATTATTATTATTATTATTATTATTATTATTATTATTATTATTATTATTATCATTATCATTATCATTATTATTATTATGTGTCGCCTTGCCGTTGTCAGATGCAGCTAACGCAAAACTGTTCGGGTAACCAATATTGAACCAAAGGACATGTTCCCTTTACCTGGCCCGAAGCAACGATCCGTTTCAAATACGTCATGAACCAAATCTAGCCTGATACACCTTCCCTCCAATGTAATCTTCCACAAACGTTCAGATCAGTTGTCCGGTACTCAAAACTACCCAAATATGACTTTCAGCCACGTTGTCTGGCGCATTTACCGAGACACGAGACAAGTAGAGAAAAATGCGCAACTTGTTTTGACTCGAGATGGGACAAAACTGGCACGGTAAACCTATCATAACTTCAAGTCAAAACCCACCCACTTGGAAATTCTATCAAAAGGTGCTTGACAGAACACAAGAGTACATGTCTATTAACGGCTTTGTCTTGGCCACGGAGAAAACCCAACTTATATTCTTCACTAAAAATCAAGACATTTACAAACCAACATACTCCCTTGAAAGAGTGCAACTAGTGCCGTGTTTTCAGGTAAAATTCCTGGGGGTCATCTTCACTCCGAACTTAAGCTGGAATGCGCCCATAAACTACCTTATCAAAAAAGCCCAGAGTGCTCTGAACCTAATAAGAATAATAAGGAAGCAGTCGTGGGGTCAAGACGCAAAGACCCTCCTCCATCTCTGCCAAGCCCTGGTCCGCTCCAGGCTCTCCTATGGTCAGGAGTGCTACTTCGCTGCCCCACAATCGCTTCTCTCAAAGCATACCTCCATCGATTCCCAGGCTGTCAAATTAGCGCTTGGCGTCCCGGTTCACTGCGAAACACGTGCAGCCTATGCAGAGGCTGGGATCTTGCCCTTGGCTCACCACAGGAAGCTGCAAGTGTCCAAATTTGTCAGCAGAACCTTTACCGTCCCAAAGTAAGCCACCCACTTCCTTGTAAAAGACAAGAAATGGGACAAACTCAGCCACCCACTCTCTTGTAAAAGACAAGAAATGGGACAAATTCAAAGCTAGCAGGAAAAACGACACGCTTGAATACATAACGAGCTACACCAGTGACATTACTGACTCCCCAGATACATTCTTTGGGGAAGTCGCTCCAAAACCAGTCCCTCTACAGCCACCTTGGCTTCTTGAGGCCGCCAAAGTCAGCATTGAGGACCATAGCACCAACAAGACCTCCAACCCCCACTTGCTTGCGGCTCGGGTCCTGGAGTCGTTAATTAAATACCAACATCATCTCCAAATCTATGCTGATGGTTCCGTGCTGGAGGATGGACGGGCCGGGGCCGGCTTCTCCATATCCTCCCTCAATACATGTAAAAGCTTCTATCTTGGACTAGGTTTCTGCATCTTTTCGGCTGAAATGACCGCTATCATCTCCGCACTTCAGTTTCTTATTTCCTATCCCCGCACTCCGCTCAGAGTTGTAGTCTCTGTGGACTCGCAAGCTGTCCTTAAGGCCATTCGCTCCTCTCGGTCTCGATCCCGACCCGACCACCTTCAGGAAATCCTCTCACTCTCAAACGCCATCATAAGACAAGGAACTCAGCTGGATTTCCACTGGGTCCCAAGTCACGTTGGGATTAGAGGCAACGAACTGGCGGATAACGCTGCCAGAGTAGGCGCTCGCAATGTTCCCCCAACTCAGCAACTTCGCATCCTCCCCTCTACCTCTGAACTAAACTCCAAGTACTGCAATCTCGTCCCAAACTGCTGGAAAAGGGAGAAGCGAGAACTGTGTGCCGTGAAAGAAAAGCGATGCTTCGCAGATCCTTCCCCCTTTCTCCCCAAACTCCCTAGATCTCAAACGGAGATCATCCATAGGCTCAGAACGAGATCCTGGAAGCTGAAGTTCACCCAGACCCTATGTCTCTGCGGGGAGACAGCCGGCCTAGAGCACTCTCTGCTACTATGCCGCCTGCCTCCTCCACAGCTCTCCAGAGTTAGACAATCATGTCAGGCTCGCGACATCAGAAACCTCTTCAAACTCCTATCTGATCATTCTCTGGCCGTGGAGCTGGCGAAAGCCATCCACTCCTCAACACTATCGACTTACATATAAACAACAGAGATGGGTAGGTCCCATCTAAGATGGCTAACAACGACGCCCTAAGCCAAAATTCTGTTATAACTGTGCGTGGTCTTTGTTGGCCGCACATGCACCAACCCACACTCCTTGCATACACAATGATTATAACAGCGAAATCATTAAAAAAAACACCACATACCACCTCTTTTTCCCCCCGATAAGGAAAAACATAGTTAATAATTATAATATAATATTATAATTATTAACTATGTTTTATCCTTTAATCATAATAATCTACCTGTCTCCAATCACCTCGTTGTGGCGAGAGACGTTAAAAATCAAGAAACAACAACAACAACCCACTTGGTTATCAAAAGACACCATCAGGTGGGGTTGCATGTAAATTAGCCGCACAGTCGGCATGGATCCTGGTGACACAGTTTGGTACCCCGTGACTTGTGCCAGTTGGAGGCTGACATTGCTCAGGGCGTGAGAAAAGCTGCGGAGAGTCAACAGGAACCCGCGTCCTGTAGGGTGTAGTCAATACATAGCCATGGTCACCAGCTGTGGAGAGTCAGCAGAAACCCGCGTCTACTACTCAGTCCAGCTTACTGTCCCGACTAACATTAAAAATGTATGGGGGACTGGCAGGTTTAACTTGGTGTTGTAGGGGGTGGGGTGGGGGGAGGGGAGGGGCGGCGGGGGCAAGGGAGGGGCAACGCGGGGTGGACCGGGAGGTTGTAGAGGGCCGGCAGGACCAAAGCCGAGCGGCGATCCAGCACTGCTATGTTGGTACGGGGGCGCCAAAGTACCAACAGTCCTTTTAGTTATGTTAAAAAAATGATTAAGATGTTTTAGTGTACACTATTTTATTTATAAGGTCTTTATTAAAACAAGGTTAAAAGGGCCTGCGTATACAGAGAGAGTTTGGTAAGAGACATAATAAAATAGATTTAAAGGTATTACAAATTAGGAGTCAAACATATTTCAGTAGTATGTGCTATTTTATTTGGAGTATTTTTGTTTAAAACAAGGTTAAATAAAAGCCTATAATTATGTATAAATGGATTGATAAGAAGCATGGTTAAATGAATTAAAATGCTAAAAAAAATGAAAATGAGGCATATAATAGAGTGTGGTGGGTTAAGGGATTATATAGCCGGCCTTATTGAGGCCGCGCGGCCGGCAGCCACGCAAATATTAGCAATTTGACTGGGTCAGGATTTGAGAACAAATTTAATTTAATTCGTTACTTTAACTCAAATTTTTTTCTGTTGTTTTATTACTTTGACCCTGTGTTTTATTTTTTTCTTATCTCTTTACTTTTACTATTTGGCCGGTGTCCTGGTCGGACCTGCTGCATCACTGTTTTAGATCAGCTGTGCGGATCGCTCTCACCGTGTCTGTTGATATGCAGCCTACAGACAGGCCATTTGGACCATGTGGCACTCACAGTGTCTGTTGATCTGCAGCCTACAGACAGGCCATCTGGACCATGTGGCACTCACCGTGTCTGTTGATCGACAGCCTACAGACAGGCCATCTGGACCATGTGGCACTCACCGTGCCTGTTGATCTGCAGCCTACAGACAGGCCATCTGGACCATGTGGCACTCACCGTGCCTGTTGATCTGCAGCCTACAGACAGGCCATCTGGACCATGTGGCACTCACCGTGTCTGTTGATCTACAGCCTACAGACAGGCCATCTGGACCATGTGGCACTCACCGTGTCTGTTGATCTACAGCCTACAGACAGGCCATCTGGACCATGTGACACTCACCGTGTCTGTTGATCTACAGCCTACAGACAGGCCATCTAGACCATGTGGCACTCACCGTGTCTGTTGATCTACAGCCTACAGACAGGCCATCTGGACCATGTGGCACTCACCGTGTCTGTTGATCTACAGCCTACAGACAGGCCATCTGGACCATGTGGCACTCACCGTGTCTGTTGATCTACAGCCTACAGACAGGCCATCTGGACCATGTGGCACTCACCGTGACTGTTGATCTGCAGCCTACAGACAGGCCATCTGGACCATGTGGCACTCACCGTGTCTGTTGATCTACAGCCTACAGACAGGTCATTTGGACCATGATGGACCTCCGGCAGTGTGAGGGTCTTAAATTACTAATATTACAAGTATAACAAAAATAACATTACTTATTTCAACTTTATTTATATATTAATTTAGTACGTTAAACCTGTATTTGTAATTTCCATTAGTCTCCGACAGCACAAGGGTTGTGGCCTTATAGGAATTTGCATCGCCGCGGCTAGTGGCAACAAGGCCAAGAAGCCATCGGAGAATTTGTGGGTATAGTAGGCATCTATGTTTCCTAGAGGGGGCGGCTCAAAGCACCGCAGTCTTGTGATGAGCGCGCGGAGTGACCAAAGGCACCAGGGCCGAAAGGCCAACAGCAACGGACCTAGGAATAAAAGCTTAAATTTATTCTTTAATTAAGCGGGTTTAATTTAATTCATTACTTTAATTCAACGTTTATTTTTCTATTACTTTTTTACTTTGCCCTGTGTTTTTAATTTTCCCTTATCTCTTTGCTGTTTACTAATTGGCCGGGGTCCTGGTCGGACCTGCTGCATCACTGTTTTAAACCCGCGTCTTTGGTTTGGGTTGGTTAGTTCGGGATTTAACGTCCACAGCACCGAGGTGATCATGGACGGCTCTGACGGGCGGGTTATGGGTGACAGGGAAATCTATTGCCTATGGAGTACGACCTGAACACTGATCAACTCAGACGCACTCCAACTGTGCCACTTTGATTTACCAGGACCTTTCAACGGACATGCTATTGAACAAATCCGTTTTTTCCCCCTGGATTGTGAGTCCAGCTACCGGGGCCGGGTCGGGATTCGAACCCACGACCCGGCGATTCCCTTTGCTCTCCTGCTCCGACGTTTAACCGCCTGAGCTATTTCGGACTCTAACCCGCGTCTTGTAGGGTGTAGACAATATATAGCCATGGTCACCAGCATGGCCGGCCTGCACAGCTTGGTTCTCTTGCACGTATCTGCCACGTAGACCTCTTGGTTGCCCACGTGTGGGAACTTGACGATTACTGTGTGCTGGTCTGTGATTTAGGATCTTACGGCTTTAGAGATAAGATGAACCATGACAGTTTAACTCAGTCAGCCCCGACACACCACAGCAAGACATGGACCAAGCATGATAGTTCAAGGGCGCCAAGCTATTCTGGCACCACCCTTGAACTATCATGCTCGATCTGTCTCTAGAATTGTAATACAGTCCTTCAGAGGGCAACTTTAAAATTTGGGATTTCGGTCCTGGGTTGATACCTTTCAGTCTTCCTAGGCGTGTTTCTTTCTTGTTGAATATTTCTTTGATCATTGAAATTTGAGAAGTCCTAGCCAACCCACGATTTCGGAATTTTAACCTTAGACAGCTGGAATGCGTGAAATTGCAGATATGTTACGTGTCTGAGTGCGAGCTACTGAAAACGTTACGCAGTTGTTACGAAGCGTTACGCAGTGGATACGAAGCGCAGTCAGCACAGACGGCCCCGGGTCCCATACTTCGCCTCGTCACAGCGTCGCCAGCGAGGGGGCGAACCAAAGCACCAGGGCTAAGTGTCCGCGCAGGGTGTCTCGCACCTAGGACAATGTACACCGCCGGACATCGAGCACCGGAAAGTGTCAGACTCGGGGGCGCCCAGGGCGATCACACTTACAGTGGCGAACGAGTGGAGCGGAGTGGGGACGTAGAGCGGGGGGGGGGGGGGGGGGGGCGGGGGAGGGGGGGTATTTAAAATAAAGAAATATTCCAGACAATGAAATGCAGGAGATACCGACTGGCTTGTTAACTCATTCAGCCCCGACACTCCGCAGCAGGACACAGATCGACCATGATAGTTCAAGGGTGGTGCCAGAATAGCTTGGCGCCTATAGGCGCCAAGCTATTCTGGCACCACCTTTGAACTATCATTCTCGATCTGTCTCTAGAATAATAATACAGTCGTTGAGAGTGAAACTTAAAATTGTGGGGATTTGGGTCCTGCAGTAGAATGTGTTAGATGTCATGTCTGTTAGAAAGTGGCACAGCTGAAGTGCGCTAAACCCTAACCCTAACCCTTTCTTAACACTTTAAATCTCTTTTATCTTGGTGGTCCTGAATTTTAACCTCGATCATAAAAAAATAAACCCTTTTACTTGTAATAAGGACCGTTGTTGGGTCGATAGCATGTAAATGTTTATGCAAAATTCAATACGTTCGCATGGCATGAAACATGTTTGTTTTTTCCCAAAAGAAATTAAGTAAAAATGTTAGTCCCCGATCACCTCGGTGCCAGTGGGAAATAAATTGAAAGTAGAAGAAGAAGAAGTGCGCTAAATTGATCAATGTTCAGGTCGTACTCAATAGATGTCCCCGTCCCCAAAACCCGACAGGTCCGTCCATTATCACTCCAGTGAGCGGACGTTAAACCCCGAACTAACCAACCAGACACTAATTTCAGGTGTGTTTTTTTCTCACCTTATTTATATGTGTTATTAGCATCTAATTTTAGAAAATCTATGGTTCAGTTAACCCCTTGACTGCCGAGCACCCGTAAACACGATCCGACTGCAAGAGTAGGCATATATCCTTATGAGCCCCCGCGACTTCGGGGGCTCATGAGGATCTATACCTTTTGCTGAGACCATCTTCATCCGTTCCCTTTTGTAGTCGAAAGACGTGCATACGTGCATAAATGGCGTCATGATAGATTCTGCCAAACCCTCGTAACTGGTTGCTTGAGAAGACTGAAGATCTATGTCCGCTTTGATAGACTGCTAAACACTGGTTGTCTTCCTTCTTCTTCTTCTTCCTCTTTTTCTTCTTCTTCTCGAAGACCGTCACACTTGGAGTTTGGCTCTCAAAATGAAATCTGTGGTCCTCTGTAGCACCTCCACAGGCCCGTACAGTTTCTCTTGTAGAGTGGCGGGCTTCGGCGTTGTCCTCCTCGATTCCTTACCGTTGCGGGAGCGAATCGTCTTAGACAACCAGTGTGGGACAGCAAGTGCTGCAGGATTGCCTGGAGATATAATCATTGTTGCTAAGCCGGAAATCAGAGACCCAGAGGCCAGTCCTGCGCCAGCCGTTAACTCATTCAGCCCGACTGCCGTATTTCCCAAATTTTGGAGGATTCATCTAATGACTATGTAGCAGTTGCAGGAGATGGATCGACCATGATAATGCAAGGGTAGTGCCCGATTAGATTGGCGTGATAGGCGCCAAGCTAATCGGGCACTACCCTTGAATTATCATGGTCGTCCCATCTCCTGCTTATATTGCGTCAGTGCTCAATTGGTTAAGCGAGGTGCTTCGCTATAGCGGAACACCTTGCTTAACGGCTGTCACAGGACTAAGCTCACTCACGCAACTGGCCTTCGCACACAACTAAGGTGAAGACTTACTTACTACATCCTATTTAATGTCTCTCTAGCAATAAATTGATGAAGGTGAAGAGATACGGCTGCAGACTTTCAGTCTCTCGAGAAACGGAAGTGAGAATCTAGAACAATACTTCCGGCCTCTCTGCGCACGAACGTGCGAGACCCGAGCTAATTTCGTGGCGCCTTTGCCGGGTAATTAGACAAGCGTTTTGATCCCGGCGGCCCGCGATGTGCGATACTCGAACAAAACTTTCAGTACCCTTGGGCGGGCAGCGCGAAGAAAGTCGGGTGTGAAGTGTGTGATTTTGCGCCTTACGGCTCCAGCCGTAAGGTAAAAAATCACAGACCAACTCGCACATTATGTGAGGAAAATAATTTAGTTATCTCGGGAAGCGTCCAGCAAATAGCGTCAGAGAAAAAGACTTGTAGATGTTTATAGCGTATTGTTTGACTGTCGACCACAAAATAACTCGATATAAACTGGAAAAGTATGCCTAAAGTAATCTAATTATATTAAATAAGTCCCTTATCCCTCTCGGTGTTGTGGGACATTAAACATGAATGAAGAACACTTTTTGGCCCCGATGACTACATGTGCAAGGCGGACATTAACTTAGGCAGGCACATCCCTATTGTTTGCTTTTAATCATTGTTTTTTTTTTTAAAGGCACTAACCTATTCCGGTAGCAGTTGTCGCCAAATCAGATGTAGGGTAGAAAATGATATTGTGTTCAAACATTCAATGGATGTGGTAAGCAGGCTCCACATGCAAAAGACATGCATTTTCCTTAGCTCGGCAGTCGCACTGGTCTTACAATCAAAGGTCTTAACATCAGGAAAATTGTTAAATATCATGATATTATTGTTCTTTGAACAATTTTATATCAAAAACACAGAGATCAAAGACCGCTTCTAACACCAAACCTACTTAGCGACCTGTCGAAAACAGCCAACATGACGGTTATTGTGCAGCTGAACCTTCCCATGATCCTCTTGTTGCTCCCAGCTCTCGTCCACCTCTTGCGACTGGAAAGCCACAGACCTTTCAATCCTAGCGTCAACTGATGAATTGTGTAGTGTCTGCAATGCACTACACCCGTCCTACCTTAATTAGTAATTGGAACACTCTCCCACTCTCCCACTCTCCCACTCTCTCTCCGTCAGAAACACTCTCTCTCTCTCCTCCTTCCAGTCCACCCTCACCTGGAACACTCTCCCACTCTCTCTCCGTCAGAAACACACTCTCTCTCTCTCTCTCTCTCCTCCTTCCAGTCCGCCCTCACCTGGAACACTCTCCCACTCTCTCTCCGTCAGAAACACTCTCTCTCTCTCTCTCCTCCTTCCAGTCCGCCCTCACCTGGAACACTGTCCCACTCTCTCTCCGTCAGAAACACTCTCTCTCTCCTCCTTCCAGTCCGCCCTCACCTGGAACACTCTCCCACTCTCTCTCCGTCAGAAACACTCTCTCTCTCTCTCTCTCCTCCTTCCAGTCCGCCCTCAAAACTCACCTCTTTCACTCTCTGTATACGGTCCATCCACCTGGAACACTCTCCCACTCTCTCTCGGTCAGAAACACACTCTCTCTCCTCCTTCCAGTCCGCCCTCAAAACTCACCTCTTTCACTCTCTGTATACGGTCCATCCACCTGGAACACTATCCCACTCTCTCTCCGTCAGAAACACTCTCTCTCTCCTCCTTCCAATCCGCCCTCAAAACTCACCTCTTTCAACAGTTCTAGCACTATACCACCACACTCCCCACCCTAAGCGAACTGTCGTAATGTATTTCACTATTTGTGGTACGTGAGTCGTTGTCTAAAGCGTGCGCATGCGTGCGCGAGTTGTGAGTGCGCGCTTAATGTTATAATTATTATAAGATAAGCGCATTATAAATACCGTAATTATTATTTATTATTATTATTATTATTATTATTATTATTATTATTATTATTATTATTATTATTATTTATTATTAGTAGAAAATAAGATGATGTACACGACTGCCTCATATGTAATCATGCGTGAAGCAAGTGTGAAAGGTCATATTATTTATAGTAAAACTGGCAACGAGATTGTGTTAACCCCTTCACTGATGACATAAAAAATGAACGCAATCTAACTGCAAGAGGCGTTGATCCTCATGAGCCCCCGCGACTGCGGGGGCTTATGAGGATCTATGCCTCTTGCTGAAACCACGTTTTTCCATGTTGTTCGGACAGTTGGCTTTTGGTCGTTTTGGGAACACGGGGTTTTGAAACAACATGTACGTTAGTTAGCTGGGAAAGGGTGAAAACTATCAGTTCCACTCAGTTTACTCATGGCGGCATTTCTCTTGATGAAGAGTCACACAGTCACAAACCGTCATAACTTTTTATTGAATCTAAGCGCTCACAGTCATCCTGTTTCGTTCCACTTATTCAGCCTCATCTAATTTCACAACTGACTCCCAGAGTTCGAAGAAGAACCAAAAGTCGGTTTTGACACGCCCTTACAAACCGCACCGTCACTAAGACTCCAAATTATTGCAATTGGATTAAACCGTCACTCTATCCTCATCTCAATGATACACAACTACAGCCGATCGACTATAGCAAGAGGCATAGATTCTCATGAGTCCCTGCAAATGCAGGGACTCATGTGAATCTATGCCTCTTGCAGAGGGACCCATCTAGACACCTTGGGACTGAACAATAAATATTGGATTAACTTGCCCTCGTCTCTGGCACCTGGCTGCGTTACTCAACTCTCCCCCAGAAGCAGAACTTTTCTGAAAAGGAGGAGGATGCTGTATTGTTCTTGAGATGACGTCGGGCAAAGGGGTATAACTATTGTTCTAGAGACGACGACGGGCAAAGGGACACAACCCCTAATTCATGCCAAGGCCCGTAACTCCAGGAAGAATACAATCTACGATATTCGTTTCGATTCTTGGGACGCCATTGCTAACACTGTGACATCGTTTGCTTGGTACAGCGTGTAAGTTGCGAACGGTATACCAACATTGATAGCTTAATGGCATTTTTCGAATGTGCTCGTTATCTGTTCACACAACAATTAAACTAGGACTACTCATAAACAGTCACTGTCTCCCCATCTTCCGAAACTTGACATTGGTAGTGACATGACGACAAACCAGGGGAACAAACTCTCAATATCTCTAACCACGTAAGCTTTCACAAAGAGGGTGGGGCAGGGAACGCAGGGGGTAAGGCAAACCTTACGATCGGGGAGTTTTGAGGGTGGCGGGGGGTTCCCTCCAAACCTCCCCAATCGTAAGACTTAAAGGGTTCAAGCGGTGGGGGGATGGGGAGTGTGCGGCAGAAGGTCGAAGGTTATAAAAGTTGTCATCTGTCATGCCGGTTATTGTGCAGGTGAAGCTTCCCATGATCCTCTTGTTGCTCCCAGGTCTCGTCCAACCCTTGCGACTGGAAAGCCACAGAACTTTCAATCCTATCGTCAACTGGTGAATTTTGTAGTGGATGCAATGCACTACACCTACACAATCGTGTACAACACACATCGCCTGAAGCGAGGTGGGGTGCAAAGAACAAGAAACAAGAAAGGAAGAAGTCGGATATGAAAAATCTTTTCAAAAACATCATTAATGTAAAAATCACCCCGTTTACTACAAAACTCGGATATAACTACAAAAAGTAAGGGTCTCCTGTCATTTTAATATCCGAATTTCATTGTAAATCGGTTTTGAATGATGACAAAAAGGTAGCACATGTAATTACAAGAAGACGACATCGCTATCAAACAAAAACCTCCAATAAAATTAGTCACTATCTGAGTGACTCAATAAAACAGTAACAAACAGTCGCCACCCTTGAACTGGCACAGCAGACCCTCGGGTCTGCTGTGACAGCTCAAAGGTGGTGACTGATTCGTTATAGCGATCGATTCCTCTCCCACAGTTTGAGTTGGAAACGAAAGAATCCCCCAGCCTGCCACACCTAGGGGTAGCCCCACCCCTGTAATTGTTAACCTTGTTAGTTCTAAGTAGAGCGGCTGGGTTAGAGTCAGAGAGAAAGTTAATTGTAGTTGTTAGAAATCAGGGGGGAGTAACCCTGCCCTAAAGCTACAGTTTTGATCTTTAGTGGAGGTATTTGTTAGCGGTTACGCCCCCTTGCAGTTGATCGCCAGGTTTTGACTTTTGCTCTCGGCCAATTAGATTTGGAGTAAAAGTCAGCTGACTGGGGGCTTTTTTCCCCCTCACATGCGTCATGGCACGTGACCCACGCGCCATGTTCTTCTTTATTGTTTGATTATTTTTATTTTTATTGAGAAATTTAATCTCAGTTAATGATTGTAACAACTGTCTGAATTTGTAAAAGGAAACTCCTTTAACGTACAGCTCGTTTTACACAAAAGAGAGGTGGGATATATATACTAAAAGTGAGATATTTCAATGTTTTATATATGATGCTGGCCAACAATTGTTGGATGTTCAGTGTAACTGATATTCTACCTTGTATTAATGAATCATACATGTGTAAAATTAATAATAACAGCAGCAAAATCACAGGAAAAGAAAAGACAACAAGGGTGCTTGCTTTCCCGCAGCTTTTTTCCTTAACTCATTGTACCCCAAGACCGAAATCCCCAAATGTTGCCGTTGTCATCTGAAGACTGCATTGCAGTGAAGGAAACAGATCGACCATGATAGTTCAAGGGTGATGCCGGAATAGCTTGGCGCCCATAGGCGCCAAGCTATTATGGCATCATCCTTGAACTATCATGGTCGATCCGTATCTTGCTGTGGTGTGTCTGGGGGAGAATGAGTTAATGAATAAAACAGGTCTGAATGTTATATTTGTTTAATTTGTATTATTTAATAGACCTCCGTGGATAAATAAACCATACTACTTTATAATTTATAGGTCTTCTACATAAAAAACAAAACAAAAAACAAACACGATGCAGGGCCTTGATTCTTCGATGGCATTTCTTTTTGTACTTGCTTTCTTGGTTTGTGTGATGAGCCCTGGGCACACGCCATGAAAAAGTCGAGTCCGTGCACAAAACCTTCCTGCCGCCTGCCACTAAAGGCTATCATTACCTCCCTTGCTGCAAAACAAAAGGACGAATTATCTTCTCCTCTGACTCCCATTTTGGCTGGCGGGGTCTGGGTGCCTGTGCCATGGTTTCAAGTGCACGAAACATCTATCTGCAAGAGACATAGATCTTCATGACCCTGCAAAGTGCAAGGGTCATGAGCATTACGTCTCCTGTTGCCTATGGTCAACCACTGTACTCAAAACACTGAAACTTGACGACACGACCTAATGTTCGTCTGCGTTGTTCAAACGCCAGGGTCGTTAGGGTTTCGTGTCAGGGCTGCTCTGTAACGTAACCCAGGGACAGCGCGTGGACAGCTCGCGCGCACGTGCACAATGGTGCGCGCGCGGTGACGCAAACTGGCGAGCAGAATTAGCAACCGCAGGTGGATGCGGCGGCGAAAATTCGCTGTAACGAGAGAGGCTGTCTTGATTTGATTACACGCTTGTTGGAGCGCACCAGACTGCCCCCTCTCTTCACATCGGTTTTCTTGTCGTTTTCTTGTGTCTTTAGCTGCCAGAGGCTTTCGTAGAAGAAATGGTGGTGGTGGTGGTGCGGTGGTCGTAGTGGTGGTGGTGGTGTTCCATTTTTGCTTTATTTTACTTGCTGATGTTGTTTTTGTTTTTGCTGTTGTTGTTCTCATTGTTGTTTTTGTTGATGTTGATGTTGTTACTTTCGTTGTTGTTGCTGTTGTTGTTTTAGTGGTAGTGTTCCATTTTGGCTTCTTCTTTACTTTTTATTGTTGTTGTTGTTACTTTTGGTATTGTTGTTGTGGTGGTGATTGTGTTCCATTTAGGCTTCTTTTTTACTTGCTGCTGATGCTGTTGTCTTTGTTGTTCTTCTTGTTGTTTTAAATAACATTGACAACCTCTTAACTGCCGGAGCATAGCGAACGCTACCGAGCGGCAAGAGACCTAAACCCTCATGAGCCCTCGCAATCACACTAACTTACCGCATTGGCACTAACTTACTGCAGTGCACTAACTTACCGCAGACGCACTAACTTACCGCAGTCGCACTAACTTACCGCAGTCGCACTAACTTACCGCGGTCGCACTAACTTACTGCAGTCGCACTAACTTACCGCAGTTGCACTAACTTTCCACAGTCGCACTAACTTACCACAGTCGAACTACCTTACCGCAGTTGCACTAACTTACTGCAGTCACACTAAATTACAGCAATCGCACTAACTTACCGCAGTCGACCTAACGTACCGCAGTCACACTAACTTACCGCAGTCGCACTAACTTACTGTATTCGCACTAACTTACCGCAGTCGCACTAACTTACCGCAGTCGTACTAACTTACCGCAGTCGACCTAACGTACCGCATTCACACTAACTTACCGCAGTCGCACTAACTTACCACAATCGCACTAAATTACCACAATTGCACTAACTTACCGCAGTTGACCTAACTTACCACAGTCACACTAACTTACAGCAGTCGCACTAACTTAACGAAGTCGCACTAACTTACTGTAGTCGGCCTAACTTACCGCATTCACACTAACTTACCGCATTCGCACTAACTTACCGCAGTCGCACTAACTTACCGCAGTTGCACTAACTTATCGCAGTCGCACTTACCGCAGTCGCACTAACTTACCGCAGTCGCACTAACTTACTGAAGTTGCACTAACTTACCGCAGTCACACTAACTTACTGAAGTCGCACTAACTTATCGCATTCGCACTTAATTTACCGCATTCGCACTAACTTACTGCAGTCAGCCTAACTTACCGCCTTCGCACTAACTTACCGCAGTCGCACTAACTTACTGAAGTCGCACTAACTTACCGCAGTCACACTAACTTACTGAAGTCGCACTAACTTACCGCATTCGCACTTACTTACCGCATTCGCACTAACTTACTGCAGTCGGCCTAACTTACCGCCTTCGCACTAACTTACCGAAGTCGCACTAGCTTACCGCAGTCGCACTAACAGTCGCATTAACTTCCCGCAGTCGCACTAACTTACCGCAGTCGCATGGGCTCATGAAAATTTTTGTCTCTCGTCACTCCTACGTTCTGTGTGCCTATGTTTGGACTCATGTACGTCTGTGTTCTTTACTCAGTCGTTTCAGACGCGCAGTTAACTGGCAGCGAGGGAGTCAAGACCAGTTCTTGAGACAGAAGACTTCTTGAAGACTTTGTTATGGATATTCTACTCCGTTTGTAGATGTAAAAATCTCTTGAGATCTACACAAGAGGCATAAATTCGCATGGGCCCCTGCGTTCGCAGGGGCTGATGCGAATTTAAGCCTCTTGTAGACTTTTTGAAGATTTTGTTCTGGATATTTATTCCCGGATGACCCGGACAGCGCCTTCAGTATTAGCTAATTCAGAACTTCGCTAGATAGGGATTGTAGCACGGCAATGCCGTGTTTACAACTAATAACTAATGTGTACAGTTCGCGTATTTGTACTTAGAAGTGTATCCAGCGTCATCCCTGTGTCCCGTGGAAGACGACACACACACACACACACACAAATAAATAAATAAAAATAAAATAAAATAAAATTGAAAAAAATGAAATAAAATAAAAGAAATAAACCGTTCTAGTCACAGCCTCTGTACCTGCTATGTTCCCTCACCTGTCTACTTTCACACACACCTCGTTACTTTGCTTTGTTTTGTTTTGTTTTCTTTTGCTTTGGATTTGGTTTGGATTGGTTTGCTTTAGTCTGGTTTGATTTGATTTGATTTGGTTTGGATTGGTTTCGTCTGGTTTCGTCTAATCTGGTTTTTGTAATAAGAGAGTTTAATTTGTTAACCTTAAAAATGTACAACAGTCTTTTTAGTTTTTCTCTCATACATTTCGCCGAAAGTGTTTGAATGGTGCAACGGCTCTTCGTCCTGTCCTTCTGTTGTAGGTTACAGATACTCGGACCCGCCAGTCTTTCACAAGTTCCTTTATTCTAACCTTTGGGTTGATAACGGACTTCATGTCATCGTGATCAAAGGGCCCCTTGACAAGATATATTTCTACGGCCATTGTGTTGCAGTCTCAGGTCCAGCGCCAGTAGCTCGATCTCTAGAGTACTTGTGTTACGGCTGCAGGTGACCCTTGTAGGTGTTCCTCTTCTCTAAGCCTGGTACACTAGCGTTATGTCGGGAGGTGTTCCTCTTGTCCAAGTCTCGGACACTTGTGTTACGCATAAGGTTAAACCCCCAGCGTGGCTATCAATCTGTTTTATCTACTTAGCCTACCCCACCCACGCAGGGGGCGCGATTTGGAGAGTTGCTCCATCCCTATTGTCCCCCTTTGATCCCCCTCCCTGTCCCAGTCAAAGACTTCCATCTGCAAGAAACATAGATTCTCGTGAACCTCTGCGACAGCAGGGGCTCATGAGAATCTATGCTTCTTGCTGTCCATTATTATACTCAAGCCTTTACACCTCTCATCTTCATACAGAGCAAAGTCTTCGTGGTCTGAACCAATAATGTCATGTCATCCTTGATCTCCGAGCAATTTGTTGCGTCACAAAATCGTCGCGGAGTCGCACAGCGCTGCGTCAGGTGGTGATCTCGCGATCTCATACTTGATCCCGGCCTGAGGGAGACTTTGAGAGATGAGAGCGAAGAATGCCGGGATTGGCACCTCGCGACAGAGACCGGTCCTTGATCATTGCTGGTCGGCTGCGGAAGAAGGCGGCTTGAGAGATTCTGCACATCTTCTAAAAGAAGCTGTATGTGCCTCAGGGTCAGTAGCTCGAGGGGGAACGCCCTGCAGTATATGCGTGTGCGGCGCGTCGCTGTAAGGTCCAAAATCACAGACCAGCACACAAGTAATAACACAATTCTAGGTGTCTTCTTTTAATCTGCTCCAGAGCTGACTACAACAGCGACAAAGTGGGATATGTTTTCTCGTGAATACGTTCAAAAACAAAAGACGCAAAGACGAATTAACTCAGTCGAGACGTGCCGCATCCGGATACGCGGCTTTAGCCGCGTATCCGGATGCGGCACGTTTCGAATGAGTTAAGTTTCCTTTTTTTCCAAACATATTTTAACCTTTCCTTTTTTTCTTCCTTTCTCTCTTTTTTTGTGCTTTGATAGTGTTTGCTGTTGTTGTCGTTGTTGCGGGTGTGTGTGTGTGGGAGGTGGGGGGTGGGGGTGGGGGGGGGGGAGGAATAAGGGGGGGGGGGGAGTGGCGCGACGTGTTTAGTTTAAAATCAGCGTATTTAATTTCAGCGTATTTAATTTTGTTATTTTGTCAAAATCTCGTCATCTGAAAAATAAAAATGGTAATACTACAAAAATCGACTATAACTGACAACACCACCACCACAACCATCACCACCAACAGCAACACAACATCTGCGAGAACGACAACTGAACAAAATCCCGTATAAAACACCCCGCAGAAGGATTCCCACGATCAGGCGTTTTGACAGGAAGAATGCTGTTTTAATTCAAACAAACAAATCGGTGGCTGTCAGCTAAAGTTTGGACGGATGGGCAAACAGACAAACAAGCACCTTTACGCGCCACTGAGCACCAACGGTAGGCTCGCATATTTACTTCCCAGCCAAGCAGATCGGTAGCTGTCACGAAAAGTTAGGACGGACAGACAAACCAACATGTTCACGCTCCATTGACCACCAACGGTAGGACTACCTTGTTTGTGTGATGGGATATTATGTGTGCGCTGGTCTATGATTCTGGACCTTACGGCTGGAAACCGTAAGGTCCAGAATGACATACCAGCACGCATTCACTGACCCGGACAAAACAGATTGGTAGCTGCAAGCTGCAGCCTCGGACAATTGAAAAGTCAACCCTGCGGATCACTGAATGTAATTACCTGTCCGCCTCGTTACTTGTGTCCCTTTATCTTTTCGAAGCCAAGTTGCTGGCAGTTTAACTTTAAGTGTAGGCATCTCGTTATCTTAGTCGTCGTTTTTGCTGACACAGAGACTGAGATAAGTAGACCATTGCTTCTTTGAGTACTCTGAACAAGTGTTTATTTATTTATTTATTTATTTATTTATTTATTTATTTATTTATTTATTTATTTATTTATTTATTTATTGTATGTGTTTATTTATTTAGTTTTTTTTGGGCTTAACTCATTCTACCCCAACACACCGAAATCCCCAAATGTTGCCGTTGTCCTCTGAAGACTGCACTCTAGTGCAGGACACAGATCGACCATGATAGTTCAAGGGTGGTGCCAGAATAGCTTGGCGCCTATAGGCGCCAAGCTATTCTGGCATCACCCTTGAACTATCATGGTCGATCCATATCTTGCTGTGGTGTGTCTGGGGTAGAATGAGTGAAATGTTCATACCAATAGTGCTTCTGTCTTCCTTTGATATCACCTTGTATGTTATACATTTAACGGGCGCCCGTTTCTGCCTGGAGTTTGCCAACTGCTGTCCCAAAAATGAGAGGAAAGTTTGATTGTGTTAAGTTCCTGTCACTTTTTCAAGCCAGGTAGAAACAATTAGGGGAGAAATACTGACTATGATCAAGCAAAGAGTATCCCTGATTATCTCGACGTATATCTGAACATTTGTTAGCTCAAGGTGTGTGCCTAATTAATTCATTGGTGACATTCTGCATTCTGATACGCTAAATGATGATGAGTCAACGTGACGTCTTAATAGGTTTCGTTTCCAGTAATCAAACCGATATACCATTCACTCATTTTAAGCTGAAGACTAACCACTCCTACGCAAACCTTTGAGCTAGCATGGTCAGTAGGTGTCTGTCGATTTCCCACCAGAAGTGGTGCTGGGGCTGAAACAGTTAACCACTACTTTCCATTGGGCTGCTCCCCATTGCAAATCACCCACCCCGGGGCAGCTAGACTAAATTGCTGGTCAGACTGCATGTAGCCTTTCCTTGAAGATAGGGCAAGAAAAGTGGTTTCAACACCTTTTTCTGTCCACTCATTAGTTAACATCACAAAACGTCCTCCCAGTGAAGAACACACATGAAGATGCGATCGGCAAGAGGCATAGATCCTCATGAGCCCCCGCATATGCGGGGGCTCATGAGGATCTGTGCCTCTTCCTGACGGGTGATGTTTTTGGAAGAACTGTTTGACACTGTGGGAAAATTCACAAGAACGAGGGGATATTTTCTGTTTTTGAGAAGCCGTGTCGAACGAAGGGTGAGGGGTAGACGTGAAGGCGGGGCTTAAACTATGAAAGGCGTGGCTTAAATGTTTACCTTGTAGGAGCGCAGTAAGCAAAGGTCCTGGGGCGACGTCGATAAGAGGGTCTTTTGCTTCCTGGGAGACAAATATTAAAACCACCACCAAATAAAACACACGTTAAAGGAAACAAACTACATTCCCCGATCACTTCGGTGCCAGTGGGACATTAAAAAGGATATAATGAATAATGAACAAATTACATGTAGAAGTATTGAACAGTTGGCGGAATGAAATAGAAGTGGTCACATATGTTTATGAGGTTTGATAAGTCATGTGTAAAACAATGATCAGGAAAAAAAAAGAGTGAAATAAGCACGAAACAAATCAGTAATTCCACACAAAACCAAAGTGCACGAACCAAAGCCAAACGAAAATAAAATAATAATAATAATAATCATACCGTTAGGCGCTTTTTCTCATTTTTTGGGCAAATCGACTCAAAGCGCCACGAACTGAAACCCAACACGCACACTCACGTAACAGACACGGATTTACGCCGTTTAAGACAAACACAGTACAAGACAGACGAAGGGCCAGTTCAGCTACTGAAGTTACAGAGATTTGTGATCGCCTGTATTTGAAATTTGTAAAGTGGCCTGAAACCGGTACCAAAGTGTGGGGGGTGGGGGGATGGGTGGGGGGGGGGGGAGGGTGGAAGAACCGGAGTACCAGGAGAAAGAACCCCCGACGGTCCGCCCGAATTAACGGTGACACTTACCAGAGGAGAAAAGTCCGACGCCGGAACCCGTTTTCGAACCTCGCACCTTTGGCATTGGTGGCAGGCGCCTTAACCATTGCGCCACGGACCGCCCCAAATGAAATGAAATAAAATAAAATAAAATAAAATAAAATTATATAAAATTTAAAAAAATGTCAAAAATAAAAATAAAGAAAAAGCGGCGGCCAGTCAAGAAATTTAAACACACTAAGATATGAGAGAGAGAGAGAGAGAGAGAGAGAGAGAGAGAGAGAGAGAGAGAGAGAGAGAGAGAGAGAGAGAGAGAGAGAGAGAGAGAGAGAGAGAGAGAGAGAGAGAGAGAGAGAGAGATGAATCTTTATTTATTCAGGATAAAGCTATTAGGCAACTCAATGCCTGTCTTACAAGCTGTCCTGTAAACAAACAACATAACAGGAAAATAAACAGAGCATGCAAATACTAACAATAATAATAATAAGAAGAAGAAGAAGAAGAGGAAGAAAAACTACGGGAAAAAAACACAATGGAGAATTTGTAACTGCCTCCGATGCAAAAAGCAAGAGAACGAAACGTGTGCACAGCATTAATATTATACTCATCTAAGACAGTGTCATAGAATCAGCAGCATCAATAGCGTATAGTGACACCGACAAGACAATAGATGATCAGGTAGCAAATTTAAGGAGAAAGAGAAAAATATTTGACGTTTACGTGTTATCAGCAGAATTATTTTTATATGGCAAACTGTGAAGTCACGCTGATTGGAAGTGAGTGTGCAATGCACGTTTAAAATGGGTTTTATCGCAAAATGATTTAATGTTTAATGGCAATGAGTTCCAGACAGAACTACCAGAAAATAGAAGGCTTGACTTGTAGAGATCTATCCGTGGGCGGGGTAAGTGAAGCAAGTTATTCCTCGTATGTTGTTGATGCCGAGGGCTGAAGTTAAATATCATGCGCAGATATTCCGGGGCTTGATAATGAAATATTTTGTGCATGAGGACGCATTTGTTAAATTTGAGTTGTTCCTTCAGTGTAAGCAGGCCAAGGGATTTTATTTTCTCAGCCGTGGAAATAGGGTTAGGAATAATTAACTTAACTGAACGACGATACAGCGAGTTTAGTTTTTTTTTTTAATGAAGTTCACTGCATTCGTCCCACAAAGAGGACGCATAGTCACAGTGGCTTTTAATGTGTGCGTGAAAGAACAATGTACAGCACTTTGTACTAAGAATATGTCTAAGTTTAGATAGCAGAAATACATTCCTGGACAAGGTTTTGCACAAGCTGTCGATATGTGGCGACCAGTTCAGCTGGTCGTCAATTACAACTCCCAGTAGGCGGTGCCTGGATACTTGCTGGATAGGTTTATTGCCAAGTGACAGTTTCAGAGGGGCAGGATGTAGCTGACGCTTTTGGCGGGTTGTTATCAACATGCTTTTGGTTTTAGAAGTACTGATTAGCATGCGATTTTGCGCACACCAATCTGACACTTCATCGAGACTTTGCTGGAGGATACAATTTAGCGTCGTTTCACGTTTGTCTGATGTATGCAGAGTTGAATCGTCAGCAAAGAGTTCGCATTTAACCTCAGGATTTGAGATGGAAAGAGGTAGATCATTGATGAATAAAGAAAATAAAAGAGGCCCTAGGATAGATCCTTGGGGGATTCCGTGCATCACTATACCTTCTTTCGAATACCACCCGTTTGAGTACACCTTCTGTCGGCGGTTACTGAGGTAGGAGAAGAAAAAAAGCTATAGAGTTCGAATCAAGCTTATATACTGAAAGTTTCTTTAAAATAATGTTGTAATCGACTAAATCAAATGCTTTGGTTAGGTCCAGAAAAACTGCACCATTTAATTTGGAATTGTTTATTGATGAGAGCCAAGAGTCAACAATGTGAACGTGGGCAGTATGACATGAGTGTTTAGGTCTAAAACCAGACTGAAGAGATACGAGGAGGCGGTGATGCTCCAAAAATTGGAGTAGGTGCTTATGAAAGTGTCTTTCTAGTGGCTTCGATAATAGTGATAACACTGAAATAGGACGGAAATCGTTTGGACTTTTGGGATCTGTACATTTGGGAATGGGGACAACTTTAGCATCTTTCATGGCATCTGGAAAAATACCTTGCTTGATAGAAAGGTTGAACATAAATGTCAAGGTGTCAGCTGTGTATGGAAGGGACAATTTCAGTACCATGTTGTTTATTCCATCCAGGCCACACGATTTACTTGTTAGAGTAGAAATATATGTACCTACTTCAAACACTGTCATAAGAGGTATGGAGAATGACGCACCTGTTGCAGACTCACAGTGTGTGCGCAGTTTATCAGAACAACTGTAACTATCAGTGCCACTGGAAAAAAGACTGTACAAGGGACTCAGCAATATTTAAAAAGTGGGAATTGAAGTCGTCTGGAGTTATGCCTGGAAAGGTCGCAGCATTGATGGAACTCCTCTTCTTTGTAAACAAATTGATTGCATTCCAGACACTTCGGGTATCTTTACCCTCTGCGATAACTTTTTCCGCAAGCGTTTTCTGTGCTTTTCTAACTAAGGATTTTACAAGATTACGTTGTTTCTTAAAATCCGCAAACTTTTTCTGTCGTTTTAAGTCATCTCTTATTTTCATTGCGTGAATGATGTCCTTTGACAACCAAGAGAGAGAGAGAGAGAGAGAGAGAGAGAGAGAGAGAGAGAGAGAGAGAGAGAGAGAGAGAGAGAGAGAGAGAGAGAGAGAGAGAGAGAGAGAGAGCGTTATGAGACAATAATTCATTTGAAACAACTTGTATACTTTTAAAATACGATTTATTTTACGCCTTTTTAAACTGGTCACACATACACACTGCATTTTGTCAAAGCGACTGATTGGGGTGCACTATATATCGTCCGGGATGAAAGGGCCTTACCCTAAGCAGTACAACGGGGGTCAATTCGGTTTGCGTCATGGGGTACTTTTCTGCGCTTCCCGCCATTGACCTTTTTTGTGGTGAACGACATTCCATAGTGGGGGAGACGCATCGTGAGAGCCTGCTTGTGAAGTTCCTGAGGCTTATTTCGTGGCGTTGACGATCGATGATCTACGTATGGTAATTAATGAACTCGAAGAAACCAATTTCGCGCTTAACTGTTTTTTAATCCTCAGTGCGCAAACAACGTAACCTAAGCCCAGACCATTTTGATACTACAATCACAAGACATCAGTCTCACGCTCAAACTATGACTCCCCCCTCCGTCTCAGAATCAGAAATGTAAGTAAATGGCCACAAATCATAGCATGCAAGAGGCATAGATTCTCATGAGCTCCTGTGACAGCAGGAGCTCAAGAGAATCTATGTCTCTTGCAGTTGAAAACCAATGGCTGATCATCTGTATGTGAGCACGCTCATATCTCCGCCTCTTTCTCGCGTGAGCGCGTGCTTTGCATGCGCCACTCCCATCAGGCGCACGTGCCTTCGTACTGGCTGCACGTGCAGTTTACAGCGCGAGATTTCTGACAAGTTACGCCCCCTTTTGTGCCGGTGTCAGGGAAAACTTGATGCTTTTGTCCTCGATCATCTTTTTACCCCCCAAAAACAAAAACAAGTATGAAATATGAAAACATGTACCTAATAATTAGATGAAGAGGAAAGTGAAAGGCGAGATGACGTACTCTCCCTCAGTGTCTTGAAATGTCCAGAAATTGCTTAAAGCCCCTAACCCCTTTGCTGCCATGGCAAATCGAACCCCACCCAGCTGCAAGAGACGTAAATCCTCATGTCCGCTTACATGTCCCCCCCACCTCCCCCCCCCTCCCCCCCTCCCCGCAGTCCCGGGGATCTCATGAGGATTCATGTCTCTTGTTAGTCCTATGTTCGTTATGTTTATTTCTGTCTCATTTACATCTGTGTTGTTTACACGAATGTCGGTCAGTGTTCAGTCGTGTCAGACGTGCAATTCGTGGTCACTGGCAATGAAGGGGTTAAACGTTTTGCTTGAATGACTGAAGTGCTATAACAACGCTTTACGTGCCGGCACTTGTTCGTTCTTAGAGTTGTAAAAAAAAAAGACAGATGTTTTGGAAATCAGGGCTTAACTCATTCGAGACGTGGCGCCTCGGATACGCGGCATAAGCCGCGTATCCGGAGGCGGCACTTCTCGAATTAGTTAAAAGGAACAAATAAAGGTGATAAAAACCGATAAAACGTGCCGCACACTAAACACAGAGAAACATCAAGGTGTTTTTTTTTTAAATCCAAATTCAATAGAAACGTGACACTGGCAAGCGAAGTGGACTAATAGATATTTAAGCACCGAATGGCACAGTATCTGCATCCTAAACACCGACACTGCCCGCAGACAACATGCAATACCCAAATAACTATAAGCACAGACCTTGGGTCAGTTGCACGAGTAAAGCTTGAGTCCTGCGCCAGCCACAACGCAAAGTGCTTCGCGGCTAGAGCGGACCACCTTACAGTCACTCATGCGACTGACACCAGGAACGCAAAAGAATACACCCATTGTGTACAATGTGCAGAACGCTGCGCTGCCAGCAGTCACGACTTTCGCGGCTGAAACGACTGCCGCACACTGATTGCCGCACACTGATTGCCGCACACTGATTGCCGCACACTGATTGCCGCACACTGATTCGCGTGAAGAACACACATGCCAAACGCCAAAAATCATTACTAGGCATTCAGAAGACAGAAATCATTACTAGGCATGCAGAAGACAAAAATCATTACTAGGCATGCAGAAGACAAAAATCATTACTAGGCGTACAGAAGACAAAAATCATTACTAGGCATACAGAAGACAGAAATCATTACTGGGCATATAGAAGACAAAAAAACATTACTAGGCATACAGAAGACAGAAATCATTACTAGGCACATAGAAGACAAAAATCATTACTAGGCATACAGAAGGCAACAATCATTACTAGGCACATAGAAGACAAAAATCATTACTAGGCGTATAGAAGACAACAATCATTACTAGGCATATAGAAGACAAAAATCATTACTAGGCATATAGAAGACAGAAATCATTACTAGGCATGCAGAAGCCAGAAATAGCATGGGTCATGTCTCCTGTAGCTGGCGACCGTTCGTCTTGCCCCGCCAGTTAAGGAGTTAATACTATTTAGTGTCCTGATCTGTGATTTTTGGACCTTACGGCCTGAGGCCTTAAGGTCCAAAACCACAGACCAGCACACTTTGCCACGCGTTCACACGCTACGCAGGAAGGGCACGTATATTTCGTTTGACCTTCTTGGGAGACCAAAGGTTTTCCATGGATGCATACATCATAATACAACTTGATTCCCCACGAGTCCGGTACACTCCATGTACTGCAGATATGTCAGGGGCAGCCCAGTGCGCAAAAGGCTGTCTGACCGACATCGGGCCGCCGTTGGCCGGCGCACGGCCTTTTGCCCAGTGGTTAATTTTATACATCTGTAGACCAGAGGGAGAGATACACAATTCACAGAAATCTAACAGGGGTTAGGGTTTTCCCGAGGTTCAACGTGTACGCCTGCATAGTTCTTGGTGTAAATAGTTTATTACTTTGCAAAATACATAAAAGAATATACATCAATTATCATCAGATCAAAAGAAGCCAAAGGCTTATAGTATGATCTGGACACTCAGTTATATTTGCCTAATTAGCATGTCGGTGGTTTGCAGATTTGTATACAGTATAGGGAAGTAAATCATTATATATATATATACTCTTATAATGTATGGTATCTGGGGACAATCGCATGCCTATGAGCGTGAATCTGGGAACATGCTCTGGATATGGGGACATTGAAAAGTTCCCTTATCCAACCCAAGGTTTTTTTCACTCAATCTGATTCAGGCGATGAAAATAAAGGGAAAAAAACAATGTTCTCAGATACCAAAAATTTTTCGACAGGTTACTTCCCCTGGTCTACAACCACTGACCTATACTGTATGGCTTCGGTGGAACAGAGGAGCTTTCGTCTTGATACGAAACTAAAAGTGCGAATAAGTCTCATCCATGCTCAGTGCAGCTCTTGATTGTAATTTATCACTTTTTACACAATTACCACAGTACAAAATTAAAAGAAGAAGAGAAACAAATATAAATGATGCCAAATACTAAACTCCATGCCCAGCTCTGTTTAAGCGAGGCTATGTATACAATGGCTACAGGTATAACACTGGATTTTACCAATGACGCATCATCCCATTTCAGGACCCACTGAGATCGCAAGGTAAATCTATCTGACATTTTGAGTAGTGCATAGCGTAGTGGCTGTATACGATGATCGCTGGCCTGAACCATAATTTTCGCAAAAGTACTTTGCATGAGTTAGAACAGTTGAAAGACGTTTCATTTGCAACCGATTTACGTTGTCTTCACGGTAAACTGGGCGCCGGTTGCCTGTCTTCTAGTCCGTTGCATGCATTGCTCATCTTCATTTTCCTAAGCATGTCTAGTGTCTACAGAAAGCTTATTTTCTTAGCTTTTAAGTGTATGTCTTAAATACAAGATACGTTCAGTACAGCTTAAACAACACGCCGTAAATGACCGGTACCATTAAAATGTATCCCGCGTGGCACACTGTCAGTCCTGAGCGTGTACGTGTACAGAGAGCGTGCTCGCGTAAAACAGTGACAAGAATAGCGTGACTATAGTTGCACAGCCGTAACAGATTGCGCTCAGCTCTGTCAATGCCATGAAAAGCAGAAATATCGTCTACATAATCAACACACAGTTTAAAGTGTTATAAATGATGCCAAATACTAAACTCCGTGCCCAGCTCTGTTTAAGCGAGGCTATGTATACAATGGCTACAGGTATAACACTGGATTTTACCAATGACGCATCATCCCATTTCAGGACCCACTGAGATCGCAAGGTAAATCTATCTGACATTTTGAGTAGTGCATAGCGTAGTGGCTGTATACGATGATCGCTGGCCTGAACCATAATTTTCGCAAAAGTACTTTGCATGAGTTAGAACAGTTGAAAGACGTTTCATTTGCAACCGATTTACGTTGTCTTCACGGTAAACTGGGCGCCGGTTGCCTGTCTTCTAGTCCGTTGCATGCATTGCTCATCTTCATTTTCCTAAGCATGTCTAGTGTCTACAGAAAGCTTATTTTCTTAGCTTTTAAGTGTATGTCTTAAATACAAGATACGTTCAGTACAGCTTAAACAACACGCCGTAAATGACCGGTACCATTAAAATGTATCCCGCGTGGCACACTGTCAGTCCTGAGCGTGTACGTGTACAGAGAGCGTGCTCGCGTAAAACAGTGACAAGAATAGCGTGACTATAGTTGCACAGCCGTAACAGATTGCGCTCAGCTCTGTCAATGCCATGAAAAGCAGAAATATCGTCTACATAATCAACACACAGTTTAAAGTGTTATAAATGATGCCAAATA
>BTPG01000001.1:339365291-339465291 GCA_036245525.1 Semisulcospira habei | reverse complement strand
TTTAGTTATCCTCTGAGGACTGCATTACAATTCAGGAGACAGATCGACCATGATTGTTCAAGGGTGGTGGCAGAATAGCTTGGCGTCTATAGGCGTCAAGCCATTCTGTCACCACCCTTGAACTATCATGGTCGAACCGTATCTTGATGTGGTGTGTCGCGGGCGGAATGAGTTAATGACACCTGACACTTTGTTACGCTTGTGGTCGTGTTATTATTTTGAGAGTATGTGTGTGTTGATCATAGGAAAGATCCGATATTCATTTGAGTTATTTGGGATAAGAATTACCAACCTTTTTAGTAGGATTCATTTTCTTTTCCTTGGAGAATTGCGATCGATTTGTGTTGTTTAGCTAAAATAAAGCGTCTTTTCGTTACCTTGTTGCTGTAGTACGACCTCGTTTGACATAGAGCGTTTTGGAAAATTCGCGATTATTCTAGTGACCTCATATATGACGTCAGAGTTGTTGGCTACATTTCGTAAAATTGTATCGAATGCGCCTAGATGTTAGTCGACAGCTGTAGTTAGTTCTAAAGTGTTCTTTTAATGAATATTAACAAGTTTTGGTTACGTTTTCTTTTCTGGTTGGTTGTGTTGTGTGAATTTGCTGGCGTGTTCTACAAATGTGTAATAGTATAAAAGAGCGTGCTAGGAAATATGTGTGTACATTGTATGAGAGACGTAGTGTGTCAAAAGTGTTAATGCATTGTAGATTAGACAGTGTCTCAGTGAGTGGATGCAAATGTAGATGCATTGTGCTGAGATTGCATCGCTTGCAATAACATATTGTTAGAACTGTTACTCCAAAGTGGTCTATAACCTTGTGCCACGTGTGACGTGTTGCAGCTGAGTGAAGTTTCTTTACAAGAACCTTACGTGCGTGCGTCTGGTGTGATTGTATCAGACTACGACTACGACTACCATGTAACACACTTTTTGCCTTTCAAAACTGTTAAGGCCACCTTTTTTTTTTTTTTTGGTCAAATAATGAAGAGGGTTGCTTACAACAGACTACTGTTGTGTTGTTGTTCGTGTCTACTAGAGGCGTGATTCCACCATGGGGACTCATCATCACCTTCGCCTAGTAGCAATTGGCTGTTTCTATCTCGGTGTTCTGTGGACGGCTATCTGATGACGCAGCCCGTACGCGTGGCCATTTTTCATTTCCGACCATTTGATGGCAGGACTGCATGACGACAGGCATTGATAACCATCGCCAGTCTGCCTTTGCCAGCCCATAGTTTTATTACAGAACGCGGGGTTTTATATTATATGTGGGTGTGTAATTGATTTTCCGAAGCGCACGAGCGCTAAGTTTCATAACTGTAGCTGAGGTTGAGCACGAGCCTGCAAAATACACATCATGCTAAATGTAGCATGCTGTGTCATCTTTGTTGGGCTGGTATGGTACTCATCGTATTTTAGGTAGCAAGCGGTTTTGATCCTTGTTCTTTAACCCATTGTGTCCTGGGTACGAAATACCCACGTTTTGGAGTTGTCCTCTGAGGACTGCATTACAGTTAAGGAGACAGATCAACCATGAGAGTTCAAGATTGGTGCCAGAATACTGAAGCTATTCTGGCACCACCTTGAACTATCATGGTCAATCTATATTTTGCTGGGTGTGTCGGGACTGAATGAGTTAAAACGTGTTTATTTTCTTTATTTATTCATTATTGATTGATTGATTGATTGATTGATTCGATTGATTGATTTTGATATTCACTATAGTATTACACACAAAAAACTAAATCATTTTACCACAGTTCGACCAAAGCAGTGGCTGCCAAGCGTGCAAAATGCAGAAAAGAACCCAACACAGAAAGAACACCGCTGTGATGAAGCTCTATGCCCTTGCATAGAGTTCGCACAGGGTTTTTGTATGGTACGGTCTTGTCAGCGGTTTGCCTTGTGACAAATAGCCCGTGTATGCACGGCGTTCACGTGCAATCATAAGGAAAACGTTTTGCACTGAGTTTTAGGCGGGAGTTCAGGCTAACGGAGGCAGAGAGTGGTTAGTACGGGCTATGCTGTCATCAAGGACAGTTGTATGTGGGATACCCTAGCACCTATTCCAAGACTCTGAGACCTAGATTTTAGGTAGGTTTATGTATTATTGAGAGTTACGGAGTTAATGGTAATATGCGTTAGAGTAGCTTAGTTTTTTGTGTAGTTGTGGATATGGTTCATTTATGTCGATTTAGAATTGGTTGAGATAACCGGTGATTTTCCTAAGTAGTTATTTAGCAAGATGGCTAACTAAGGAATGTGAGGTGTGTACACCTAGGTCGTTTATGACGGTAGTATGTAGTTGGTTTAGGTATAGTCTTCTCCAATGTATGAAATAATGTATGGCGAGAGTGTCTGTTTTAGTGTAGTGACAGAGTTATGGTGTGCTGCGAAAGTAGTTCGTGTTATGAAACACGTGTGTTTGAATGAACGTGTGAGAGTTATTTGTATCAGCCAGGTTACGTAAGGTCCCTCATATTATCCAAGTTGTGTGTGTGTTGCTCGTGTTATGATGTGAGGACTTTGTGTACAGAGTTCTTGTGTGGAGCGGAGCGACGTGACGCCGAGACGTCACTCAACGGAGGCTGCCGCCAGAGGACCTATTGTGAGGTCATTTCACCACTCGAGGAGTGAGCGACCGGTGCCTAGACATCCGGGTCATTAGAGACTGCACTAAGGGAGCAAGTCAGGAGGAGGTCCACGGTACGAGAAACGGGGGACTACGCAGAAGCGTGCGACGCGAGAAATTACACGCCTAGACGTGGAAGGACAGAACGTCACAGAACGATAACACCAGTGAAACAGGTTGGATTGTGAAGACAATTACCTAGCTTGGCTTTTACGTTGTGTATGTGTATGCAGTGGTGAGGTGCTTGTAGTGAGAAGTGTATGGTGTAAACAATCTTTTGAGTTTACGTTATTTGTTTTGCTAAGAGTAAAAGGGCCTAGAAGAAAGAGAAATAGTGTTTGAGTTGTACCGCGTGCATGCGCCCGTCTGAATCTGTGGCGGTGAATGCGTCTGTTGTGCTGTGAGTCTGTACGTGCGACTGGGGAGAGTCTGCGTGCGTTACAACCGCTTAGAAAATTAATAAAGTGTGTCCTGACTGTCTGTTAGAAATTGTGTTGTAACTGTCTTTTCAAGGAGTGTTCCTTTCTTCGTTGGATGCTTTTCTAACTGTTAGATAAGTAACGTACATTGAAGACTGCCTATACCTTGGTGTCTCCTAACTTCAATATACGTTGCTGGGCTTAGTGCTGTAAAGTCCAAAATCACAAACCAGCTCAGTTACATGGAAGTCAGACAAAAGCTAAAAGTGAAATCACTGTCAAGTTTCCGTTGTGACGTCCTTTGCCTGTGGTATCAGCTAACCGATCGACAGCCAATGATAAACTGGACCGTCCAATAAAAGGGCGATGACCAATATCGCCTAGTAAGATTAACCCCTCTGTCCGTCAGTTATCCCCCCTTAAGATGCAAATTGCACCCGTTATCTTTTCTCCCTTACTTGACTTACATGGTTAACTCCTTCACAGCCCAATGAACACGATCACACTGCAAGGGACACAAATCCGACCTCGCTCATGGCGATTACTGTCTCTTGTCACCAGCACGAGTTGTCTGTTCTGTGTGCCGAGGTTACGTCTCATTTGCATCTGTGTTCCAGATGTCGGTCAGTGTACAGTCCTTTCAGACGCGAGGTTCATGATCAACGGCAGCAAAGGGGTTACCATTCAATTGATGTAGTGTCCATGTAGTGTCCATGTAGTGTCCATGTAGTGTCCATGTAGTGTCCATGTAGTGTCCATGTAGTGTCCATGTAGTGTCCATATTTGTCTCTGGTTTCCCGAACATAATAAAATACACGAAAATATAAAAAAAATAGGCCTGAGAGCAGATACGCAGAGCTTGAGATAGGATATTCATAACACTATTTATTAAGGTTCCCTTAGTCATAGCAACACGTCTTCGGACCCACTGCAGCCGTCGTTGGCCCGAGGACTTCGCTTACTTGGATTAGTACAAGTACAGACTGTATGTCGATAGTCACACAATAACCTGTAACCAGGGAATCTGCGACAGGTAGTCGTCAGCATGAAGAATCGGTTCCTGGTCATCGTGATTGTCTGAAATAACAGAGGGCAGTGACGGCTGACTGGGCAATCAATCCCGGTGTCAGTCGTACCCCAAGTAGCAAAGGCCCATCGGGCCGAAGACGGAAGCAACTGCGGCCATTTTCTGCCAGAGAACACTTTTGTTCTCACTGTATCTCAGAATCAAAATAGAGACGTGGGTGGATAGGTGTCTGGTTGTTTGGCTGATCGTGTTGGCTGATTGACGTATTGGTTGGTTGCCTTAGTTCGAGCGCTGTGTAAATGACAATGGATATCCGATGATTCAATGAAGGATCAGACGTGATGAGAAACCTGAGAAATAACTTCCAGGAACAGAGCCAAGTGCTCCACACAGTCGATCGCCTCAAGAGCGGAGGTGTGGAGAAAGGCAGTGGGCGTCGGGCAGACTCGAATGGACACGAGGGATCCGTAGTCAACCAGACCAGTATCGTCAGCACACAGTCGATCGCCTTTAGAGGTGTGGAGAAAGGCAGTGGGTGTAGGGCAGACTTGAAAGAACGTAAGAGATCTATAGCAAACCAGAACAATATGGACACGATGTCGACAGGGGCTCTCGGAAGACTTCTGATGGGTGATGTGGAGCGCGTATGGGCCTTTCTGAGCGCAGATATCCCATTTTGACCGGACTACACTGAACTGCACTCAATGTATAATTACAATGTCCGAGACACAGAAAAGTAAGAATTCTACTGTAGTAGTTTGTGGTGGCAGCGAATGGCAGTGTTGGGGTGGGGTGGGGTGGGGGGTTGGGGTACGAAAGATCAGAGAGAGAGAGAGAGAGAGAGAGAGAGAGAGAGAGACAGAGACAGAGACAGAGACAGAGACAGAGACAGAGAGAGACACTGAGAGAGAGACAGAGAGATGAAAAGAACAACGGCAAAAAGATTTTCCTTTCAGCCCTGCAAATCCGCTGCACTGGCAGACTCAGGAACTGAATTTCAGGGGGACAGAACCCACGTCATTATATCTCCATTATCTCCCTTCATTCCTCTACCCTCTCATCCAGTTCCTTCCCTTTGCACTGCATTCCCTCCCTTGCCAGGGGCTAGGAAGTGGCGCAGAAGACAGAGACGGAAAGATGCGGCCTAAAAATTACAAACCTCCTTCGTGAGGCTTCCTTTGAGATCATCTAGACTTAATTCCAGCAGAGAACGACGCTTACGGAACACAGACATACATTTACAAGAAGCAAGAGCCATAGCTCCTCATGAGCCCCCGCCACTGCGGGGGCACATGAGGAGCTATGGCTCTTGCAGATGGGCGAATTCGGTGTCAGAAGCCCCGACACGCGCGTGAGCAGGAAGACCCCATCCCGTGCGATTTCCCGCCATTTTTGTCCCCGGGTAGCGTGCAGTGTCAGGACCGCCCGCCGCCCGCGAGCTGCGCGCAGAAGACAAGACAAAATAATTGCAGTTGAAATGATTTCAAATGTCAAACACTTGCTTTGATTGGCAAGATCTGACCCGAGTAAAAACTGGTATCACGGAAAGCAGAACACTAGCACGCGCTATGAGAAAACGGTAAACAACTTTTCTGTTGCAGTTGGTGAGGTGGCTTACGTTTTTTTCCTCTACTAAAGTGATTTCAAAGATGGCTGCACAACGAGCAAGGTCTGTACAAATGTTGACCTTCATCCGGGTTCGAACTCGCAACCCTTTAGGCGACAAGAATGTGACACGGGAAAGAGAGATGAGGAATGCAGGAGATATATTTTTTTGGACGCCTTGTACCTTGGTCTGTGACTTTGGACAATACGAACAATGCACCAAGAGGTGTAATCACACAGCCTTGTAGTGCATTAGAAAGTGAAGCTGGTAAATTGATGTATCACTGAGATTAATTGGGATTTGAAACGATGAAGGGCAGTTTTTTGTTATAACTGCCCGTTGAAAAATGTAACAAACAAACAAACAAACAAACAAACGAACAAACGAATGAACGAACGAACAAACGAACGAACGAACGAACTGACAAACAAACAATCAAACAAACACGAACGAAAACAAACTCGAGAAAACAAACAAACAAACAAACAAAAACAAACAAACAAACAAACAAAGAAGCAAAGTAAAAAAACAAATATATGAAAACGTTTTACCAATATCCGTTGCAGAAACGCTGTTTGCACACTATGTCATACCCAGCACACTATGTCATACCCAGCACATTATGTCATACCCAGCACACTATGTCATACCCAGCACACTATGTCATACCCAGCACACTATGTCATACCCAGCACACTATGTCATACCCAGCACATTATGTCATACCCAGCACACTATGTCATACCCAGCACACTATGTCATACCCAGCACATTATGTCATACCCAGCACACTATGTCATACCCAGCACACTATGTCATACCCAGCACACTATGTCATACCCAGCACACTATGTCACACCCAGCACACTATGTCATACCCAGCACACTATGTCATACCCAGTGCGCTATGTCATACCCAGTGCGCTATGTCATACCCAGTGCGCTATGTCATACCCAGTGCGCTATGTCATACCCAGTGCGCAAAGTCCATCGGGCCGACGTCGACCGCCGTTGGCCCGCGAACGGCCGTGCGCGGGCCAACCGCAGCTAACGTCAGCCCGATGGCCTTTTGCGCATTGGATACTTACTATCAACATAGTCAGCTGAGATACCGATGCTAGTTTTGCAGGTTGCAGAGAGGGACAAGCATAATTATAATAGAAGGCAGACAGAAAACAGTGATTATTTTTTTCAACACCTTCTACACAAGTTTCAGCCCAAAAAAGAGCAAAGAGAAAGAAGAGCTAGCTGTTAACCCCTTTGACTGCGACTGACGCGACTTTTCCGTCCAGGGGTATTGTTAGTAGCAGCAAAAGGATTAGCCCCTCCCCTGCCACTGCACATACATTTTTGTTTCTGAACTCTTGGTTCCTTCAACGAGCAAAAGCCGACACCGTTCAAGACACACGGATACAAAGTGGCCTGAGCAAAAGGCATAGATCCTCATGAGCCCCCGTAGTCGCGGGGGGCTGATGAGGATCTATGCATATTGCAGTTGAGTCATGATCACTTTTTCCTCTTCAGTGAAGGGGATAAGCAACCAAAATGAATGGCACGAGAGGGGATGGGGGAGGGGGGTCTTTTCAGGGTGCTGTCAAGGCATCAATTCGGACCAATCTCTGTGGGAAATCCTCCCACACCACACTTCGCCATCTTCTGGCCCGAAAAAAATACCGAAGTTACCTCTTCCACTGCCAGCTCCTGCAGCAGGCATGGGACTGACCGTCACAGCTGGAGGGTTGTGCCTAGCTAACTTGGCGCCTTTCTAGGCGCCAAGCTAGTCAGGCACGACCCTTCAGTTGTGACGGTCACCTCATCTCAAAGCCTTGAGCAGAATATCGGTTTACGCTCACCACCGCACACTCATTCACATGGGGAAAATGAACATGTATCTGTATGTTAATTACTATCATTCATATCCCTTTGTAACTGTGGACGCAAAGCTTACCAGACACTACTCTTGAGCCACTATGGTCAACTCATCTCAAACCTGTCCTTCATAGGCAATTAACCCTATCCCTGCCAATGGACGTAGAATTTCTTTTGAACTTTTTTTAATGTCATGCCGAAGAGGCCTTCGGCCCCATCAAGACACAGTCGAAGTGGTGTCAGAAAGAGGCTTAGATCCTTATCAGCCCCCGCAAGTGAGGGGCTCGTGAGCATCTATGTCTCTTGCACTTATATCGTGCTGACTTTTTCCCGGCATTCAATCGGTCACTACCTCTATGTTAAAGCTACGAGAATAGCCAGCCTCTTCTCTAACTGCTAAATCAGTTTGAGCAAGCACTGTACTCAAACACTCATTCCAGTGATTACCCCACATCTACAGACATCAAGCCAATTAGACAATACCATTGAGCGTTCGTCGTCTTTCAGTATTCCGCAGCTGCGGTGGACTTAAAACATAAACTGCCATTTTATTCGCGCAGAAAAAAGCTGGAAGCTAGAGCAAAAAAAAAAACCCCAAAAACCAAAAAACAAACAACAACACCCGAGAGCCAAGGGCTGACTGCAATGCAGCCCAACCTAAAACAGAAAGAAAACTACTCAGCAAAGTTTCATCGGGCAAGCTGCGAGCGACGTCAGCCCAATGACAGTTCGCGCACTTGGCAAATCCTCTTGGCCGACCCGAGGTCTGAATAGGATAAAATTGCGCGAGGGACTCTTTGGACGTCAGGACTAATCTTCGTCCCGCTCACACAATAAAATTCCAAGATCTTTTGTGGGGCGTGGGGATTTGTGGTAGATGCTATCTCTAATAGTGTCTGGTGGCGGACAGTGGCTGTCAGAGTTTTATAGTGGCCAGCGTATTTGGACATTGTGTGGAGGCAGAGAGGACTTTCGTACTTTCTGACCTTGTAAGTTTTCGGCGAGTTTTTCAACGAGTTGATGCCGGGAAAAGCTGGGCAGAAAGCAAAAATGCCCTAGGACTAACGTCAGCCTTATTTGGACTGCGCACAGCCAAGTTCACAGGGTGTGTCTTGCTTGTCCTTAACTCATTCTACCCCATCACCGAAATCCCCAAATGTTGCCGTTGTCCTCTGAAGAATGCCTTGCAGTGTGGACACAGATCGACCATGATAGTTCAAGGGCGATGCCAGAATAGCTTGGCGCCTATAGGCGCCAAGCTATTCTGGCATCACCCTTGAACTATCATGGTCGATCCTCATCTTGCTGGGGTGGGTCTGGGGTAGAGTGAGTTAATTCTTAATTTGAAAATCTACACTATCCCTTTATTTATTTATGTATTTATTTAATATTCATTATTTATTTATTTAAGCATTTATTTATTCAAACATTCATTTAAGCATTTATTTAAGCATTTCTTTATTTAAGGATTTCTTTATTCATGCATTTATTTGTTTATTTATTTATTTAACCATTTATTTATAAAGCACTTGTTTACGCATTTGTGCAATTGTTTATTTATTTAAGATTTTTTTTAGCATTTCAAAATTTATTTATTCCATCATTTATTTAACCATTTATGCATTTACTTACGTTTATGTGTTCGTTCGTCTGATAGTTAATTGCTAACTAGCTTGTTTTTTTCTTTTTCGTTCGTTCGTCTTCATTCGTTCTTTTGTATGTTTGTTTGTTTGCTTGCTTTTTGTTTGTTTTGTTATTCATGATTGCCTGCCACTGTTTTAGACCACTATTGACTTTCCTTTTACAAACAATGATCACTCGTTAATTACCCTCGTCACTGCTCTGCTTTGTTTCACGTGAACAAACACAGGGGGCGCTGGCCTGCAGTCACAAGGCCAATTACACATCGCGCACGAGATTCGCACGTGCAAGCACGCGCACGAACTGAGAATACACTTGCAAAATCAAGCACAAGAGACAGGGCTTCTGCAATAAAGGGCAAACTCATCTGAAAGGGACACATATCATCATGAGCCCACGCAATTGCGGGGGTTCATGAGGATCTATGCCTCTTGCTGTCATTTCTTGTTTTATTTGCAGCCTTACTTTGACGATATCTATTTTTCCCAAGAGGGGGTGGGGAGTGTGTGTGCGTTGGGGGAAGTTTTTTTTTTTTTTTTTTTTTTTTTTTTTTGGGGGGGGGGGGTAGGGTAAGGGATTTGGGGGGGGGGGGGAAGGGGGAGGGGGGGGGGGGTAATCTGCATTCGAATCTCACAGCACGTCAGTAAGCAGAAATTGATAAGGAAATGTCGTGGAACCAATATTGTTCTGATTAGTCATACTGTATATGAAATCAGATGTCTGCATGAAAGCGCTCATTGCTGTGGTTTGTCCAAATGTGTTGATCTGGGATTTCTTTACCTTACGGCCTACCACCGTAAGGTCAAAATGACAGATCAGAACACAATATCCACTATGTTATTTTGAACATAGTTTGCTTGATATAGGTGCAGATAACCGGCAGATGTGAATCAGATAGTTATAGGCGTTAGCCGATGACATTTTCAATCGGGTCAAGTAATAGACATCTGCTGGGTATAGGCGTTATATCAGGGCAAAATGTGGCTCAATATGGAGTGAGAAAATATGGCTGATATCTCCGCGGAAAAATTCTGATGATTGTCATACAGATGTATTGACAAAATAGTATGCCGTCACCATCAGTTTAACACATTATACCCTGTTACACTTTGACAGCATATTATTAAAACATAATAGCTTAAGGACTAAACCAAATAGTATTTTTTATGTTACGTCCCTTTTCGAGAGGTTTCCGGGGAAAAATATCTTCTGTATTCTATAAATTACGAAGCATAATCCAAGTTTGCTGTCCACTATAAAGCAAAATACTTGAAATGTGTTGTTGACAAAAAGAAGATGTCTAGAACAAAGCTAATCTCTCTCTCTCTCTCTCTCTCTCTCTCTCTCTCTCTCTCTCTCTCTCTCTCTCTCTCTCTCTCTCTCTCTCTCTCTCTCTCTCTCTCTCTCTCTCTCTCTCTCTCTCCGTGAGAGGACATATGACTCTTGCAGGAGGAGAGTGTTACTTTTTATTTTCAGCGAAAGGGTTGAATTGCATTGAGCTTTTCACTACAAACAAAGATTTTGTTCGTCTAAAGGCATGTCATGTTTTCAGCGTCTCGTGATAATCCATTCCCCTTTTGCTGGGCCTATATGTTTGTGCCCACGGTCCTGATGCGGAGCAGATGTTTGAAATTCAATCTGGGATGGTCTTCTCTTCACTGGACCTTCTTGAAATCGCCCGCAATATGGTGATGAAAGGCGCCGTAACGATCTTTGCAACAAACTCTCATAATTAGAAGCATTTCATGTCAAATTGTCCAATCTTTGTTGAAAAGGCATGGATATCCCAGAATGATAGAAATCATAGTTACATGCTGCACACAAGTTTTATAGATTCTCATAAACTCTGTAACCTGCCGGGAGTCATGAGAATCTGTGCATCTTGCAGATGGGTGATCTCGTCTTAGGTCGTGAACAAGAAACAGTGTGAGTTGGTTTGTAATTTTAGACCTTACGGGTTTAACTCTAAGATCCAAAATCATTGAAAAGCGCTCAAATGCGGCAGCAGCGTAAGTTAAACCCAAAAATACTTCCATCAGAAAAAAAAGATATAAATGTGGTTCAGACATAGTCAGCAATAGGCATTGATCGCCATTAACCCCCGCAATGCGGGGGCCCATGAGGATCTATGCCTATAGCAGGTGACCACGTTTCACCGTGACAGGGATCGCGGACAATTGTCGACAACCAGAATAAAAATTAGCTCACTTCTCATTGACCCCACCCGCACATTCAAGATCTCCTCATTGTCTCTGGCCGCTTGAGCAGTTAAAGGCTGCCTCCGACAGATTCTGGCAGAACTAGTCGCCCGTGAAAAGACTGAACTCTCCAGTGGCGGAGGCAGCGCTGCCATAACCGTCCCTTGTGACGTCACTGAGGGGACGCCTAGCGCCACCTGCGGCCTGACACGGGGGACCAAAGGGAGACAATAGGAAATAAATTTCAAACGTTTTCCAAATCGAAGAGCAAGCGGGTGTGGAGAAAGGGGGAAGGCACTCTGCCAGCGAATCAGATCCGTCTGCAAGAGGTATAGATCCTCTTGAGCCCCGCATATGTCGGGCTCATGAGGATCTATTCCTCTTGCTGGATTGATCGTCCTGTAGATGTATTTCTTGAATAAATTTTGAAGTCATTGGGAGTTGACTTGTCAGTACAGAGAGAGAGAGAGAGAGAGAGAGAGAGAGAGAGAGAGAGAGAGAGAGAGAGAGAGAGAGAGAGAGAGAGAGAGAGAGAGAGAGAGAGAGAGAGAGAGAGAGAGGACCACAAGGGATTCAGCCAATGAAATCTGGTTTGCGAGTGCTAACTTCCGCCATTTCGCGTCCAAGAGGAGGTAAATGACAAACTTTACATTATCTTCGATCCCTCCTAAGGGAGATAACTGTATTCAGTCCAACAGCGAAAAGGTCAACACGCATAAGAAAACATACGTGTGCTGGTGTGTCATTGCAGATAAAGATAAAGTTCCCATATCACCAGGTGGGTTATAGCAACACTTTCGCAGAGGTCCAAGCAGCACATTTCATTACTACGCGTATAACAAACGTCCGATATACCAGCAAAATGAGGCCCGTGATGTTGTATTATATTCCACGGTTACTGTAAATTATGAACAAAAAAATCAAAGAAAAAAAACCCAAACAAATCAATAATAAAAAACCATACAAACAAACAATAAAATAAACAATGAAACAAACAAACAAAGAAAGAAACAAAACAAAACAAACAAACAAACAAAAATGTCCAACACCGTATTAGCAGACCGTCGGCTTATAGACGTTTCCAGTGTTGCCGTGTGCCAAGCTGTAAAAGTGGGATCACGATAGCAACATTTGTTAAAGAAGGCTGGTAAAGCGACAGACAGTAAGAGTATATTCGCCGTCATCTAACAGATTAACCGTTTTCCTCGGGGTAGCGGTGTTTGTCGAGATGATTCCGCGACAGAGTAACTTTTAAGGTCTCCGATAACATGGGGGGAAAGCGGTGTGTGTGTGTGTGTGTGTGTGTGTGTGTGTGTGTGTGTGTGTGTGTGTGTGTGTGTGTGTGTGTGTGTGTGTGTGTGTGTGTGTTTGTGTGTGTGTGTGGGAGGGGGGGGGGGCTGGGGGTGTTTGGGTGGGTGGGTGGGTGGGGGGGGGATGTTAATAAAAGATAAACAAGAACAAGACTGAAACATTAATTATTTATGTTTGTTACACATTGTTTAACCCTCTTAACTTCAAGGTCCCATTTCCCAAAGTGTGGAGTTGTCACATGACAACTATGTACCAGTTGCAGGAGAAGGATGGACTGTGATAATTCAAGGGTAGCGCCAGATTAGCTTGGCCCATGAAGGCAGACTCACACCTACTGACCTACAGTTCCCTTTGGGGAAAAACAGGGTAGCTCCAACATAGTCACACTGGACTTGCCGTGTTTTGCCTTCAGAGGGCTGTACTGCAATAAACTAAGTTTGTGAGTCTGTGCGCGTGTCTGGGCGTGTGTATGCTGCTAGTGTCAAAACGTACTATTTTTTTTTTTTGTCTAGTCAGAGATTTAGCCATGTTGTTTGTTTGATGTGTAATTGAGATATTATGTTTTTAACCTTGACCTACGCTCGGCAGGCAACGACAAATATCCTTTAATGGACAATAACATTTCTTGAATCTTGAATCTTGAATATTGAATCCATCTCCTTCGATAGGGCTTGGGGCTAAATGGATTAACCTTTTAAACTAAATATTAATAATTTGAACAGCGCGAACAAAAAACTTATTTAAATTATGTTGAAGCGCCTCATGGGATTAAAGTTTTTCAACAAACTGTATCGTTAAAAATATGAGATTATTGATAACATGATAGTATTATATATTTTCGTTAACTCATTCAGCCCCGGCACACCACCACAAGACATGGATCGAGCATGATAGTTCAAGAGTGGTGCCAGAATAGCTTGGCGCCCATAGGCGCCAAGCTATTCTGCCACCACCCTTGAAGAACTATCATGCTCGATCTGTCTCTAGAATTGAAATACAGTCAATCAGTGGGCAACTTCAAAGTTCGCGCATGTCAGTCTTGGCGTAGAATGTGTTAATAAGCTTACTGATCTGTGATTTTCACCTCTGGTTTACGTCTTTGAGCCGCAAGGTTCAAAGTCACAAACCAGCGCAGAGCTGACGACGTCACCGGCACGTCATCTCACGACTGATCGTCCTCGCCTTATCCTCCGGGAGTTGGGGACACTGGCCTTTCACCCCGCCCGCGGCAGGGGCAGATAACCACAAACAAGGGAGACAATGCTGCCATGCAGGCGCCGTCTGCTGCTGATTTAGTGCCCCTTGTTTCAGCTTGCCTCCCTTGACTTGTGATGGCGGATTAAGTGCCCTTGCCATCCATAGAGGCCTGTGGGTAGTCTCCCTTCGAGTAGCACTTTGGAGTCTCTCAGGCAGAGGGTTGTATTTGTAAGAGGAACAGATTCTCATCAGCCACTGCATCAGCAAAGGGTCATGAAAAATGTGTTCCTCTAGCTAGAAAATATTTGCACACGATCTTTCACAGGAGGACATCGTGATATAAAACTCTGAGTTTTTTTTTTTGGAATGTCATTGAGCATATTTTTCTTTGAAACAATCGATGTAATGAAAGGACAGTTATTAGTAAAATCAGCGTCTCTTGAGACAAGTATTTTTTCAAGCACATCAGACAAACATGCAAAATAAAAATTAAAAAAAAATCCCTGAGTCTAGATCAAACATCGGGTTAACCCCATGCGAATCAAGCGAAAGCTGGTACCATCTGACAATAACGTACTCCTTGAACCATGTATGCATCTTAAGGCGACGAGTTTTTGCAAAAACGAACAACAAATGCTTGTCAAACCGACACTTAGTGTATCACGAACTACCGAGAAAAAAAGTGAATGCGATCTAAATGCAAGAGGCATAGATCCTCATGAACCCCCGCGACTGCGGGGGCTCATGAGGATCTACGCCTCTTGCTGAGCCCACTTGGTGTCCATGTTCTTTGGCCAGCTCTTGTTTTCGGTCGTTCAGTGACCGCAGATTTCAGAGACAAAATGTGTGTAAGTTGGCAAGGAAGGGGTGAACACGATGTCAGAGTTGAATCCATTTTCCGTTCCTGACTTGGGCCCGTTGCCCATTTCTGGAGCACAGGCCATCGACGACTTTTCTCTAGAGTCGCTTTCTGTAACAAATATCTTAAATGCTGAGAAACATAATTATGACGTCAATTTTTTTTTTTCAGTGTTCTGCTATAAACGAATTCCTTGTATACTGACGAGCAAAAGAAATGCAACGATTTCGGAATCATCGGAAACACGTCAGTGTTTCCGATGATTCCCAAAATATCGCATTTTTTTGCTGGTCAGTGTAACTGATTATGTTGATTCAAGGACCAAGTAAGTCCCTATGTTGTGAAGACTTCTGGTCATTTGAACAGCTTATTCGTTTAAAAAGGCACCGTCACACACAACAACAACAAAAAAACAAACCACAAAGTAATAATATTTTTTTTTTAAATATTCCATTTTGCGTTGCCCGAGTTCTTTGCGCCAAGAATCGTGCGAATCAAGCGAAAGTTGGTACCATCTGACAAAAAATTACTCCTTAACTCCTTGTCCCCCAGACACACCACAGGACGATACGGATCGACCATGATAGTTCAAGGGTGATGCCAGAATAGCTTGGCGCCTATGGGCGCCAAGCTATTCCGGCATCACCCTTGAACTATCATGGTCGATCTGTGCCCTGCACTGCCATGCAGTCTTCAGAGGCCAGCGGCAAAATTGAAGGATTTCGGTGATGGGGTACAAGGAGTTAAACCATGTATGCGTCTTACGGCCAAGAGGTTTTGACAAAATACGAACAACAAATGCTTGTCAAACCGACACTTAGTATATCACGAATTTCTGGTATAGGCTGTTTGACATCGGAGCGCGCAGCGTTTTTTCTCTCAAATATCTACCCAAAGAAACACTTCTCTGTACCACTTTAAAAATAAATATCATGTAGTGCCAATTGACCTAACATGGAATATTTACTTAACTCCTATGATTTGTTGACTTTGCTGTACAGTCGTAAAATCTTGGTGAAAAGACACGAACAAGCCATTTTCAGTACCCTAAATAGAGCCCCACCCGGGTCTGCCCTGGGGGGGACTTGGGTGGGATTAACTACTTTTTAGTTCCCGGGGTCACCCTGGTCAGCCCCACAGGGTGGGTTTTCCCCTCTATTCTGAGGCATGTGTTTTTGTCTGCCCTTGGTCCATTCACCTGTATTTTCCTTTTTTAAACTCTCCCTACTGTCTGCGCTGCCTGTAGCTCTTGATATTGGATGTGTGTTGCTAAATGGTTTTAGGTTTATTTAGCGTATTAGACCGGCTGGCGACATACATTCAATATTCTGTTTAGTTTTTTTTTTTTTTCCCCAAGCGGTGCAGGCACGCCCTGAGAAAGTCTTGTTGCTGTCGGGACGTTAAGCAATGTACAACCAAACCAACCAACCTTAAACAGAGCCCCGGCAGACTTCAATACCGAGGTCAAGCATTCAGACTGCATGTATGCCTGCGCTGTTTCAGGTTTCAAAACTTGGCCAATTCACGTGAAAATTGATCTGTCTTCAAGTACCATTACGCCTAAATTTGAAGACACATTTCAGCACCATTTGTGTTTGCTATGCCTTGTCGACACACCTAATCAACTTTAACTCATTCTACCCCAACACCAAAAACCCCAAATGTTGCCGTTGTTCTCTGAAGACAGCATTGCAGTGCAGGACTGACACAGATCGACCATGATAGTTCAAGGGTGATGCCAGAATAGCTTTGCGCCCACAGGCGCCAAGCTATTCTGGCATCACCCTTGAACTGTCATGGTCGATCCTTATCTTGCTGTGGTGTGTCTGGGGTAGAATGAGTTAACAGCAGTTGGGACACGCAGCAAAAGCACACCGCGGAATCGCACTTATTTATTCTGCCCACCCGTTAGCGTGTCAATCTATTTTTAGCTGTATCTCGTACTGAAAGCGTTGTATTTGTAGAACGGAGCGGAGTCATTGTCAAATTACTTGATATCAAAACGACGCGTGCTGAACTGAATTGTCCTGTGTCTAATAAATAAACCATTATCTAGACCTGTGTGTAGCGTTTCGTAACCATCTGTTACAGAAGTGTGTCTTTGAACAGTTACGGCGGTAGTGGGCCTTGAAACTGGACTAAAAATACCTGGGCCAGATTTAGGTATGTAAATTAAGTCATTTCATGAGAAAGTTCCAAAATTTTACGACTGTACAGCAAAAACTAACGCATTCTTCGTGTTTCTTGAAAGAAAATCATATCAGACCAACTGTCGCTGAACGATATTTATTCTACCACTTGTGTAGAAAAGTGGTTCCTTGCGAAGATATTTGCGGGAAAAAAAAAAACAGTTGTGCGCTCCGAAGTCAAACGATCTATGTAGGGAAAAGAAATCATTAACTCATTCGAGACGTGCCGCCTCCGGATACGCGGCTTGTGCCGCGTATCCGGAGGCGGCACGTCTCGAATGAGTTAATGACGGTGCAGATAAAGCAGAGAAACGTGTAACAAAGAGGATGCATATTCCAGTCCAACTGTAACAAAACAATATTGTGTGGCAACTGTCTTTTCTAAGCGTGCTTCTTTCTTCGTTGGGTTATTATCAACAATTCCTTCTGACTCGTTCTGTTGCCCGTTTGATTCCTCCCTTGAAGCAGCCCCAAAAGAAAAGAAAAGAAAAACAACAACACAAAACTCTGGCACATCATTCGCGGAGTAAAATTACCTACCAACTCCAAAGTTCTGCGCGTCTGAAATGACGGTAACATTAAAATATTAGCAAGAGGCATAGATCCTCATGAGCCCCGCAACTGCGGGGGCTCATGAGGATCTATGCCTCTTGCAGATGTCTGGCGTTGCACGCGGGACTGTCAAATGATAGTGTTGTGGCGTGGAAGGGGAAATAGCGGCCCTTGAATACCCGTTTAACGTCACCCAGCTGATGCTTGACGGAGGACACGCTTGATTGATTTCCAGAGTGCGTGCCGGATTCCGTGGACAGTGACGCCAAACGTTCAGAAGTTAATGATTTTTCACGTCAGTAGCTTCGCGGCTTTTTTTTTTTCCGGGGTGGGTGGGAGGAGGGAGTGGGGGGGGGGAGGGAAGGGAGTAGGGGTGGGGGCTGGATGGAGAGTTCGAAGAAAGGGGGCAACAACGTCTTACAGATATTAAGATATTGCTCGTAATGAAATCATTTTACGTTCATTGATATGCAAATTAGCAACCTAACATAGATAAGTAACGTAGCAACATTTTTTTTTCTTTTTAAACAGCCACTATGTCCAACTCTCTTTTCCTAAAATAGATGTAGACATAATAATAACGGCAGATTCTGTACACGTTATCAGGTTATCAGATCCTTTGAGCCATCGGGGAGGATATGAGGTGCGTGGCTAGCACCATTGAATAACGTTCTCCCCCATCAAACGGCACCGCCGGCTGCGTTCAGATCGAACCTGCCCACAGCTTCTGGATGTGATGTTTTTTTCCCCCCACGTGCTTCAAATGTTCACTGAGGGGGGGGAGGGGGGGGGGGCTCACTAGGATTTTGTCAATGTTTACCAACTCCAGGTCTTGAAAAAAAGTAACCTCTTTATTTCTTAACTCTGCTTATGTGTGGTGGGGCGATGACACTATCTGCAGTTGTTATGTGAAAAAGAACCAATGGTACTTATTTCAAACGTACAACCCCAGTAGCAAAACGGCTTCGGGCCCACGATGGTCGCAGTGGGCCCGCGCACAGCCGTGCGCGGGCCCACTGCGGCCATCCGTGGGCCCGAGGACCTCTGCCACCTGGGAAGCCGCTGTCAACAGACTCCTCTGAACTGATACGTGGTGCTGTGGTTTGAGCCAAAAGCTTTCAACATTCAGGCGACACAGCTGGGTTACTACTAAAGCGAGTTTAATGTGAAGAAATTTTCCAAAAAAACAAAGAAAGAAACACGCGTAGAAAGGACAATTACAATACAGTTTGTGAACATTTCGTGTTAAAAAAGAATTTCAGAAGAGACGGGATGGACTACGTTCTTTTTGTGTAAATTTTGTTTTGTGTGTATGATGGTGTGTGTGAGTGTGTGTGTGTGTGGGTGTTGTGTGTGTGGTGTGAGTCTGTGTTTGTGTGTTTGTGTGAGATTGTACGTGTGTGTGTGTGTGTGTGTGTGTGTGTGTGTGTGTGTGTTGTGTGTGTGGTGTGAGTCTGTGTTTGTGTGTTTATGTGTTTGTGTGAGATTGTGTGTGTGTGTGTGTGTGTGTGTGTGTGTGTGTGTGTGTGTGTGTGTGTGTGTGTGTGTGTGTGTGTGTGTGTGTTTTAACGTAAGACAACTGATTTTGAATCTCTGTAGACTTGTCTGAAAATCTCAGACATTTCATTGTGGAGACAAACTTCTGTAATTTGAAGAAGTATTACAAGAGTCGTTCCCTGCTGATTACTGAGATATTACTCCTGTATTGACATGTATTTGCTATGGCGCTAAACCTCACCACTGCCAGTGCAAGCAAATTATATTTCTGAAATATTTGTAAAATCCAGGGAACATAAATGACAAAGTGGTGTCAGCAAGAGGCATAGATCCTCATGAGCCCCCGCGACTGCGGGGGCTCATGAGGATCTATGTCTCTTGCAGTTCAATTGTGTTCTCCTTTTCTCGGCAGTGAAGGGTTTAGTAACCCATCTCAAACAGTAGTATCCAGCTCGCACCGACATTCAGTTTTTTTTTTTTTTTTTATACAGTTCGAGACTTAGAGACCAGTTAAGGATCTCCTTCGTCTGAGAAGAAGAAGTGATATATAACTGGATTCAATCTTCAGCAAGAGGCATACATTATCATCACCCCCTGCAACTGCAGGGGATGATGGGAATACATGCCTCTTGAAGGCAGCCGGAGAAAAAGCCAGATGAAACCTACTGACGCATCACGCAGTATTGGAAATACGATACCGCCATTGGCTGGCCTTTTGAACGGCGCCACCGCCATAACTACTAACCTTTGGCGCCGTCCCCAGCTATCATTGGCCCATTCATTTCGTCGGCTATTTCCGGCAGATTTCGGCTCTTTCCGGCCGATTCCGTGAGGAAACGCTACCGGAAGTCATATCTCTTTTCATGGAAACACTGAGCTAGTAGGTTGGAAGGTCTGTTTAGCGCTTTTTTTTCGTAGATTTATGCTAGCATCGAGCTATTCTTTTTCAATAAAGACAAAGTTGTGAATAAGAAGAGCTGGGAGAGCAAGGAAAGTGTGTGTTGTCTGAGCTATTCTGGGTGTGACACCGTGAAGTTTTAGTTTCGATCAAACGATGCGTTGTCGTCACGGTCGGTGCGTGTTTAATGCCACAGTTTTGTTACCTGATGGGGGGAGAAAGCTAATTGAGAGAAAAGATGTTTCGGGTAGCAGCGCTTGCCCCACTTCAGGTGTGATGGCAATCATTTAGGGCACAGGTATTGATCTTTCTAATGCACACATGCACTAACGCACAGACGTATACGCTAGCAAGCAAACCGTCGTACACGCTCACAAACGGGAGTGAAGAACATGCAACCAAACACACAAATGCATCACAACAACCTTGAGCAGAAATTCGCTGTAACGAATTTCTGTTCAAGGTTGTTGTGGTGCGTTTGTGTGTTTATTATGTTACGTGTCTGACAATGGCGTGTGTTTTTGTTTAGAAGAATCGCTCTCTGTTGGTCATTATATCCATTTTTACATTTAGAGTTGTGTGTTTGGCCTGCTTTGAGTCATAAGGTTTAAAATCCCAAGTCTACACACATTTATTGTACAACAGAACTTTTTTTTTTTGAGCGACCATGCTTAGAAGAAATAACCTGTCTTTAAAGACCGTCATTTAGTATAGCTGTAGCTACCAAAGTGACCCCGGCGTTAATGACAGGTGACCCTTTTTGACCTTCAAGGTTTCTCTTGAGAGAGCATCTATCTTTCACTTGGTTGGTTTTTTTTTTTATGCTAAGGTGGGGATGCTCAACGCAGATTCTACCCTACCATTTCAATGATTTGTACGTCCTCTCTCTCTCTCTCTCTCTCTCTCTCTCTCTCTCTCTCTCTCTCTCTCTCTCTCTCTCTCTCTCTCTCTCTCTCTCTCTCTCTCTCTCTCTCTCTCTCTCTCTCTCTCTCTCTCTCTTTAGCAACGGCAAGTTCGAAAAATGGTGTGCCAGCCAAAACTTTCACCGTTGTAAAATAAAGAATCATTGTCATTGTCATTCTCTCTCTCTCTCTCTCTCTCTCTCTCTCTCTCTCTCTCTCTCTCTCTCTCTCTCTCTCTCTCTCTCTCTCTCTCTCTCTTTGATTTTTTAATCTTATTATCTCATTATACTGAACTCATTCGAGATGTGCCGTATTCGAGTACGCGGCTTAATGCCGCGCATCTGGAAACGGCGTGCCTTGGACGAGTAAATAAAGTCCATTGATTTGTTTTTCCAGATATGTCGGATTGACACAATGACAGTCGAGATGTGAAATATGGGATTACTGTCGACTATGAATTATAACAATTGTGTCACAGTGTGTGAAAATGACAGACCGTGTCAAACAGAGACGTACGTAAAAAAATAAAAATCACAGACCACATTATGCAACCTGGACTGTGTTCGTCGTTCCGTCCCACAGCTCCAGACACATCATGGTTTCTGCAAGTGTGGCCCCGTTTTGTCACGCACGTGCGCACGTGCATGTGCACGCGCCTGCACGAGATACCCGCATAGAATTTCAGACGGGGTCACCGTGTCGGAGCGCGCGCACAGCACGCACGATATCACGCCATTAAGGTTTGGGCAGCGGCCTGGTGTAGCTACGTAAATCTATATTTTGTGTTAAAGCTACGGTTCCATGCACGAATCCGATACGAATACTATCCGAACCCGATGCGATGACGCAATTTTCCTTCAAAAATTGCATAATTTTCGTTCGAAGCCGGATGTCAATTCGTTTATCGCATCGGACATATGGAAACACACAAAGAGGAAAAGGACTTTTACGATTTTTTTCTGTTTTAGACCCTCTTGAGATTGGGGTCGGTTTCGTGTTTACGGGTAGCTGCCTTTACTTTGATGTTTGATTATTAACATTTACAGTCACTTTAAAGCCTGTTTTACGTTGTGTGAAAACAAACAAAATAAAATAAATTAGAACAAATAAACGCAACAAAAGGCCTAGAATAAGTGAGTGTTGCTTTGTGAAAAGAATGTCCCAAGGTAAATAAACTGTACATTTTTAACCCCTTCACTGACGGTTGACGCGGGCTGTGTTTCTGAAACTGAGTTATTTCAAAGCCAAATAAACCCAAAGAAGTACCCAACGGAGAAAGAAAAACGCTTTAAAAAGCGTGTTTCTTTTCTAAGCGTGTTTCTTTCTCCGTTGGGTACTTCTTTGCATATCACACGCTTGGCAGTCACCTTTTTGGTCTGGATTGCAAATAAACCCAGCCCTCCACAGAACACAAAGTGGTATTCAATTTCAAGATTCAAGATTCAAGAAATTTATTGTCCATTAAAAGGATATTTGTCTTTTCCTCCCGAGCCTAGGTCAAAGTTAGAACATAACATTTCAATACATTATCACAGATGTTAGGGATAATGTGGACAATTACAAAATCACACAAATAAAAACGAAGTATTAGACTAGCACGACAAACACTACTAAAATTACCAGTATGAGATTAATTTAATTAATATGTTCAGTGCAGATTTACACAAAAACACGAACTATTACATTTTTAAGGTATCAGGAAGAGGCATAAATCCTCATGAGCCCCCGCAATCGCGTGGGGGGGGGGGAGGAAGGGAGGAGGTCGGGGTGGGGGGTGACGGGGGGCGCACCAGGATCTCAATGTCTCTTGTAGCTGGATTGTGTTTGTAATTTGTCGGCAGTGAAAGAGTAACACCACCAGAGTCTGTCCTATTCTTATTTGATTAGAAGTACAAATTAGCAGGCAACTATGCCATCTCACAGCGGGATTATAAGCACAACAGAACTCGTGAAGCAAAACTTTCCTTTTCTATGGCATCTTATAAAACATTCGGAGTTAAACATGTAGAGTTGATCAACGTGTTTAGATGTCCTGTAAAAATACCTACTCCCTGATCACGCCATTGATCCCATGGCGTGCGCTTTTGATATGTGTCACTTTAGTTTTTGTAACATTATTTTATTGTAGCGTTTTCTTTCTTGTACTTTTTGTTCTGTGAGTTTTGATCTTGTAAAGCCCTTACAGCACCATTCAATTGGAGGTTAAGCGCTATATAAATGCACATTATTATTATTATTATTATTTATTATTATTATTATTTATTATTATTATTATTATTATTATTATTTTATTATTATTATTATTATTTTTATTATTATTATTATTATTATTATTATTATTATTATTATTATTATTATACAATAGCCGTCCTAACTCATGTTGAAGGAAACCCGACAAGTGTTATCTCAAGAGCCGTCGTAACCCTTTGACTCCCAGAACTAAAAGACTTCCGTCATTCTGCAGAATGGAAGTCATTTAGTTCTGAGATTGAAAGGGTTAAAGTTCAAACAGTGGCCCCTTGCATTAACACATTCCACCCCAGGACCGAAATCCTCAGATTTTGAAAGTGCCCTCTGAAAGAATGTATTACGATTCTAGAGACCTATCGAGCATGATAGTTCAAGGGTGGTGCCAAAATAGCTTGGCGCCTATGGGCGCCAAGCTATTCTGGCACCACCCTTGAACTATCATGCTCGATCCATGCCTTGCTGTTAAAAGTCATCATTTAATCGCGTCGAACACACGATGAATTGTACCCAGGAATACTGACCACTGACACCAATCGTCATAGGGGACATAATAATAAGAATAATAATAATAATAATAATAATAATAATAATACATGGTATTTATAAGACATAACATATATATATATATATATATATATATATATATATATATATATATATATATATATATATATATATATATATATATATATATATTGTTTGTTTTGATTTGTTTTTGTTGTTGTTGTTGTTGTTGTTTTTTTTGTTTGTTTGTTTTTTTTTTTTTTTTTTTTTTTTTTTTTTTTTTTTTTGGGGGGGGGGGGGGGGGGTTGGCGGGGCGCGGGGGGAGGAAGGGGGAGGCTGTCACGCTGGCTCTTGTTTATATGCCCCGGGAAGGAGAGGGTTGGGACCGTTGAAAGTTCAGTTTTTCCATTATTTTCTCCATGTATAACTCATAGTATACTCGGCGCTCTTTCAACGGCTCCAGCTAACTCAAAGATGGTCTTTAATGACGAGTGATTACTGATTAGGGTGGTCTCTCAAAACAGGTTTTGTTGTGTCCACGACACTGCAAGAAAATTTCATGCACAGCTCACACAATGACGTAACTTTCACACGTCCTCTGTTGCCGTGTTGAGGGCACCCTGAGGGCGACAATGCCAGATGTGAGAACGCAACGCCCATTATACAAGTACAGTCAAGCATTTTTAAAAACGCCACAAAAAACTGTCGTAAATTCCAAGCAAGCATTAGAACCCAAGCCGTGCAACCAACACGGATAGAAAACAAGGTAAGCAAGAGGCATAGAACCTCGTGAGCCCCCGCGTATGCGGGGGCCTCATGAGGTTCTATGCCTCTTGCAGTTGAGCGGATCTGTGTCCCGGCAGTCATGGAGCTAAACTTTGGTACACAGCAACGTTTTAATTGATCAAAGCTGTGGCGTTTTAGAAGCGCGCAACGGTACACAGTTCACGATTGGAGCAAAAGCAGCTCTCCGCCTAGAAGAGCCACGTGCTATTTCAGCACCACCTCCGAAATGTCGAGGTCAATAAATATCTGTGTGTAGTACGTCTTTTGAGACGTGCCGTATCCGAACGCGTCACGCCTCAAATATGGGTGGGAAATCATGAAAAAAAAAAAAAAAAAAAAATGAAACCGAGACCAAAAAGGTGACTGTCAAGCGTGTAAAAAGTAAATTAGTTATTTGGGTTTTACGCCGAGCAGGCAACAAAGGTCATCTCACGGCGGTGTGTAAAAAAAATCGCAACGAAGAATGAAACACGCTTAGAAAAGACATGTTACAACACAGATGTGTATGTAATTGTCTATTTTAAGCTTGATTCTTTATTCGTTATAATTTTTTTCTGAATGTTTTCGCCCGCCGTGAGATGGGCTTAGTCGCCTGCTCGGCGTTGAACCCTAATAACTAATAAGAAACTTGAATGGTTTAGCCGCTGCTTACGCTACACAACTCATGCGCATTTAGTAGCTGTATGGATCCTCTGAGCCATTGGGACTACACTAATTTGACTTAGATCCAATTCCGGTGCGCAAAGGCCATCGGGCCGCCGTCGGTCGCCGTGCGCGGGCCATCGGCGGCCCACGTCGGCCAGATGGTCTTTTGCGCATTGGGATATCACCTTCGATGCTTCCATCACTCATTAAAAAAAAAGAATCGGTAAAATGAACAGACATTATTTTCGCCTGTACACATCAATGTGGGTGTACCTTTTTCTGCCCTTTGGCCCGGAAGCTCTTCACATCAGCAAAGTTTTAATTATGCCATTTTCTCCCCCTGTTTATCGCCCCTCACAATAAAACAAAATGACAGCGACAGTTGACATAACCTGAAGTACACCATAGAGCATTCTTTTTAGAGTCTAGAAAACCACACGTGACACGTGACCTCCCAGCACGTGACTTTGCGAATAAAACGTCTTCTTCCGGTCTCATCCCGCATGTTACCGCAACGATTATGGCGGCTGCTGGCTTGCTAATGCTTATTGCTCGTCATAAAACGAAACCGACAGGAAAATAAAAATAAAAAAACACCTCCGAAGAGACTCTATTTCTCTTTTTTTCACTCCTAGATTGATAGTTTTCATAATTCATGGTGCCTGGATGAATAGTTTTGTTTAATTCATGATGCCTGGATTGAATAGAATTATAGCCGCCCTGAACATGGATAATCAACTCAATATGCCGTATCTAATGGCAATCCTGCTCATTTTACACTCCCGTATTGTACAAGTTTGCAAACAGCATTGCGTGCGCCGTCCCGCATTGGCAGAAAAGAGCCGACAGCCAAACATATCATTAACCTTTTCCTCCAACTTCCATCGGAAACCATTAATCGTTGATGGCTGTTTAACTTCCGTAACCCCTTCACTGTCTGTGGACGCAGGCTGTGATTTTGAAATGATTGTAAATTCAACGTCTCGGATCCCCAACCGTCAAAGAAACATGGATGAAAAGTGGTTTGAGCAAGAGGCATAGATCCTCATGAGCCCCCGCGACAGCAAGTGGTATAGATCCTCGTGAGTCCAACACCTGCAGGAGACATGAAGATCTATACCTTCTGCATTGTAATATTGTTCTGAAACCACCACAGAATCATTATCAGATAAACATTCATATGCTTTATTATATAAAATGTTTGAATAAGGCTATCCACGACTGCTTGGACTCATTATCTATACATTTTGCAAAATAAAAAGAAATATATCAGTCGGTTTTTTTTTTTGTTGTGTACCGGACTGAAAGGGTGAAGCAAGTAAAAAGAAGACAACGTTAATAGTGAATGACCGCACACATCTTGCGCGCAACAGTGTAATCGCTTTCAAACGGTTCTCAATAGTTTAATGGCCTCAAAACGGTCGTCAGTGGTATAATCATTTCCAGCCATCCTCTTAAATGCGGTAATCACCTTAAACGGCTCTCAAAACACTGTCAACAAACTGACGCCGTCACCTGCGAGAGGAGTAGATCCTCATGAGCTCTAGCTAAGCGCAGGGGCTTACGATGATCTGTGACGCTCTCAGGGCAGATCTGAATCAGTGCTTTTCTTCAAAGTAAACCGTGAGGTGTTTAGGCTGCTACTGAACAAAAGATAATGCATCTCTATCTTTGACTACTGGAACTGAACATAGCATTATAATCGTAGGGAAAGCGAACATACAATTGTCAACAAAGCTCATCAGAATCTCCCCAGCTTTAGCAGCAATGGTGTAAATAGGACCAGCAACTAGCATAGATCATCATTAGCCCCCGCCTCAAGCGGGGACTCATGAGGATCTATGCTGTTTGTGCAGACGGATGCTGTTTAAGTTAAACAGAGATGGAAAACCAAATATCAAGAATAATGACAGCCGTGTTCAGTTAATCATGACCCTGTGGGACGAATGAAGGGTCCGGGATGATTAAGCGATTTAATCGAATTATAATTCTATGGATCCTCTTCCGGGGTGTTTGTCGTAACGAGAAGCGTTGAAAAGAGCGGAGGTTTTGTGTTTTGTTTTGTTCTTTCAGTGGTTGTATTATGGAGGAAGTTTTCTGCCATCAAGTCCTCGTGAAACAATACCGCCCGGCCTTTTAAACACATTCGAGCAATGGCCGCGTATCCGGATGCGGCACGTCTCCAATGAGTTAAGCTTGTTAGAAAATCAGTGCTTCCTTTTCTGTTTGTTGCCCTAGAAGATAATTGTTTCGGGTGAGCCGAAATCAAACTGTTTGTTTGTTTTAGTTAGTCAGTCGGATGTTTGTTTGTTTGTTGGTTGGTTGCTTGATTGGTTGCTTGGTCTGTCTGCATGTTTGTTTGTTCGTTAGTTGATTCTTTCATCCGTTTTTGGTTGGTAGGTCGGTTAATCGGTTGGTGGTCGCTTTTTTGGTTATTAGGATAGTTTCCTGGTTGACTGGAGGGATGTTTGTTTGTTTGTTTGTTTGTTTGTTTGTTTGTCTGTGTGTGTGTGTTTGTTCTTTCGGTTTTTTTTTTTTGTTCTTTCTTTTTTCATTCTTTTAAATATAACAATTTAACATAATTAATCACATGTACCGACTCCTTCTTTGACACATGTATTGATATATTGTATAACAAGCAAATTAATATTCGTGAGCTTGCTGGGTATACATTCCTTCCCGAAAACCCTTGCGCACCAAGAAGACTCGATCTTGTTGATACTTGGATTTTGAAAACGAAATGCTCGAAATTTATATCCTATACACACACACGAACGGAGAAGAGACGCCAAGAAACGTGCGAGTCGCTGGACTGAACTCAGAAAAGAACAAAAGAAACAGACCTGCTAGCGTTTTCCGCAATTACTCGTGATCTAGTTACAAGTAGAATTTACTCAGCAACACGCACGGTCATACAATGCACTGATGTCTTCCTAGTCAATCGAAATCTACGCGCTGAGTCGACAGCGATTTGCGGCCGTCTGCTATTCATGTGTTTTGTCTTAACACCGCAATCAGCCGCAAAATGAATGACGCGAGGCATAGTTTTGTTTTCGACTGGGTACATAAATTATATTGAGCAAATATTGTGTTTGATATAGTGCCGATAAACAGACAGATGTGATTACTTGACTCGAATCAAATGTCCGAGTCGAAGACGAGGACATTTTGATTCGAGTCAAGTAATCACATCTGGCTGTTATGGCAATATATCAAGCAAAATGTTGCTCAATATAAAAATAATACAATTTCAGATTTTGGAGGGGTCAACAAACTGTTAGGTTGACAGATTAAATTCAGCAAGCTGCTTGGACTATGGAAACCTTAGCTCAGTGTCGCTTTGTCACTACCTCACAGGACCGTCTCAAAATACCCGCTTGTGCATATCGATCACGTCCAATTTTAAATAGTCGTCTCCCATTTCTTACAAGTAGGAATTAATGCCGCAAAAAAAGAACTGCTACTCTGCACGTGAAATAATGTCCAAACAACAGTTGTCTCATCTTCCCGCATGTGTAGTGTGGCGCGCCGCCGCTAGGTGTCGTGCTGGGGCTCCTCAGCTTCATTTCCGCTTTCTCCTGCCTCCTATATTGACTTCCGGTCTGTCAATTACGTGTCTTCCTGTCTCACCGGGAGTGAAAACATTAATCAATAAAACAACTGATTGTGGGGTGAAAAAACTGCAGAGGAGTTTTTTTTATGGGCTTGTGTTTACCTTCAACCGTGTTTCTTTTAGCGGATGCTTCCTTTGTGAATTTTGCACAACGTATGGGAGATGGATCTATTGGCCTAGTTCACGGGTCGTGCCTGATCTGCTTGGCGCCTCCAGGCGCCAAGCGGATTAGGCACGACCCGTGAGACTCAATGAATTTCGTACGAATTGCTCAGCGGATAATTCAAAACTGCTACAGCTTGGCCCTGGAATGATATGCTCGACTGATTTGATGAAGTGGAAACTACTTCAGTGGAACTTCACATGCAGGTGAATTGAGTGGAACAGGTAAACAGACGGGCGGAAATTTGAGAAATTGTAAGAAGGAACATCAAAGAAAGCTCATGATCTGAAGCCATTAAAAAAGACGATGGCGGACACGTAGTAAAATCAGAAAAAAAATATGATTACTCATAATTATGATTTTAAAAAAGGATAAAGATCGAACACCATATTGGGAACACGTGTCCTTTGCCTACCCTTCTATAGCCAGTGTTGTCATGTTAATCATTTTGACGAATTTCATGAACAGAGACTTTGCAGGCCTTGCAGACACTGATACAGGTGAGTGACTAACAATAACATTATTAGAAAGTACACTAATCACAAAACACAAGAAACCAACAAAAGACGAGAAAGTGTGGAGGCTGCATCAAACTGATAGACGGAAATTAGCCAACAACTTCATACAAAAAAAAACCCCAAACAAACAAACAAAAAAATGACACTCAGTGACTCGACTCGTACATAGCTTGAAACAAGAAGGTCAAAATCTGTGCTGGTCAGTGATTTTCGACCTTATGGCTCTAGAGCTGTAAGGTTCAAAATCACAGTAGAACACAGAGACTGAACGTTACATTGAGTGAGGCGAACCGTGACGCTGAAGCCTTGAGTGGCACCCGCAAGTCAAAGAAAGGCCTTGTGACAAGTTAATCCACGTCTGTCACCAAATCCTATGCAGCCTTGGACAGGGTTGAGTAAGTAACACAATACACGCCGCTGTTTTTGCAACAGTGTCTTTAAGTGCAGCGCGGATTTGAGTCCACGGGGGGAATAAAAGTAACACAAGACGAGATAAGAGGCCGGGTTGGCGACAGTGTCTTTTAGTACATTCCATTTTTTATTTTTTACTTCTTCAGAAAGCCTCGTTAATGCACTGCCCAACAACAATTACTCGTTTTAAAAGATGGACGGATGAACGGACGGACGGACGGATGGAAGACGGACAGATGGAAGACGGACACACAGATAGTCGGTTTAAATAGTTAATTGCATCACCAACACATTACAGAATGGAGAATTTTCTCTAGGTCATTACAACCCAGAGGCTTATAACATGAACTGGACAAACAGATAGTTAATGACAAGAAAGGGGGAAAAAATGAACCAACGACAATTGTTTCAAATTCTTCGACAAAAAAGAGGGCTAGGCTTATGTGACGTAAATTAGGTTTAAACTTATTTCTTTGTTTTAGTTGTCTTGAAGTAGCAGGACAAGTTGAGAGATTGCCCGCATAGCCTAGGGCTCTTATTCTTGAAATAAAATCTCTCATGCGTTCCGTCGTGTTCTCTCAGAAGCAAGCCCCGCCCTCTCACCGCCAGATGCAACCTTGCACTCTTTTGTGTGGCGGAGGGAGGTCCGCGGCAGTGAGTGACAAGGCCCCGGCGGTATCCTTGCGCGGTGAAGTCCCGCGCGAAGCGTGCCTTATAATTAGGTCGGGTAGCATGGCGGCTGTAATGGGTACCTGTCAGGACACCTATCTTACAACACATCGACGGTGATGAATTAAGCAGAAATCAGACTCTGTCCCAGCTGCAAGAGGCATAGATTCTCATGAGCCCCTGCGATGCAGGGGCTCATGAGAATCTATGCCTCTTGCTGGCTTAGTTCTGCATCACTTCCATCCTTTAAAGGAGCAGTTTGGCTGCTGATGTGTGTGGCTTTACTGTAGGACGAATGAGCAGATCAGACTCCTTCAAATCTACGTGAGGCATAGATTTTCATGTTGAAGTCATGCCTCTTGGTGGCAGGGATACGGCTTATCTACGTCCTCAAATTGAGGGAGTGATGGGGTCTGAGTGGAGACGTGCGTGATGAATTGAGCTGCTCAGCCCCCTGAAGTAAAAATGAAGTGCTCCCCTCAGAGTGGCGAAACCCCAGGGTGGAGGGAAAACAATTGATGATATGCAGTGCTTTCTCCTCTTCTCCTCCATCAAGACTGTTTTGTGAACTTTCGGGGTATGTGGTTTTGTGACAAGGGGTAGGGGGAGGGGGGAGGAGGGCAGAGGATGGAGCGGGAGGTGTAGGAGGGAAAGGGGGAGGGGGGGGGGTAGTGGTGCCGATACGCGTTATCCCCCCAAGGAGTAAAATGTCACCCGTTCAGTGCCGACGAGAAAATGTGAACCCCACCCAACTGCAAGAGATATAGATCGTCATGAGCCCCCGCAGCTGCGGAGGTTCATGAGGATCTATGCCTCTTGCTGAGACCAATTTGGATCAACGTTCCATGGGACAGCGAGGGTTTGTTGATGTTGAATCAACTGAAGATTTGCCAAAAGGCAATAAAGTTGTGTTGTATTGTGTTGTGTTGTGTTGTGTTGTATTGTATTGTGTTGTATTGTATTGTATTGTGTTGTATTGTATTGTGTTGTGTTGTATTGTATTGTATTGTATTGTATTATGTTGTGTTGTGTTGTATTGTATTGTATTGTGCTGTGTTGTATTGTATTGTATTGTGTTGTGTTGTGTTGTGTTGTGTTGTATTGTATTGTGATGTGTTGTGTTGTGTTGTATTGTATTGTGTTGTGTTGTGTTGTGTTGTGTTGTATTGTATTGTATTGTATTGTGTTGTATTGTATTGTATTGTATTGTATAAGCTTGCAAAAACACAGTCTACTTCAACTGGCAGTGAAGAGGTTAACTCATTCGCGGCTTATGCAGCGCATCCGGATGCGGCTGGCCGCGAACGAGTTAATATGTTATCAGCAACCATGCCTTCACAAAACATTGCACGAGTCCTGGTCTCTGAGTAATCCACGTTGCTCAAGCTGTCCTTCACTTTTGTTAGTTGATCTTGTGGAGTCATAGCATGAAGAGCTTTACTGAGTGAAACGCGCTTTTGGAAATAACCATGGCAAATGTTGGTGGGGAGGATGGGAGTCTTTGGACTTTAGCGGGTTAAGTAGGTGCTGCTGTCGTCCGCTTTTCGCCAGCACGAGTATTCCCGTATTGTTGACCCTTTCACGGGCAGTCAACGCAGATTTTGTTTATAAAATCTTTCTTCATTCAATCCCAAAGCCGTGCAAGAAACATGGATATAAAAAAAGTTTCAAATAGAGGCATAGATCCCCATGAGTCCCCGCAAACTGCGGGGGCTCATGAGGATCTGTGTCTCTTGAAGCTTCATTGTGTTGACTTTCCCTCGGCAGTGAACGGGTTAATAGATTGTGGTTTGTATCATTAACATCGAAACACCCCAAATTCTACTGAGTAAGTGTGGGACAAAGCGGTATTTTAAACAATTAATGTGCTCACGAGTCAACTGCTTTTATATTCTAAATCTCTGCAAGTCACTTGGTTAGTTGCAGCTGGCTGGTCGGTTCCGCGGTAGGGATTTTGTTTAACCCCTTCACTGCCACTGATCGCAGATTGTGTTTCTGTAACCTGTCTTAATCCAACGCCCAAGGAACATGGACACACAGTGGAGTCAGCAAGAGGCATAGATCCTCATGAGCCCCCGCGAATGCGGGGGCTCATGAGGATCTATGCCTCTTGCAGTTGGATTCTGTTCACTTTTTCTTGGCATTGAAGGGGTTAGTATTTCGAAGGGACAGCGCCTCCAGCCACACTTACACAGTGGTGATACCTAAGCAGTAGGTCTGTCGACCGGGTCACCCGAAAGCCTAGACTGGATTTCATTTTATGCGTGGTTTAATCTTTCTAAAGCAGTTTTTATTGGTGTGAGTGCGTACGAGTTTAATCTTTGTAAAGCAGTTTTTATTAGTGTGAGTGCGTACGAGTTGCCCACATTGGGTTACGTGTGACATTCAACACTTCAGGTCAACTGTATTGCATCACCGCGAACCACAGTTTTAACATGTCTTACTCTTGGTATTAGAAGTCCTACATAATTAATTTAGTATACTAATATTATATACACACTTTATATTAGAATGTCTTGGTATTAATTGTTTATTGGACGATTTTTGTTCTTACAGTTTCCCCGTCCACAAAATTGTAATTGTCCTTTCAGAGATAAATAAAGTACATTTTTGAATTGAATTGCGCGGTCATGGTCATCATAAACGTATTGCCATTTCGTCATGCGAGTATTGCATATTAGTCAACAAACAAAAAAAAAAAAATGTTGTTCACTTCTTTATGATACTCGTTCACCCATGTCTCGTAGGTAGTGATTAACTCAACTTCTTCGTTGTCATCAGCGTTTCAATGAAATATGAGAAGGCAGTCGGTCGTTCAGAATGTGCATGGGCGCTAGCGCACAAACCATATTTCATGCGGAATTAATGATAGGCTTGTGTGAGCACTTAACTACTCTAAAAAGGCAGAGGGTTAAACGGCTATAGGGGCCTGTCATTTATAGTGCACTGGTGCTAATGACGCTGGTATTAAACGCTACGTAGGCGAATACAATCCATCTGCGAGAGACTCGTGATCTCGTGAGCCACCTGTTCGTAAGGGTATGTAGGTAATCCTTCTTTATATGAATCCATGTTCCCCGGGCGGAGGAGGTAATTGCCCGTTTAAAGGTATATTTCATCCTTCGGCTATACTGAAAGTGTTATGAAACGATTCCCACTCCTTGTCAGTAGACGCAAATTGTGCTTCTGAAATGTATGTTAATTCAACGGAAAAAAAAAACCAAACAAAAAACCCCGCATCTTTTTAAAGAATATGGGTAAAAAGAGGTATTAGCAAGAGGCATAGATCCTCATGAGCCCCCGCAATTGCGGGGGCTCATGAGGATCTATGCCTCTTGCTAGTCGGATTGTGTTGACTTATTTCGGCAGTTCTTCTTCTTCCTCGATCGCTCTGTCATGAAGCGCAATATGCATGATGCAGCCGTTAGGCACCGTAAAGGTCCTGCATCCCTGTCTTCGGCCAGGAACGTGTATCAGGGGTACCTCCCCTAGACCGACTGTCGTTCAGGACTATTGAGCTCGGTCTGCCCACCAATGAGTAACAACACATTGGCCCCTCACTTCGTTTAGCCCGCCAGCAGAAGCGGTTTACCAGGGTGTGGCCACTGTTATCCCTAACAGCTTTCTTGGAGCCAGAAGTGACAGTTGAGAGCTGGGTGAGGACCATTGCTCCCGTCCACCCGGATGGGTGCTGCTGCCAGGTTTACATAGGTACTACCTCTCACCAGACACCCCATACACCCCTATTTCGGCAGTGGTAGAGCTAAACGTGTCTTAGACACAAAATGTGTGTGTGTGTGTGTGTGTGTGTGTGTGTGTGTGTGTGTGTGTGTGTGTGTGTGTGTGTGTGTGTGTGTGTGTGTGTGTGTGTGTGGAGGGGTGGGGGAAAGGGGGTCCTGTGAGGAATATGCATCGGTTGTAGGAGACGGGTTCTCAATGACAGTTCAAGGGTAGCACCAGAACAGCTACGAGGCGCAGGTTAATCTGGCACTACCGTCGAAAGGTCATGGTCCGTCCATCTCCCGCTGTCGTGTGTGTGGTGACTGAGTAGTTGTAATCCCACTTCGAATGCACTGGAAAACGAGGGATGGCGGGGAGTGTTCCGGAGTGGGGGGGGGGGGGGGGGTGGTAGTTGTGGGAAGGGTGGGGGGTGGGGGTGGGGGGGGGGGGGGCTAGGAGAAAGGGGAGAGAATAGGGGCTGGAGTAAAGTTTAAAGGTGGCATTAAGCAATACCAGCGGTTTATGGCTCCATCATCGAAACTAATTCAACTGATATTGCGATCGTAAAATCAGTAGCATCTGAAGGGAAGAGAAGGGGTGGAGATAGGGTGCACGTGCATGCGTGTGTGTGTGTGTGTGTGGGGGGGGGGGGGGTCGGCGGGAGGGAGGATGATGGAAATATGGATGGAGAGAAGGGGGTGGAAGCGGGGTGGAACTAAAGGGTGGATGGTGAGCTTTTAGGAGAGCATGTGGGTTTGTTCAGACGACATGACAGCTTCGGAATCGACACTGGAACGTGGCGGTGTTGGTAGTAAAAGGTTTTGATAATGAGGGACGGACTCGAGGAGAGATAAGGTTTAATCCCTTCACTTCAAAAATTAAACACTATCCATCTGCAAGAGACATCGATCCTCATGAGAGCCCATCATTCGCGGGGGCTCATGAGGATCTATGCCTCTTGCTGGAACGACTTTGCATCAATATCCTTTTGACTGCTGGGGGTCTATGATGTTACATTTACAACAATTTAAAAACCACTGGCAGTGAAGGGGTTAAGAATTGGACTGACTGGCTGCGATAGGAGGAGGCATGATGGGATGTTGAATGGCCGATGAATACACTTCATTTTACAACCCTGAAATAACTAGCGTACAAGACATTATTGACACTTTAAGTTGCTGCACTACCAACGAACACGTTTGCATATGTGCTGGTCTGTGATTTTGGCCCTTACGACCAAAGGCCGTAAGGTCCAAAACTATACGTTAGTAATTATACCATACCAGCACGCATTTTGCTGTATTCTTAAGGCATGATATCGGGTCTGACTTTTGGAAAATGAGGATTGACTTTGGGATGGTGACGGACGGGCCGATGTTATTCGTTTTGACCTCGTAACTCTCGGGGCCGCAGTCTCAGGTGCTGATGAGGATTTATGTCTCTTGTTTGTCTTATGTTATTTATGCCTAATTGGTATGATTTACATATGTAATCTTCACGTGAATGTCGGTCAGTGTGACGTTGTTTTACACGCTCAATTCGTGATGACTTTCAGTGAAGGGGTTTATGATAAGGCGTGACAGGTTTGCTCATGGGCTAGGTGACTCCGCTTGTGTGTGCACGTAGGTTTTCGTGCGCTTGTGAAGGGCGTGTGTGTCTTTTGTTTATTAACCTTGTGTGTGTCGGTAGCGGTTTTAGTCGCGATGATTTCTACTGAACTCAACGCGACTAAAATCGCTACCAACACCCAGAGGGTTAACAGGTGTAAAGTTGTTTAACGCTTTGTACCCCAAGACCGGAATCCCCAAATTTTGCCGTTGTCCTCTGAAGACAGCAGTGCAGCGCAGGACACAGATCGATCATAATGGTTCAAGGATGATGCCAGAATAGCTTGGCGCCCATAGGCGCCAAGCTACTCTGGCATCACCCTTGAACTATCATGGTCGATGTATAGCTTGCTGTGGTGTGTCCGGGGTAGAATGAGATAAGTCACTCCAAATAATAGTCAACTGTGTTTGCACTTTTAGTATTAGCTGTTGTGGCATGCTCACCGATATCTGTGCACTTTATTTATTTTAACCGATTAAGTGACCAGCATTTGCATCATTATAATTATGTCGTTTGACATCGGAAGTATCTCCACAAAGAACCACCTTTTCTGTACACGTCTTAGAATAAATATCGTTCAGTGACAGTTGACTTAACTCATTGTACCCCAACACCGAAATCCGCAAATTTTCCCGTTGTCCTCTGAAGACTGCATTGAAGTGCAGGACACAGATCGACCAGGAAAGTTCAAGGGTGATGCCAGAATAGCTTGGCGCCTATAGGCGCCAAGCTATTCTGGCATCACCCTTGAACTGTCATGGTCGATCGTTGTCTTGTTGTGGTGTGTCTGGGACAGAAGGAGTTAATACGTTTTACTTGTAAGAAACTCGAACAATGCGTCAGTTTTGTTGTACAGTCGTCAGACTTCGGATTTTTTGTTTTGTTTCATGAAATGACTGATTTTACATCCCCAAATATGCCCCAGATATATTAAGCCTAGTTTAATAAAGATCCATTTTCACGTGAATTGGCGAAGTTTTCAAACCTGAAACAGTGCAGGCATACATAAAATCTGCATGTAGTGAAACTGTAGCCGCTAGGGTTTCATGTGAAAGGAAAACAGAAGATAGAGACTGAAAACCTCTATCTTCTAATTTAAAAATTTAAATTTAATTTAAATCTAATTTAAAGGGTTTTCAAGCTGTATCTTCTGTTTTCCTTTCACAACTAAGTCTGCATGCTTGGCCTCGATACTGAAATCTGCCGGGGCCCTACTAAGGGTAGTCAAAATAGCTTGTTCTTTTTTTTTCTTTCACCAAATTGTTACGGCTGTACAGCTAAATAGACAAAATCATAGGAGTTCGGTAAAAAATATTCCATATCAGGTCAGTTGGCACTTTATGACATTTGTTCTTCAAGTGGTACAGAAACATGTTTCTTTGTGGAGATTTTTGGGAAAAACATTATGCGCTCCGATGTCAAACGGCCATAACGTATCAGCGAATGTATCCATCTAACTTGTTATCGGTATCGTTGCTCTGTACCCCAGTAAAGGAAATAATAATAATAATAATAATAATAATAATAATAATAATAATAATAATTATTATTATTATTATTATTATTATTATTATTATTATTTATTTATTTATTTTATTTTATTTTTATTTTTTGGGGGGATGATAAGGAATGGATAGATTATTGTCGTGGTGGTGGGGTAGGGGCGGGTGTGGGGAGCTGTTTGTCGGTAGTGGGGCGGACGGGGGGGGGGGGAGGGGGGGGGGGGGTGATAAGGAATGGATAGATTATTGTCGTGGTGGTGGGTGGTGGGGTAGGGGCGGGTGTGGGGAGCTGTTTGTCGGTAGTGGGGCGGACGCGGGGGGGGGGGGGGGGGGGGGGAGGGGGGGTGGTGGTGGTGGATGTCGTTGACGCGGTCGGAGGCAGGGAGTGGGAGTAGGTTAAAGGCCCGCTAAGTGGGCGCCGGGGTTTAAACTGGCGATAATTACCGCTGAATGGGGGAAAGGTCGCGACGATTAACGGTCCATCCACACGGCTCTCAGGGCTATCTCCAGCCCACGTCACCCGTACCACTCTCACAGCATTACATGTCCACGTCATTGTCATCAGAATGTTCCCTTTTCAGTTCCAGCACCGAAAAGCTTTAGATCACTTGCTCACACCACTTTGTATACATGGACATCTGTTGAAGTATAGACCTCTTGCCAACTCCACTTTGTATACATGGACATCTGTTGAAGTATAGACCTCTTGCCAACACCACTTTGTATACATGTGCACCTGTTGAAGTATAGACCTCTTGCCAACACCACTTTGTATTTAAGGACATCTGTTGAAGTATAAACCTCTTGCCAACACCACTTTGTATTTAAGGACATCTGTTGAAGTATAAACCACTTGCCAACACCACTTTGTATACATGGACAAATGTTGAAGCATAGACCAGTATAGACCTCTTCAGCGCTGAATGAGCTGTCATTTAGGGGGTTAAACTCAGGCTATTTCGGACTAGTCTAAAATCTGGAGAGGTGTTAGCCTACGACTAGCCACTATGTCAAAGGTGCCTCGGTCGATCTGTTTCAACTGACAAGTCTGAAGTAAAAATTTATGTGTTGGCCTCAGAATGGAAGTGTACACTATTTTTGCTCTCTGAAGGCAAAAGACAGTAAGTCGAATTTCGTGAAAAGCGCGATTTTCATTGTAAGACAGTGAAAATCTCGCTTTTCACAAAATTGGACTTGTTACCTTTTGCTTTCAAAGGGCAGACTTCCTCTCTCTGGAGGGAGTCATGTGGAAACGAAATGCCAAACGTCAACATCCACACGTTACTGCTCAGCGTACGTGCAGCCGACCATCCCTCCTGACGCCGTACTCTCCCAGCGAACTTCACCCCTCTGTCACGAGCACTGATCGTCATGCCTCTCTCAAAACGGTCTTGGAAAACGTATGAGCCGTAGTCTGTTCCTGACATTTATCGGTGGCATTTAAAGACTTCATTGCGGCTCAGTTCAAGCGTGGTGCCAGAATAGCTTGGCGCCTATAGGCGCCAAGCTATTCTGGCACCACGCTTAAACTATCATGTTAGACCCATACCTTGCTGTATCATGCTGGGGCTGAATTGAATTTTAAGTGTGTATATATAGAAGCTTAATTATTGTATGGTTTTACAGATCTATATACGAAAACTTTAAATAAAAAAATAGAGGCAAATTGTTAATCGAGAAAAGTTTCTCTTATTATCCATGCCTATCTGAGAGCAAAAATGTGTGGGCCGTATTTTAAATAAAATAGGACATTCGAACTACAAATGACCCATTCTTCTCGTTGGCGGCATTTGCATCACTGTTTCTAAAACACAACAGGTTATAGGGAGGTTCAGTCTCCAAAGCTGGAGCCATGATGACCTTTTCCAGGACCGTCGGAGTATCACAGGGACCCGGATAATTGCTGGCAATTGAAAAACAATTTTACTGCGACGGAGTACAGCCAGGTGCTTTCCGTGGTGCTGCACCGCGAAGTGTACAACTCGCGAACCACGACCCAGTTGATTGCCTCCCTTCGTTGCAGACAGTGAAGAGATTATAACAATGGACATGGGCGGCAATCGGATGCGCGGCTTTATAGCCTGCTTTATGCAGTGCAGCCGCGTATTAAACGTGTTACGCGGCGTCCTCTGAAGTTGTAGAGGTTTGCTGTCATGAAGTCATAAGTAGTTTAGCGCTATAAACCGCAATGTCCTCTGATGCTGAACTGTTCTGCCGGCTCTGTAAAAAGCGAAATTTTCACTGTATTACAATGAAAATCTCGCTTTTCACAATAATGGACTTAACGCCATTTGTCTGAGCAGGGTAGAATTGAATACAGAATATTGAATACAGAATATTGAATTCAGAACATTTAAAGTCATTAAAGGCGCCCAGCATCAATAGCTGCGAAAGTGTCGTATATCGTTGCCACCGGCAACGCTATACGACATTTTCGCAGCTATTGATGCGGGCGCCTTACATGCGCTGATGCTTTGTTCTGAACAGTATGCACCGGATGTCACAAAAACCGTCTTTTGTGGTGCTGTACCGTTGCTGGCTTGTGCAGTACCAACATTTTAATGAGGGTGCACTGCGTGTGTAATCTCTAAGATGTGTGAACCTTTCTGGGTTGTAACGTGCTTCCTGTGTGGAGCTCGTTAATTGTCGGGGGTTAACGCCGAGTAAACTTCCAAAGCCATCTGACGACTTTGAAGAGATTATTTTGCGATGGTCGTTCGGCGGTGATGTTGTTTCTTTTCCTCGGCGTTGAAATTTCTGCACAAAACGTGATTACAAAACAAACAGCGATGAAAGTTGTCTGTTTGTTCGTTTGTTGTTTATCAAAGAAAGTTGGCCAGCCAATAAAAATTGACAATCCATTGACTGTGTATATATTATTTATTAATTTATTTGTTTACTTGCTTGCTTGCTTGGTTGCGTGTTTGTTTGTTGTTTATTTATTTATTTATTTATTTATTTTACTTACTTATTTTATTCACTTATTTACTTCTTTAACTATTCATTCAGTGATTGGTTCATTTGTTCTTTCGCGTATTTATTTATTGATTTATTGATTTATTCATTTATTGATTTATTCATTTATTGATTTATTCATTTGTTAAATGATTGATGGATTTGTTAGTTAGTTAGTTAGTTAGTTAGTTAGTTAGTTAGTTAGTTAGTTAGTTAGTTAGTCATTGTTCAATGGCAGTATCAGATACATAAACCTACTTTTGAATATTCTGACAAAGTGCATAAACCTGACGCGAATGTCTGCCAGAGGACCTTGTGCCCACTGGCAGCATGTTGAAGGGTTATGATCGAGAGCGTGGGCGTAGGTATCCTCTCACGTTTCGGCCGAGAGCTCGCTCCATTTTTCACAGCCATGAATTCTGACAGAACACTGAGTTCGTTTATCATGATCGGTGGATTTTGTGACAACGTTCAGCGTCCATTTTGTTTTATCATCGCTCATCGTCAGTACCCAGCGAGTTTCAGGAACGCAGCGCCTACAGTGCAGCATCTCGTTCTGAAACACCACGTACAAGGTGAACTATTCTGAGAGCAAAAAACAATCAGTCCACTAACCACCAGCCTCCACCGAAAAACCAAATATTATGATATAATGATTATTTAACTCATTCAGTCCCGACACACCACAGCAAGACACGGGTCGAGCGCGCGTGATAGTTCAGAGGTGGTGCCGGAATAGCTTGGCGCATATGGTCCCACTGGCAGCATGTTGAAGGGCCTATGGGCGCCAAGCTATTTCGGCACCACCCTTGAACTATCATGCTCGATCTGTCTCTAGAATTGTAATACAGTCCTTCAGCGGGCAACTTCAACATTTGAGGATTTCGGTCCTGGGGTAGAATGTGTTAAACTGTGATAGAATGACTGTTTAACCTATTGTGTCCCAAGGGCGCAACCTCCAGATGTTTGAGTCGTCCTCTGGAGACTGAATTACAATGCGGAAGACAGATCGACCATGACAGTTCAAGCGTGGTGCCAGAACAGCTTGACGCCTATGGGCGTCAAGCTGTTCTGGCACCACCCTTGAACTGTCATGGTCGATTGGTATCTTGCTGTCGTGTGTCGGGTCTAAATGCGTTTAAAATAGTATGATTGTTTGATTGTTTGTTTTTCTTTGTTGAAAAGCAAATAAAACACTTGTTGCTGCTGGGTTTTTTGTTTTTTTTTTTTTTTTTTTTTTTTTTTTTTTTGGGGGGGGGGGGGTGTTCTTTCTTTGACAAATAGAAAATATTCCAAAACAAAAACAATACAAAACAAAAATGTGAATAACTAAAGGTAACAGAAAACAAAAGCGTCGTTGAAATTATAGCACTTGTTGAAAGCGTCATTGAAATTAGAGCACTTGTTGAAAAGCGTCATTGAAATCAGAGCACTTGTTGAAAAGCGTCATTGAAATCAGAGCACTTGTTGAAAAGCGTCATTGAAATTAGAGCACTTGTTGAAAAGCGTCATTGAAATCAGAGCACTTGTTGAAAAGCGTCATTGAAATCAGAGCACTTGTTGAAAAGCGTCATTGAAATTAGAGCACTTGTTGGGGAAAAAATAAACACTATTTAACCCTCCTTTAACCCTGACGCACATTAGCTGGATATCAATCGACCATGATAGTTCAAGTGTAGTGCAAGAATAGCTTTGCGCCTAATGAGTTTTTTTTTTGTTGAAGGTAAAAGACAGTAAGTCCAGTTTTTTTGCTAAAAGCGAGATTTTCATTGTGCTACTATGTGAACCTCGCTTTTCACGAGATTGGAACTGACGACTTGTGCCTTCATGGGGGTCGTGTATGATAATAATTATAATGATGGCAACGGGCCATGGCCGTCTAATAATCATAATAAATTACAGGCAACGAATTTCAAGCCAGTTAACCCATTCGAGACGTGCCGCATATGCATACGCGGCATAAAGCCGCGTATCCGGATGCAGCACGTCTCGAAGGAGTTAACCACTTTCCTGCCGTTGTACGAATATCGTATTTCTGAAATATGTGCTCATTCAACGACCAAACGTCACAACCGTCCCAGGAACGTGGATACAAATTGGTCCCTGCAAGAGACATAGATCCTCATGAGCCCCCGCGACTGCGGGGACTCATGAGGATCTAAGTCACTTGCAGTTGGATCGTGTTCACCTTATCTCAAAGGGCTGAAGAGTGCTGAAATCGGAATGCAGTGTCGTTTGAATGATCAACTTTCAAACAATAAGTGACACTAATTTTCGGATTTTTTTTTTTTTTGTGGGGGGGGGGAATCTTTGTAATATTGTACGTTCAGCCCCGACCCAGAAGATATTGACGGACAGAAGTTTGGGCTCACGGTGCGACCTCCCCCACCCTACCCCCGCCCCCACCCCCCCCCCCCCCCAACAACCTGCCTCTACCCCCTCCCTCCCAGCCCCACCACACTCCTCACACGAATCTACCCGACTGATTGTACAAGGGACGGCCCACGGGTGTCTAGGATGACATATTGGTGGGGCCCGCGTGATAATCAGGGTGGGAGCGAGACAGGGCGGGGTGGGAGCCCCATGATGGATGTCCCTTATCACTACCCGGATCAGACGGCAGGAGAGAGGGGTGGGGTGGGCTACCCGGGCTTTTTCTCAGTCTCTTATGCATCTCCGCGACCCCTTCCACGAGAAAAACACCTACGAAGGCGCACGGGCAGTGCTGATGGGGCTAGACGTTGTTAGGGATCAGAAGTAGGTAAAAACTGCACGAGATTCGACGAAAACAGTGGATTAAAAGCCAGGACAAACATGCGACCGCATGACATGTGACCGCATGTTTATCCGGGCTTTTAATCCACTGTTATCGTGGAATCTCGTGCAATTTTGAACTACTTCTGATTTATCGGAAATCGTCTATTCTGTTCTGTCAAGCCAAAAGACAGCAAGTCCATTTTTGCGAAAAGCGTGATGTTTGTTGTAACATAATGAGAATCTCGCTTTTCGCATAACGGATTTAACGGCCGTTTGCCTTCGCATGTCAAATAGGGTTCAGCCAAACACGAACGTTTTCTTCTTCATACAAAAAGAAATTACTTCATGACTTTTGCCTTCAAAGAACAAATTTGTTTGCAGGTTTGTGAATTTAAACCTTACGAACTAGCGCCGTAATGTTAAAAAGATGGGATGAACCACAATCCACAAAATCCCTTCTATATGAGAGCTGTCCTCGCAGTCAAGGGTCTCCACCTTTTGTCTTTTTCACGATTCTGATGTTGACAAATCTCCTATTGAACAAGAGGAGGATTGCATCCCAAAGTCTACCGTATTGTTTGGAGTTCACATGCGTTTTTCGTTTAAGAACTTTCACAGTTGTTTATATTTTCACGCTTATCCTTCTGATTCATTTCCCTCCTCTCTAAGCCAACCTCTGATCAACACACACTCCGGCACACACAAATAAAGACGGACACACGGCGCTTCCCGCCATTAGTACGCTCTGTGGGCTGGAGCAGCGACAGCAATTCTGAAGGAAAGTAGCACGAGCAGCAAAATGACGTCACTATAAGCTTGGCGTCATGGCATCGCTAGTCTCACGACGCCGTGTACAGACTACACAATGACGAAATTGATGTTTCACGTCACTCATCCAAAAGGCACGCAGCCTCTTCCAGGACTGACTGTTTTGTTCCACACAACCTCTTCCAGGGCTGACTGTTTGATGAGAGTATATAGTGGATCTAAAACTTGCAAATATGAATTAATAATTATTTAAAAGTTAATGAGGTACAAAATTGACTAACGAACACATCCAATGTCTTTCTGCAATCTAGATATATCCAAAAATTCAAGTGAATATGACAAAAATTACGGATTCTAATCTGGGTCAACCGACTTTCTATAAACGGCGTTTATGTCTTTAATGAGACATCCATTTACAACATGATCGGAGGCTCTCTTAGCCACCCCTTAAATAAAGTTTTTTCGCCAAGTTTCAAGCTTGTGCGTAGTACGACAGTATCTGAGATTCTCTTGTCTACATACATACGCACACACGCACGCACACACACACACGCACACACACATACACACACGCACACACACACATACGCACATACTGCCATTCGCGCCAAATGTACGTTCAGCAGCAACGTTAGCGTAACTAGACATGACGTAATTTGTATCTTGTTACTTCAGGTGTCAGAGGTTTAGGTCTGCCCGTCTTTGACATATGGACATGCTATTAAATTCGCCTCACCGCGACTCGTCCTAATAATAATAATAATAATAATAATAATAATAATAATAATAATAATAATAATAATAATAATAATAATAATAATAATAATACATAGTTCTTGTATAGCGCTGTTCTCGAGGAAAACACTGGACTCACTGCGCATGCACAACAGCACACCCTCTCTCTCAGACACACGCACGATTATACACTACTTTAAACCACCCCATCTCTTCCCAACACTTTACATTCACTTCCTCTAGGATCAGAATAAAAGGCAGTCAACAGTAAGCTGAAGATGAGCTAAGTGTTAAAATCCCGACAAAAAAGAAAAGTCTTTAAGTGAGCTTTGAACTGTGGCAATGTGGGGGAGATTCCGCATTTCCGTTGGCAGCTAGTTCCACACACTTGGGGCTAAAATGGTGAAAGAACGCTCCCCGACAGTTTTAAATAGAATGGACTTAAAAATCAAAGACTAGCGAAGACAAGGGACTGAAAAATCAAAGACTAGCGCACAAGTTGAGATGGCAGTGACCAGTGTACACGAAACATGAATGAATGGAAACAAAAAGTGCAACGTCCACACGATCTGTGCGGAGATCAGAAAGAGATCAGAGAACAACACAACGAAGAGAGAAAACACGAAGAAACCCTTAGGGACAAACACGAAGAAACCCATTCAGACCTGACGCACTACAGCAAGAGATGGGTCGACCATGATAATTCAAGGGTAGCGCCAGATTAGCTTGGCGCCTGTCGGCGCCAAGCTAATCTGGCACTGCCCTTGAATTATGATGGTCGATCCATCTCCTGCAAACTGGTGCATAGTCATTAGATGACGCCTCCCAAATTTGGGAAATACGGCCGTCGGGCTGAATGAACCGTGTTTCTTTTTTCGCTAGGTCATTTTCTGCATTTTACACTCTTGGCAGTCAACATTTTAGTCGGTAGGATCCCGCACACGGTAGGAACCCGTACACGGTAGGAACCCGTACAGTGCCCGCTGACGCAGGTTGTGTGTCTGCAACCTTCCTTCATTCAAAACCAAAAAACACCTGCGTGTCCTAAGGAACATGGATTCAACGTAGTGTCAGCAAGAGGCATAGATCCTCATGAGCCCCATGAGTAATAAGGTCACTCAAGGTCATCGTGCATTTTCGTATTTTGGTCCCATTACGTGCGTCACTCATCATCTCTTTCCATTTTCAAATCCAAGCTTAAAACTCACCTTTTCTCTGTTGCATATACTAAGACCATTTTGTCTGCCGGCTCGTCATGTGTGTGTGTGTGTGTGTGTGTGTGTGTGTGTGTGTGTGTGTGTGTGTGTGTGTGTGTGTGTGTGTGTGTGTGTGTGTGTGTGTGTGTGTGTGTGTGTGTGTGTGTGTGTGTGTGTGTGTGTGAGTGTGTGAGTTTTATGCTCCTTGTAAATCAATGTATTGTTTTTGGTTGTATTTGCTTGTTTTTGTATTTTGCTTCACTGTTTCATTACTGTGATTGTAAAGCGCCTAGAGCACCTTGGTGATTAGGCGCTATACAAATTACCTTTATTATTATTATTATTATTATTATTATTATTATTATTATTATTATGAGGATCAATACCTATTGCAGTTGGGCGATGTTGAGTTTTTATGGGCACTGAGCGCGTTAATTTAAGAAAGAAGTCAGACTACGTCGTTTTCACAGCCCTTTCACTGCCGAGGAAAAAAAATCTGCACACCACCCAACTGCAAGAGGTATAGATCCTCATGAGCCCCCGCAGTCGCGGGGGCTCATGAGGATCTATGCCTCTTGCTGGAACCACTTTGTATCCATGTTCCTGTGAAGGCTGGGGATCCTTGAAGTTGAATTTTCCATGATTTCAAGAACGCAGTCTGCGTCCAAGTGGCAGTGAATGGATGAATTCAGTCACGAACCGCGTGGGGCAACTTCCGCCTGTATGATGGAAAGCACAGCACCAAAGATACGTTTAATAATAATAATAATAATAATAATAATAATAATAATAATAATAATAATAATAATGTTTATTGCCATTTGCCTTAAGAACATAAAGCATAGGAATGTGCGTTGGTGTCTTTACACTTACAAACATCACAGTCAGCAATTAAACAAAAAAAAACTAATACTCTATCACACAAATCCAATGCTCTACACACACTGTCAAAACTGTTTGTGACAAACACGTGTGTGCTGGTCTGTGATTTCGGTCATTACGGCTTCCAGCCGTAAGGACCGAAATCACAGACCAGCACGCTAGACGTAAGGACCAAACTCGCAGACACATTTGTCAAAGTTGTTTATCTTCGCAATTGTGTAGGACTGCAGCCGCACACGCTTTTGTTCCTATACTCAGCCTCAGATGAAACGCTGCCAAGATCAACTTCACAATAACTTACATTATTGTCTGTGATTTCGGGCCTTCCGCTTTGTAGCTAAGCTATTATAGTCTTAGGAACCGTTACATCTTGGTCAAACTTCACAAACCTGAACACATTACGCAGCCATTACTAAGAAAACAACATTGCCTTGTATGGTCAAAGTCTGTTTTTTGTGAAAAGGGAGATTTTCGTTGAAAGATAAAGTGAATCTTGCTTTCCACAACTATAGAATTACTGCCTGTTACATTCACAAGCCAGTGAAGTTCACAGAAAGTTCAGTGAAAAACGGCATGCTTCATCCACAAAATCTGTCCAATTGAAGGAACCTTCCTGGCATTCTCATTAGTTTCCTGTGATAAGTCCTACGAGATGAGAAACAATACTCTCCCGATACACATAGCCACCCTAGCGCGCCCACCCGTTGTTTCTCGGGTACCTCCCTGCCACCCCTTTTTTCTTGGGTACCGCCCGACGCTGAGAAGCAAGGAAACTCGAACTCTCGTACATCATCTCGCGCCGGCGAGACTTCTCCGTGATCTGACATGATTAGCATTGCGGGGCCCCGAGAGGGGAGTGTTGGAAGCTTTCCCGCTTTCGGGGTAAGATTTCCACCCGTTATTGTTTTCGCTTCTGGGTGGAGTTTTGAAGTCAATTTCCTTTCACCTGCAAAAGGCATAGATTCTCACGATCCTCAGCATTACAGGCGCCCATATCAACCTATATCTCTTGTTGGTTTAAGAGACATGAACGGTCTACATACACTTCTACTGTTTCGTTTTCGTTTGAGGCAGTTGTACGCTCATTGTATAATCTGCAAGAGATATAGATCCTCATGAGCTCCTGCGAATGCAGGGACTCATGAGGATCTATGTCTCTTGAGAATCGTCTTAAGCGTCTGCAGAAACATCCATCTCTTTCCTTTCGTCAAAAGTCATCCTATGTTAAGCCACGGTTTTGCCGAGAGCATTGGACGAAGAGAGACAAAAGCCAAGGTTTTGAGTTATCGCTGAGCGGACTTAGAGAAATCTCCGCAGCAGTAGATGCGATCGTCTGAGACCCTGGGGTGTATATTCAAGGCGTAGAGAGAGCGAGGTGTAGTGATCCTCCAACTATGTCGTGGGGGTAGACAGTGGGAGGAGGTGCGATACGTCATGTTTTATCTGTAGGAGAACTACACCAGCATGGTCCGTCCCCCTGTCTGGGAGAAAAGCACCAAAGACGGAGCGATAGATAGAGGGACTGATAAAACTTGTGTGCTGGTCTGTGATTTTGGACCTTGCGACAACTGAAAAGCGCTCTGCCACCTCGACTTGATTTTTTTTTTTAAACTTTAACGTTTGTCATCTCACTGAACGACATGGTATTTGAAAAAAGATCTTTCAAGTCCCACAATGTGTATTATTATTAATACGAATCACAAAATGAATGAATGAATGAATGAATGAATGAATGAATGAATGAATGAATGAATGAATGAATGAATGAACGAAGGAGTGAATAAACTAACGGAAAAAAACAACAACAACGAACGAACACATGGACGAACAAACGAACGAATGAACGAACGCATGGACGAACAAACGAACGAATGGACGAAAGAGCTAAAGAACGAACGAACGAATGAATCATGAAACTTCGGATCAAAGACCAAAGATGCGCAAATCACAGATACAGAAATTTTCTATCACGATTCACGACAGCGAGAATGTTCAGTCAAATGATCACTATAGATATTCACGATTAATTAAAGGAACGGATGATGATGCTAGCAGTAGCCCGTCGTATACTGCCTCACCCACCCCACCCCATCGTCCCCCCTTCAGCCCCACCCCCACCCCCTCACACACCCTTCCTCCCCGACAACATCATCCAGACCATGCTTGCTTCAGGCACTAAACTACGTGTTGTCCTGTGCTGTGACAGCAAAGCAGTAAGTCCTGCTTTGTAAAAAGCGAGAGATTCATTGTAATACAATACAAATATAGCTTTTCACAATTATGGACTTACTATCCTTTGCCTTCATAGGGAAACTGCATACTGTCATCTTTCCATAACGACCTCGATCTGACAAACTGCATACTGTCATCTTTCCATAACGACCTCGATCTGACAAACTGCATACTGTCATCTTTCCATAACGACCTCGATCTGACAAACTGCATACTGTCATCTTTCCATAACGACCTCGATCTGACAAACTGCATACTGTCATCTTTCCATAACGACCTCGATCTGACAAACTGCATACTGTCATCTTTCCATAACGACCTCGATCTGACAAACTGCATACTGTCATCTTTCCATAACGACCTCGATCTGACAAACTGCATACTGTCATCTTTCCATAACGACCTCGATCTGACAAACTGCATACTGTCATCTTTCCATAACGACCTCGATCTGACAAACTGCATACTGTCATCTTTCCATAACGACCTCGATCTGACAAACTGCATACTGTCATCTTTCCATAACGACCTCGATCTGACAAACTGCATACTGTCATCTTTCCATAACGACCTCGATCTGACAAACTGCATACTGTCATCTTTCCATAACGACCTCGATCTGACAAACTGCATACTGTCATCTTTCCATAACGACCTCGATCTGACAAACTGCATACTGTCATCTTTCCATAACGACCTCGATCTGACAAACTGCATACTGTCATCTTTCCATAACGACCTCGATCTGACAAACTGCATACTGTCATCTTTCCATAACGACCTCGATCTGACAAACTGCATACTGTCATCTTTCCATAACGACCTCGATCTGACAAACTGCATACTGTCATCTTTCCATAACGACCTCGATCTGACAAACTGCATACTGTCATCTTTCCATAACGACCTCGATCTGACAAACTGCATACTGTCATCTTTCCATAACGACCTCGATCTGACAAACTGCATACTGTCATCTTTCCATAACGACCTCGATCTGACAAACTGCATACTGTCATCTTTCCATAACGACCTCGATCTGACAAACTGCATACTGTCATCTTTCCATAACGACCTCGATCTGACAAACTGCATACTGTCATCTTTCCATAACGACCTCGATCTGACAAACTGCATACTGTCATCTTTCCATAACGACCTCGATCTGACAAACTGCATACTGTCATCTTTCCATAACGACCTCGATCTGACAAACTGCATACTGTCATCTTTCCATGACGACCTCGATCTGACAAACTGCATACTGTCATCTTTCCATAACGACCTCGATCTGACAAACTGCATACTGTCATCTTTCCATGACGACCTCGATCTGACAAACTGCATACTGTCATCTTTCCATGACGACCTCGATCTGACAAACTGCATACTGTCATCTTTCCATGACGACCTCGATCTGACAAACTGCATACTGTCATCTTTCCATAACGACCTCGATCTGACAAACTGCATACTGTCATCTTTCCATAACGACCTCGATCTGACAAACTGCATACTGTCATCTTTCCATAACGACCTCGATCTGACAAACTGCATACTGTCATCTTTCCATAACGACCTCGATCTGACAAACTGCATACTGTCATCTTTCCATGACGACCTCGATCTGACAAACTGCATACTGTCATCTTTCCATAACGACCTCGATCTGACAAACTGCATACTGTCATCTTTCCATGACGACCTCGATCTGACAAACTGCATACTGTCATCTTTCCATGACGACCTCGATCTGACAAACTGCATACTGTCATCTTTCCATAACGACCTCGATCTGACAAACTGCATACTGTCATCTTTCCATGACGACCTCGATCTGACAAACTGCACACTGTCATCTTTCCATAACGACCTCGATCTGACAAACTGCATACTGTCATCTTTCCATAACGACCTCGATCTGACAAACTGCATACTGTCATCTTTCCATAACGACCTCGATCTGACAAACTGCATACTGTCATCTTTCCATAACGACCTCGATCTGACAAACTGCATACTGTCATCTTTCCATAACGACCTCGATCTGACAAACTGCATACTGTCATCTTTCCATAACGACCTCGATCTGACAAACTGCATACTGTCATCTTTCCATGACGACCTCGATCTGACAAACTGCATACTGTCATCTTTCCATGACGACCTCGATCTGACAAACTGCATACTGTCATCTTTCCATAACGACCTCGATCTGACAAACTGCATACTGTCATCTTTCCATAACGACCTCGATCTGACAAACTGCATACTGTCATCTTTCCATGACGACCTCGATCTGACAAACTGCATACTGTCATCTTTCCATGACGACCTCGATCTGACAAACAAAGATTTTTGCATAGAGGATCTACGCCTCTTGCAGACGGACTGGTTTCATTAATGGACTGCATGCTAATGAAGTGACAATTGCCATCGGACGACACCAGCGCGCGTGCCGCACGTGCACTCATTTGCACTTCGGCCCAGGACACATGACCAGCACGTGACCGCCTGCAGACATGCGCATTGAGCTCTGATCAGGGCCATGTCAAACCGACATTTGTGGTCGTGTGGCCATGGAGACGTGCGCGGACAGTTTTCACAGCGTTTGAAAAATAAAGTTTCCTGAGCCGAGCCTTTCCAACTGGGAGAGGCATAGATGACAATTAGGATCGGTCTTCTGCAGCCACAGAGGTTCACGTGAATCGTTTTCTCCTTCTACGGATCTACTCACAAACCAGATTGGGTGCCTGATCAGTAGGAGGGGGCAGGGGGTCTAACCGTTTGTCTTCCCATCGCTGAGTAATTCCCCTTGGTACGTGCACGGATCTACTAAAAAGTAGCCCGATGCATGATGGAGTCCCACGAATGTTTCGAGAGGACGCTGCCTCTCGCTGGCAAAGCAGAAATCACACAGGGCCTTCGAATGAGCAGATCAGACGCAGTGAGAAACTTGAGAAGGCATATCGAGGAACAAAATCAAGGGCGCCACACAGTCGATCGCCTCCCTTAGCAAAGGTGTGGAGAAAGGCAGATGGCGCTCGGCAGACTTGAAAGGACTTGAGGGATCCATAGTAAACCGTTCTATTGTCAACATCGAAAGGGACTCTGGGAAGACTTCTGATGGGTGGGGTGGAGCGCGTATGGGCATTTCAGGACGTAGAGTTCCCATCTTGATCAAACTGAACTGTCCTTCTGCAGAGATCGGCACCAGCACAACCCACTCCCTCTGGCTGCAAGTAACAAGACTCAGTGATGGGTGCCCTATAATTATATAGAGGCCTTGCCAATTCTTGTTTCTGAAATCCTTGTTCATTCAACGACTAAAAAAACACAACCGTCCTAGAAACATAGATACAAATTGGTCTCAGCAAGAGACATAGATCCTCATGAGCCCCCGCAGTCGCGGGGGCTCATGAGGATCTATGTCTCTTGCAGTTGGATCGTGTTGACTTTTTCTCGGCATTGAAGAGGGTAGATGACACAGAGCATGGTTGTCGGTGACTATACCAAGTAAACAAAATGTCATCGGTCGGACATCGGCCCGAGGACACTTTGTTCGCTAGGCAGGAGGGCATGCGTCGGCCTATACAATTCTGGGAGGGAATAAACAAAGTTCTGAGACCATGCTGCCTCTGATTTTTCTCCGGGCATTTCATGTTCTCTTTTGTTCTTTGAGTTTTGGTTTGTAAAGCACTTAGAGTATCATCAGTCTGGAGGTGTGAATTGACAATATTATTATTATTGTTGTTATTGTTATTATTGTTATTATTATTATTATTATTATTATTATTATTATTATTATTATTATTATTATATTAGTATTACTGTTATAACAATAATAATAATAAAATTATTATTATTAATATTATTATATTAGTAAATAATGCATAGCATTTATATGGCGCATTTCTCATATTTATAATATAACTCAATGCGCAGAATGTAGCCGCGAACTGAACCCAACAAGCACGCTCACGTGAATCACACGCATTCACTCACACACTGTACGTAAACACAGAACATTCACGTGGTGCTAAGGGCAAGCTCAAGCGAGCTACTGACGGTATTTGGAAATCGTTTTGTATTTGAAATTTTATTAAGTTGGCTGAAACTGACACCAAAGTGGAGGGGGAGGAAGAGCCGGAGTACCCGGAGAAAGAACCCCCGACGGTCCGCCCGAATTAACGGTGACACTTACTAGAGGAGAAAAATCCGACGCCGGAACCCGGAATCGAACCTCGCACCTTTAGCATTGGTGGCAGGCGCCTTAGTATTACTGTTATAGTTATAACAATAATAATAATAATAGTAATACAATTATTATTATTATTATTATCATTGAAATTATCATCATCATCATCATCATCATTTCCTGCCAGCAAACACAGCTCCTCTTTAAAGGGACACAGGTCGTCGTGATACCCAACAAAGACGGGTGCACGAAAAACATATACTTTTGCTCGTCAGTGTATTGGAGAGCCATTACCAGCAAGCAAAATGTCCTCTGGCCAAAAAATAACCGACGTCACCACGAAGACATTTTACTTGCCGGATCTCAACTCGAGCCACTGTGGGAAACTGTTCCTCCAAGGAAGGGGCGGGCACTACGAGTTTTTAAAAAAGCCCACTTCCGGTTATTGGCGACCTGTCACAAACCTACCCATAAATGTCTCTCTTTGCTGCCACGGCTTACCACGTATTTAACCTACCCGGCCATTTACACACGGGTACCATATTTCGCAAACCCAGACATAAACCCAAAGCCCGTAATCACTCTCAGGATGCAAATGAACCCGAAACTCTGTAGACCACAGGCGTAGATTCTCATGAGCACCTGCGGCTGCAAGAGCACATGCGAATCTATGCCTGTGGCAGATGGGTGACAACTGACTGACAATCACGTATTTCAGCGAGGAGCGTTGAGAATTGGCAATTAGATGTGCAATTATGCCTACCTGCTCACTTACACCTTTACAACGTCTCTTCATTAATGATCACCTGGGTGTTGGACAAATGAGCAGTTTGGGTAACGCTGTAGCGCCTGACTGTAACACTGTAACACTTGACGGGTTTTTCCACCATACTGCTCCCGTATGTTTTATGTTCCATTCCGTGGCTACAGTTTCAATGGTGTAGGTTTTTGGGCTCGCCTCTTCTCCTCGGTGGCGGGTTCTTAAGCTGTCGGATCATTTCCTGCCATTGTAAGTGCCTGACGGAGTCACCTTGCTATTAACCCTTTTCATCCTGATATATACATTGCTTGAAATAATTTGACAACGATAGTTCAAAGGTGGGGCCAGAATAGCTTGGCGCCTGTAGGCGCCAAGCTATTCTGCCCCCCCCCCCCCCCCCTCTTTCAGCTAAAACGGTTGATCTATATCATAGCCTGTAACATAGTCTCATAGGACAATCAGTGATTTAAAAAAAAATCAGCTTCAGGATGTAATGGGTTAAGTCCTTGAGGAAGTTCGTTGGCAAGATTTACTTCGATTCTCATGAGTCATTTTGGCGAAATTGGTGATTTTTTTTCAGTGAGAATTGCTCTTATGCGTGGAACACACGGAGTTTAAGAATAAATGAGCACACATAACACGGTCGCATTTACATGACTGCAAACAAAAGCATAGATATACGAATCTTATCATTTGCGGGTGTTGTTGTTTGCTTGTTTGTTTGTTTGCTTGTTTGTTTGTTTGCTTTTTAAAAAAAAAAGAGAATGACATAAGATATTTCGATAGCCAGGTAACTCTTTCAATTTAACCAATTAACGTGTCTTCCTAGCACTACCCAGCAACCTAGGAAAGGATGAAGGAATCACGATAGCACTGCGGTAGTGCAAAATTACTTTGACGTCAGTTGGCAGACGAGAACAAGGTAAGGTTTTTTGTGCCCTGTAGTCGAACGTTTGAGTCGTTCTTCGGAAACAACATCATAGTTTAGCAAAAGATATTATCGGTTATAGTTCAAGGGCGGCGTCAGAATATTTTGGAGCCTATAGGCGCCAAGCTATTCTGGCACCATCCTTGAGCTATCATGGTCGAACCGTCTTCTTGTAGAGTGTCAGCGCGTAATACTCCGGCCCCATCCTTGAACTATCAAGGTCGTTGCAGATCTTGATGTAGTGTGCCGTCGGGGAGGCGAGCAAGCTGAGGACAGCTCGTATAAGTTTTTATACGGGTATCGGTTTTCGAGTACCCGGCCTGAGCGCCACCAAGTTAATCCGGGTGGGATAGGGATCCCGCTTCCCTCGCCCGGGTGTATTGGCAACTGACACCGCGCGCGATGACGTTTATTGTGGGAAATCGTAACACTCGCCACCGCTCAGCGGTTGTCTGTGCTTTGCTGGACCCATTGGCATCCGAGGTAAAAGCAGACACCAACCCCAGTTGCAAGAGGTATAGATCCTCATGAGCCCCCGCAGGAGCGGGGGCTCATGAGGATCTATACCTCTTGCTGATTGCGTTTTGACTCCAAACTCGTTTGATTGCTGGGAATCATTTATACTGATTTCAGCGACGCGAAATTTCGTCCGCTGTCTGCGCCTTGTTGTAGCCCGTTCCCTGTGAGTGTACATAGGCTGTACGTAGTTGTTTGCTTCTGAAACGTGGTGTTCCTTCAACGATCAAATACCAACACCGTCCCTCGGCAGTGAAGGGTTTTAAAGTGATCTACTTCATGTCGGGCTGTTCTTCGGTACAACAGGTTGTGTATGTTGTTTGGATTCAACTAAGACTTTTCTACGGTTTGTTCCTATATATATTTTTTTTTCTCACAGGCACACGCAGCAGAGACTATTTACCGCCCCTGGCACGTGTCGGACGAACTCTCCTGCGTACAAAGGATGAAAATAGCAGAGCAATCTTTACTATTGCGACATTCAGATTTCATAATTGAAATAGCTCTTTTATGCAGCATGATTTTAAGACCTAATAAGAAAATCAATGAAAGAGATACGGTCAATTATTAGCACGTGCCCAGGCAAAAAGGCGGGCTTGTTCAGATATGCCATGTCCGTTAAAAGTCCTGGTAAATCAAAGTGGCCGTGAGTCTGAATTGATCAGTGTTCAGGTCGGACTCCACAGGCGATAGACTGTCCTTGTCCCCCATAGCCCGCCCGTTAGTGCCGTCCATTGTCACCTCGGTGCCGGGCTCATGAGGATCTATACCACTTGTAGTTGGATGGTGTTAAGATCTTGATGTAGGTGACGAAGGTGACTCTCGAGGGCTGAGTTAATATCCCGAACAGAGTAAAAAATGTATGCTGAACGTTGCCAGTGTTTCAGAATACATGCATTGCACTGCCAATGTACAGGCCAGAATCTTAACAAAAACGCTAAATAGCCGCAATTGTCACAATATAATAAGGATCAGTGCATCTTGTTGGCGTCAGTGACATCTTCTCAACCAGAAGCAAGAGGCAGAGATTCTGCACCGCATTGGCTCATAGAATCTCTGCGTCTTGATGTTGCACGATCTAACTGCAGGAGGCACAGATCCTCATGAGCCCCCGCGAACGCGGGGGCTCATGAGGATCTGTGCCTCTTGCTGAAATCTCTGCCTCTTGATGTTGATTTCTCGCACGTGTTATTGCTCACAGAAATAGAGAGTGAGCGAGCTTTTCTTTTTTCGCTGTGGGCCGTGACGCCCGCCGCAGCTATATCTACTTTGAGTTGAAAGTTTGAAATAGAGAAACTTTCATTTCTTGTAAAATGTAAAATGCAAGTATCTGTCTCAACATTTGGTTGAAAATGTCTACGTTGAAAAAAAAAAAGAAGACGAAAGGTTTTCAGTCTAAACATTCGGTACACTGTGTTTTCGAAATAATTGACAACATTTTCACAACCAAATCCTTTCTCAAAGTTATTGTGAGGCGTCTTTAGTTCTTTCTTTGCGTCTTTTTTCTTTCTTCCTTTCTTTCTTTCTTTGTAGAAACAAACGGTTTCAAAACATAAAAATATGCCAGTTATTGTGAAGTATGTGTCTTTCTGTGCTGATTACATTAGAGAAGCACTGTTCTCATCTTCATCATTGTACAGTGGACAGCCTAAAAGTCTTGGCAGCACCCCACACGAGCCTCCACCAAAGACAAGCAAACGTTTCACACAAAAATACATTAAAAGGATGTAGGTTCTCCGCTACTGGTTATCTGAGCCTCATCGGGGATTTCTAAAGCGGATTTAGGTGTAAGCCCAGAGTATGAAATCTCACACTCCATCATCTCCAAATCCCGCAAAAGGTCACGCCTTTGGTTGAACCCGTTCACTGCATGAAAAATTGCGAACACCACCCATCTGCAAGAGGGAAAGAACCTCATGAGCCCCCGCATCAGCGGGGGCTCATGAGGTTCTTCGCCTCTTGCTGACCCTATTTATATCTGTGTCGCTTGGATTGATGTTGAACATGCCCTGCTCTCAAAGACTCCCATAATCATGCGCCCACTGGCAGTGAAGGGGTTAATTCAATAGGGTCTGACACGCCACAAGATATGGATCAGCCGTGATAGTTCAGGGGTAGTGCCAGAACAGCTCAGCCCTCGGCACCACCCTGGAACTGACCTTCATGGCCGAAATAGTGCCCAGATGACACAATTATATTTCAGATTTGAGACGTGCTACTTTCGTATACGCGGGTTTATGCCGCGCATGCCACAAGCACGTCTGAAATGAGTTAACCCCATTAAAGCCACCTACTCTAGGCTGTACAATATCTCTTTATGTACCCACTCCAGAAATGTTTCCCTTCCTTGACACATGTTTTGATATATTGTATAACAAGCAAATTAATATTCATGAATTTGCTTGATACACTTTCCTTCCCAAAATCCCTTGCGCGCCAAGAAGACTCTTATCTTGTTACTTGCATTTTAAAAAACTGAAACGCAAAATATGCTCACACTGCAGCATTTACAAGCTCCTTATGTGTAGTAGTAATGAAATACTTCTTAGAGTTATTGAACGCTCGAAATTTATATCCTATACACACACACGAACGGAAAAAAGACGCCAGGAAAAGTGCGAGTCGCTGGACTGACCAGTGAAACTGACGAGATGTCAACTGGCGATATCGACAACCTGAGGAAAGCACTAAATAAACAAACTTGCTGACATTTTCCGCAATTATGCGCGATCTAGTTACAAGTAGAGTTTACTCAGCAACACGCACGGTTATATTATGCACTGATGTCTTCATAGTCAGACGAAATCAACGCCGAGTCGACAGCGATGTGCAGTCGTCTGCCATTCATGTGTTTTGTCTGAACACCGCAATCAGCTGCAAAATGAATGACACGAGTTTTGTTTTGGACTGGGTACATAAATCATATTGAGCAACATTTTGCTTGATATAGTGCCGATAACCGACAGAAATGATGTGATTGCTTGGCCCGAATCAAATGTCCTCGCCTTACGACTCGGACATTTTTATTCGGGTCTCGTAATCACATCTGCCTGTTATCGGTACTATATCAAGCAAAATGCTGCTCTATATAATATAATATAATATAATATAATATAATATAATATAATATAATATAATATAATATAATATAATATAATATAATATAATATAATATAATATAATATAATATAATATAATATAATATAATATAATATAATATAATATAATATAATATAATATAATATAATATAATAAATGTTCTTATTATGCCTTACAATAATTCTGGGCATTAGGGCTAACTTTAATTGTGAAGTTTTAAATGTCATACAATTACAGACTCTTCTGCTGTCTTCTCCTTTGTACGCAGAAGAGTTCCTTCCGTTACCCTAAACGGCATAGGAAAAGTCTGATACGTCTGCCTACTCACATAGACTGTGAAAAGAAGGGTAGAATTGTCTTAGTTGAGGCAAGCCAACATTGATAGCCCGTTGCAATCAATGCCCATCATGCAACAGATTGCTTTCAATCTCTTTTTATCGCGTACAATAAAAATCGACACCGCTTTTTACAAACTTTGCTATTAACAACAATAAATGTGGGTCTGCCTGCAAAGTTCAACTTATCAGTTAAAACTCATTGTACCCCAAGACCGAAATCCCCAAATGTTGCCGTTGTCCTCTGAAGACTGCGTTGCAGTGCAGGACACAGATCGACCATGATAGTTCAAAGGTGATGCCAGAATAGCTTGGCGCCCATAGGCGCCAAGCTATTCTGGCATCGCCCTTGAACTATCATGTTCGATCCGTATCTTGCTGTGGTGTGTCTGGGGTACAATGAGTTACAAGCATGACACGCCCGGGGTAGCTTCGCGAACAGGTATTCGGGTATTGGCTGTACCAGTGGCTTTACCAGTGGCTTTACCAGTGGGTCAGGTACGATACGAGACTATAAAAGTGACTGGTATCTGATGGAAACTTGTGATAACCCAGTTGACCCTGTGGCTGTGGGTAACACTTTTTGTCGCGATGATTCATGTCGGACTATAACCCTTCCTGTCGGAATCATCGCGACAAAAATAGTGCTACCCACAGCCACAGGTTGAAAGTCGACCCCCATTCACACTCTCGCATAAACGTCTATTACTGTGCTTGCTTTGGCCTAGAGTCCGAAATAGCTCAGGCGGTTAAGCGTCGGAGCAAGAGAGCGAAGGGAATCGCCGGGTCGTGGGTTCGAGTCCCCGTTCCGGCCCCGGTAGCTGGACTCGCAATCCAGGGAAAAAAGACGGGCTGAATTGATCAGTGTTCAGGTCGTACTCCATAGGCAATAGATTTCCCTGTCCCCCATAACCCGCCCGTCAGGGCCGTCCATGATCACCTCGGTGCCGTGGACGTTAAATCCCGAACTAACCGAACTGCCTTGGCCTGTAGGCTTCCTCGGCAACGTACGTATAGTCATTCCAGTGAGCAAACAACCCTCGGATCGTTATCAGCGGTATGGCGGTATGGCATTTGAAATGCAGATATTCCCGGACTGTGAGCGTGTCAGTAACATTTTTTGGTGTAAAATATTCACTCGCTCGGTTCATTTGTTGGTTTGTTTGTTTATTTGTTTGCCCCTTTGTTCGTTTGTTTTTTTGTTTGTTTGTTGGTTTGTTCGTTCGTTCGTTTGTTCGTTTGTTTGCTTGCTAGATTGTTTGTTCGTTCGTGTGTTTGTTTATCTGTTTGTTTGTCTGTTTGTTTGTTTGTTTGTTTGTTAGTTTAATTACCTAATTGTTACTTCCATTTTCTTTTTAAATTTTGACTTACTTTAATACTAATATTTGACATAATTTTAATACATTTAATAATTTTATAAAATTAATATCTAAAATTGTTCAGTGGCAGTTTAGCTGAAAGCGCGAGACACGCAACAAATAGAACAGTAAACGCATATACTCATTTAGAATAAAACTAGACTTTTCATCTTAGAAAGCAGGACAATATTTTAAAATAAAATGAAATAAAAAGGTGACTCATCTCTACAACGGGGAATACCCACTAGAAGTCACGTCACGGGTCAGTGAGCAGTTTATGACTGTTAAATATGGGGAGTAAATCAGGGGAAGATAACCCGTCCCGTCACACTATCACCTCGAGCCATCTGGTCAACGCTGCGGCGACTGAACTCCATCTACCTTCGAGGAGCATAGAGCCTCATGATCTAACTCAAACAAAGTCACTCTACAAATGGCAACAACTCCTCACGCGTCCTGGGGCTCATGAGACTCTGGTGCCTGTTGTCCACCAAATTTATAGAGAGGGAGGGGTGTGGGGAGGACACGTCAGCGCATTGCAAAACGAATGTGTAACTCTTTGAACCACCGGGGGAAAAAAGTGAAAGCGATGCAACTGCAAGAGGCATAGATCCTCATGAGCCCCGCTGTCGCGGGGGCTCATGGGGATCTATGTCTCTTGCCGAGACCTATTTGCATCCATTGAGCTTGGATGGTTGCGAGTTTTGGTCGCGGAATGAATAACGATTTCAGACACAGTTTATGCGTCCAGAGGCGGTGGAGGGATTAGTGAGACATTTCTAGTCCAAGAACCACCCTGGCAAATCGTTTCTGAATGTTCGTGATTTTGGACCTTATACAGGCATTAAGGTCCAAAATTGCAGATTAGTACAGTTTTTGTCGGACGCCCGATGTACGGGTGATAAGTTAGTGTGACCCAATGACTGAGCTCTGTGTTTGCAGAGTCTGTTCGCTGCTGCAGGCAGGACACATCCGTCTGAGCAACTGAGCCAAGCTGAGCTTGAAGTGTTACCTTCTGGTCATACCGGATAACATGATTATTGCATGGCGCGCGCGCATGCTTGTGTGTGTGTGTGTGTGTGCGTGAGTGCGTGCGTGTGTTTGTGTGTTTTTTTATTCTTACTTTTGTTTTCTTTTTCAATGCGTATTTTTGTACCCTGTGCATTATATGCAAATTAGATTGGCAAAGGCATGTTCAAAAGTGGTTTCCACAAACAAAACCTTTTACCGTTGTAAAATAAAAGAATGAAGCTCAATGTCATTGTCATTCTGTCTCTGTCTGTCTGTCTGTCTGTCTGTCTGTCTGTCTGTCTGTCTGTCTCTCTCTCTCTCTCTCTCTCTCTCTCTCTCTCTCTCTCTCTCTCTCTCTCTCTCTCTCTCTCTCTCTCTCTCTCTCTCTCTCTCTCTCTCTCTCTCTCCATTTTGCCTAAACCGATATACCCGAGATATCAGCCATGACCACATCAAAAGAAGCAGTCATGTAAGGCAGGCTGGTCCCTGTGACTTCCCGTATGAAAGGGAAAGAACACTGACTCCTTAATGAGGACATCTGCACACAACGCGGATCTTTCTGCCCGCTCTCCTCGCAGGTGTGCATTCAACAGACTAGCACGTGCACTTGTGTATTCTTGTCTCATAAATATTGATTAATTCGTATTTTCATCTAGTATATGTACGATGCGAGTTTTTACAGCTGTGACTTTTGATACGATGAGGAATTCCCGGACAGGAATAGTTCCACGCACCCTGCACGCATAAATCAGCCACTCCAAGCAAAAGTCTGTGAGCTGGTCTGTGATTTTGGACCTTACGGCTGGATAATCAAGAGGCAGATTCCTAATCATGCTCTATGTCCATTTATGACGTCATGTGCATGTGACGAAAGCACGACTGACCGGACAGTGTCCGGAAAGGGATGGCCGGTGGTGTTGTGAAGGGTGGGTGGTGGTGGGGAAGGTGCGGGGATGGGGGTGGGGGCTGTGGAGGGGGAGGAAAGAGAGAGAGAGAGGCATCAGAAGTATTATTTTTCTCTCCTCCGCATTTTCAACTTTCAAGATAACTTTATTATTGCTATATAGCAGAACATTACCATTGACAGTAATTAAGCTGACGTCACATGTGTGAAACGTCTTCAGTGTCCTTTGTTTCATTAAAATAAAAAGAAATATTAACCCCTTCACTGTGGAGTAAAAGTCAACGCGATCTAACTGCAAGAGGCATAGATCCTCATGAGCCCCCGCGACTGCGGAGGCTCATGAGGATCTATGTTGCTTGCTGAAAATAATTTGTGGTTTCTTGCTTAGACAGTGCTTTGGACAGTTGTGGCTTTTGGTCGTTGAGTGAACACAGGTTTGAGAAACCTGGACGCACGTTGGCAGGAAAGTTGTTAACAGTATTTGATCTCGGGACGGCAAGGTTCAAAACCACAAACCAGCTCGCACATATATATACATTTCTGCATTGCTAATTTAGAAATGACGGAACTGTACGCCTGAGAGATGGCAGCATAGGCAAATCCCTTCTCTGCTCCTAAATTAGCATTGCAGAAATGCAGATACAGATCGGTATTGTAACGCGTTTTGTGCCAATGTAACAATTATCACAAAGTTCTTTGCAACAACTGAACTGTTTGGTAGTTTACGGAAATATTGGAGGTTCCACGTGGTTTTTGACAATAATATCACAATACTATTTCTGGCCTGAAGAACGTTGTAGCAATAGACGTTGTTCGGTAATCAGAACTAGGTCAACTTGCACGTGTTTCAACGAAGACTGTGGATTAATAGCCAGGAAAAACAGGCGATATGACGTGCTGTTACGATTGTGGTTGTGTTGTCCTGTGAGAGCATGCATGTGTTAATCGTAGGAAACGATCCGATATTTATTTGAGCTATCATGGTTACGATTCACGTACCTTTTTAGTAAGATTTTCTTTCGTTCGCGCGTAGAGCGAATTTCGCTTTGTTATGATACGCTAATTTTAGTCCGGAAGCTTCTAGAATAGTCGCACGGAGAAGAGCAGTCGATTGTTGTTTTGTGTAGATTAGCTGAGAATGACTCTGAACCAGAACGTTCAAGCAAAATCGCGCTGTTGAGTGATCTTACATGTGACGTCGAAGTATAAGCAACAGTTTGCTACACTGTAGTAATTTTAGTCGTGGTTGTTTATTGTGCGCGTGAAGTTGGCAGCCGTTTAGTGTGTGTTTTGAGGGGTCGTGAACGGTTTGCCATACTTTTGTGTAACGTTATTATATATAGGGATTTAGGGCTGAAATGAGCAGCCGAATTTTTGTAGACTATTTTAGTTTATTCCAGAAAGTTCTTCTTTTATTAATATTTATGATTTCAGTTATGTGTTCCGTTCTGATTGGTTGCGTTGAGTAAATTCTTTAAATTATTCTAGAAAGATGTCTTACTATATAAAGTTGATGCTAGGAGAGCACGTGGGTACATTGTCTTGCATTGTCAGTTGTAGAGACACTCAGTTTATCGTAGGTACGTGGCCCGTATAGGGTGTACATTGTGAGATACGCAGCGTAACAGTGGTGTACGTCGTGTGAGGAACTTTGTGTCGCCAGTGTGGACATTTCCAGAAGAGACTTTGTATCAGTGTTGGTGCATCATTGGAAATGCATTGTGTGGAGATCGCATCGCTGAATTAAATTATTGTTGGAACTGTTACTCCAGTATTGTCTACATCCTTAAGCCACGTGTGACGGGTTGCAGCTGAATGAAGTTTATTTAAAAGAACCTTACGTGCGTGCGTCTGGTGTGTTTATCATACTACGACTACGACTCCACCACGTAACACGTGCTTGTCCCGGCTTTTAATCTACTGTTTTCCTCGAAACAATTTTTACTTACTTCTGATTTTCAGAAATAGTTTACCGCTGTCGCAAAGATCTTGTAGACTGCATGGGGTTTTGTAGACTGCATGGGGTTTCGTAGACTGCATGGGATTTTGTAGACTGCATGGGTTTTTGCAGACTGCATGGGTTTTTGTAGACTGCATGGGTTTTGCAGACTGCATGGGTTTTGTAGACTGCATGGGTTTTTGCAGACTTTGCAAGTGTTTTTGTAGACTGCATGGGTTTTTGCAGACTGCATGGGTATTTTGTAGACTGCATGAGTTTTTGCAGACCGCATGGGTTTTTGTAGACTGCATGGGTTTTTGCAGACTTTGCAAGTGTTTTTGTAGACTGCATGGGTTTTTGCAGACTGCATGGGTTTTTGTAGACTGCATGGTTTTTTGCAGACTGCATGGGTTTTTGCAGACTGCATGGGTTTTTGTAGACTTTGCATGAGTTTTTTGTAGACTGCATGGTTTTTTGCAGACTGCATGGGTTTTTGTAGACTGCATGGGTTTTTGTAGACTGCATGTTTTTTTTTACAGACTTTGCATGGGTTTTTGCAGACTTTGCATGGGTTTTCTGGTGATCACAAATGTTTAACTTCATCCATGCCACTGTAGGTACATGTCTGTTTCTGAAATCCTGGTTCATTCAACGACCGAAAGCCGACACCGTTCAACAAACATGGACACAAACTGCTCTCAGCAAGAGGCATAGATCCTCATCAACCGCCTCATTCGCGGCGGCTCATGTGGATCTATGTCTCTTGGAGCTGGATCGTGTTCACTTTTGTTCTCGGCAGCAACAGGGGTTAATTCAGACCAAAACGGTGACTGCAAAGTGTGTACATTGCAAAGAAAATTTCGATAAGAAATAAACACGCTTAGAAAGGACAAGCAGAACACAATTTATTAAACGTAAGAGCCCATTCAAAACAGACACAGAATCAATGAATCAATGAAACTTTATTTTACAACGGTTAAGGCATTGGCATCGTCATTGACACAACCATTTTACAAACCTGCCGTTGCTAACAATTACAAGACTATCTACACATGTACATACATATAAGTAAAACATAAGTACTTGCAGACAACTGACAACACTGTTCACATAGGCAGACACATTGACTCTCAGACACCCCCCCCCCCTCTGCCCCCCCCCCCCCTCCACACACAAAAACACAGAGCTAAGTAGTTCAAACGATAAATGAAAAGGATAGCAGGCTTAATTGGGAATAAATTGGACCCAGCATAGAAAGAAGCATATAATACATGTAGTTAAGGCATCCCTAGGCCCTACGAGTGATCCACGAAATACTTGCAGAGACCCTTTTTAAAACAGGCTAGCGAGGAGGCGAACTTTACATGGTCGGGAAGGCATTCCAGATTTTATGTGTCCATGAGAAGGATAAGCTGCTTTTATATAGATCGATCCTTGGTTTTGGGACTATGAAAAGCTTTCTGATGTTTCCAAGATTGGACTCAGATTTGCGGAACAAAGTGGACATGTACTCAGGTGTTTTGCGCTTCCACACTTCGAACATAAAAATTGCTTTGTTATATTTGAAATGATCTTGAAGAGACAGGAGACCTGCTTTTGTGAGCTTTTTCTTCTGTGGTTAGTGTCACAAAGATGAAAGCACCTGGAGACTACGGAGGCGCGTCCGCTAGTTTGTGGCAGTTGTCACATTATGACAGGGCACGTTATAATCAAAACGTTGCTTGTTATAGCTCTATTATGTGAAAGTCGTGACACCGAAGGGCAAGGTCAGAGGTCAATTTACCCTAAAATCTCTTTAGGGCTTCTGCTTCACAAACCCTTTCACACTAGGATTCTCTCAGTGTGTTACACAGCAAAAAAAAGTAAGTTACGCGTTCCGGTTGCAAGAGACATAGATCCTCATGAGCCCCCACCGAAAAAAAAAAGTGAACAAGGTCCAACTGCAAGAGACATAGGTCCTCATGAGCCCCCGCGACAGCGGGGGCTCATGAGGATCCATGTCTCTTGCTGAGACCAATTTGTAACCACGTCCCTCGGACGCTTATGTCTTTTGGTCGTTGAATTAAAAACAAGATTTCAGAAACATAATATGCGTCCTGAGTCAGGAACAAGGTTAACCCTTTGCGTTGTCACAGGCTTGCAGCTTAACCCCCTTACCTTTTCACTGCCAATACCAAACTGGTTTACATTCTTACAGTTGTTCTAGTTCAAGTACCCTGAAGACTAAAAGTAACGCGATGCCATAGTAATCGCCAGAAACACTTCAGGTTTCCCGACGAGTCCAGTGAAGTTGCGCTGCTGCAGATTTTCCAGTCTCAGAGCTTGTGGGCAGTGCCTGATAAGTCATCTTTTAGTGCAGCGCGGAATAAATCGCCTTGAACCATGTTGGCGCCTTCGTCTCTTACTGCTGGCGTTGAAAGTTCGACAGATAATGACTCAGTCACGACTGAAGTTTCATTCCAGGGTCAGAGGTTAAGGCGTGGAATCTTAGAGCTACATCGTTACAAACATTTTGTAGAGTTATTGCGCCCTTTCGCACCGCGGCGGAAGCGACCCTCTCGTCGTTAAGCGGGTCGGTCATCATTGGTTAAGCCACACGGGTTGTGTCCCATGATCAGCGGTAGCGGGAATCGAGGGAGACATCCAGTGTAGGTTTAAGCCTGACTAACGTCTTGAAATTTGAGGCGAACACCTGAAAATAAAGGCCATCAGTTCGCAGTGTCCTCTTCGCGAATGTTCTGGGTATGTCTTTAGCTATTGATAAGATAAGATAGTTTATTGCCATATGTTTGCATGTAAAAAAAAAAAAATCCAATAAAAACATTGGAATATGTCTTGATGTCAGTTACTAAGACTAAAATAATACACACACACACACACACACACACACACACACACACACACACACACACACACACACACACACACACACACACACACACACACAGAGGAAACTCTAAAATGTGATTTTCACGCTAGATAGTAAGCAAATTGCTGCATAAAACCACGGATTGAACCAATCCGACCCCGATGCCCCACAGCAGGAGATGGATCGACCATGATAATTCAAGGGTAGTGCCAGGTTAGCTTGGCGCCTGTCGGCGACAAGCTAATCTGGTACTACCCTTGAATTATCATGGTCGATCCATCTCCTGCGACTGGTGCAGAGTCGTCAGGTGACACCAACAAACTGTGGGAGTGGGGTGAGATGGGTTACAGCTGGTAAGTTTTGAAGTTTGAATTTCATTAAGATTTGGCTTTTGTTTTTCTTGACTTCGCAGGCGAGATCCTTGATATAATGGGCGAGGGGGAGCAAGGACACCACTGCTATGTTAAAGGGGCGTGCCTGCTCGCGTGGATTGTGAAACGATGGGTAGGGAAATTTGAGTTGAAGACAGAACAAACATTGAGAACGCATATTATTGGTGATGCTTAGATGTAGTACAGAGCCGAATGTCCATATTATTATGGGCAAAACGGACGTGCTTTAGTGAGCTCAAACGCACGTACACGTACGCAGACACACACACAACCATACATACGCGCTAAAGCACGCACGCACGCACCCACACACACACATACTAAGGTACGCACGCACGCACGCACTCACACACACAGTAACGCACGCACGCACGCACACACACGCCCGTCCTAACGCGCGCGCGCGCACACACACACACACACACACACACCAATACTAACGGGCGCTTGCACACACACACACACACACACACACACACACACACACACACACACACACAATCTATATCTTTTCATCTAACCACCCATGTCAAACTTAACCCCTTCCCTGCCACAATAGTCCACTGTACATACACGTTGGTTTCTGAAATCGTGGTTCACTCAACAACCAAAAGCCAGCACCGTTCAGGAAACGTTGATACAAACTGGTCTCGGCAAGAAGCACGGATCCTCATGAGCCGCTGCAGTCGTGGCGGCCTCATGAGGATCGATGTCTCTTGCAGTGGGGTCGTCTTCATTTTTTCTCGGCAGTGAAGGGATTGAAGAGATGTCCTTCAGTGGACAATACTATGCCAAGCTGGAACTCTTATGTTAACAACGCTCTGACCACAGACTATTAGCCTGCCACGTCCGCTGGTGGAAGTCTAGAATCAAAAGGCATAGATTCTCATGAGCCCCTGCGGCCGCAGGGGCTCATGAGAATCTATGCCTTTTGAAGATGCAAGGCCTTGCTAGCGGACTGACTGTCCTTTCACTCAACTCTACCTTTCACCTGTAGTGTTTGGTCAGTCACCTCTGGCAGGACGCCTAGACTGTTGGGACACTTCGTACCGCATTCAAGCTTGGACACACCCGATTGAAGTATACAGATGTACCCGATTCATTCACAAAGACGTCAGTTGTCTTGGTGGGCACGCACACACAAAATGCCCCACCCGGAACAAAACACACCCGAAAGGGGGTCGTGAATGTATGAACTTTTCCTTTTGGCAACGCAGCTTACAAGAACTGACTTTGGCGGCTGCAAAAGACTGCCAATCTAAAACTGGCTGGCGATGTCCGAAACAAAAGGGTGACTGCCAAGCGTGTAAAATGGAGAGAACAGTCCAACGAAAATAGAAAGAATTGAAAAAGACAGTTCGCCTTAATTTATTAACTTACAATTGTGTTCTCTAAGCCTTTTGCTTTCTTCGTTGAATTATTCTCTGGCTAGCTCGCTCATGCAAATGGCCACAGAAAAATAAGAGTACTGGTCTATGACATGTAACCTTACGCACTGTCTGGGCTGGTCTGTGATTGTGGTCCTTACAGCGTTTCAGCCTGAACACATTCTACCATATGACCGAAATTCCCAAATGTTGATGTTGCCCTTTTATGAACTGTATTACAATTCTAGAGACAGATCGAGCATGATAATTCAAGGGTGGTGCCAGAATAGCTTGGCGCCCATAGGCGCCAAGCTATTCTGGCACCTCCCTTGAATTATCATGGTCGATCCATGTCTTGCCGTGGTGTGTCGGGGCTAGCTGTTGTGTGCACATATGTTGTTTATTTTTGCGTGCATATTTTAATTTTCATGTAAGTTTTGTGTATATTTAAGTGACTGAGCCTGTCAGACCACTTTTAATTGCCCCTCGCGGGATGAATACAGTTTATTGAATGGAATTGAATTGAATTGAATTGAATTGAATGAGTTAAGATAGGATATCGCAAACTCTGTCACAGTTTCAGACATGCATCATCTGTCAACGGACAAATGCCAGTCAAGCACGGCCAAAAAGAAACAGTGACAGTCGGTTTCGGTTTGTATTCAATGCTTTCAATTTGTTTACATAATAATTATAGTGTACGAACCTGTCAGAACTGATCAGAATGAGTGACGATTTCGTTTACTACGTAAGTCACATAGGTTTTGAATAGCGTAAAAGTTGGAATAATTTTGACGTACGTGTTTACGTTTACATGTGTAAAAGCACTTTGACTTTTTTTTTGTTTACTTATTCAGTAAATGCACATACTTAACAAAATGTCTAGAAGATTTGAGTCATTCACATCTAATCATACATTTTGCAACAACCGAAAACTGCGTACAAGCTGTGGGAGATGGATCGGTCATAATGGTTCAAGGGCAGTGCCAGATTAGGTTGGAACTTTTTATTCGAGGGTAGTGCCAAATGAAGGAAGGCACCCAGCTAGTCTTGCACAACCCTCGAACTATCGTGGCCGATCTGGATTCTCTGTGATGCCGTAAATACGAAATAGGGCTTGGAAAGCTGACGTCATCACTCTCGTCGTGGCGGCCATCTTGTAAGGATAGCGACTTAAGGCCCTCATAGGAAAATCGCTGTCAGGACAATGTCAGGAAAGTCCTGACGTGCTATAGGCAACAACAGCAATTCTTGCCATCACCGTAGGAAACCGCTCACCAGAATCTGTTTTTGTTTGTTTCCAAACAGGAAGAAACAGGAAGAAAAACGTGTTGAAACACTACTTCGCTACTATCTTAAGTATATGGTATCCTCTTAAGATGGCGGCTGACGCGCCGACGTTCCTTAGCAACGCCGGGAACCGTCCCCGAGCCCTATAAGCGTGTCGATCCCTTCATTGCTGAGAAAAAAACTGAAAACAATTCAACGGCAAGAGGCAAGAGGCATAGATCCTCATGAGCCCCCGCAGTTGCGGGGGCTCATGAGGATCTATGCCTCTTGCTGACCCCACTTTGTATCCGTGTTTCTTGGAGGGCGGGGGCTCTTCGACGTTGGGTTAACAATGAAACACAATCCGCGTCCACTGGAACTGATAGGGTTAAACAACATTCACGCAACTGACAAGCGCCAAGCACTTTTGATCTGATGATAATTGATGTATATTCTTTTTATGTATTTTGCAAAGTAATAATAAAAAAGAAAAGAGAAGCTATTTAAACCAGCGCCAAGCAGAAATTCACTCACTCCAGACGAGTGGTATCCGGACAAGAGGCATGAAGGCTCGCATCGGATTGCAGCACGTCTCCAGTGCGTTAAAATATAATTAAGGAACTTATGAACACGTGAACAAACGAGTTTTCAGGGGCGGATCTGGGGTTCCGGAACTCTCACCCACCCACCCAAAATTCCTAAAATGCTATAACAAAGTCCCTTTTGGGAGTTTTTGGACCCCCCCCCCCCCCCAACGCCTCCCTCCGCATTTCGATTTTTCGGCTCCTGGAAACAAGGTCTAGCGGCGGGGAGGCCGTTTGTATCAGGTTGAAATTCCCAAGCAAAAAGTTGGAACCTCGAGGTAACTGTTCAGCCCCTGGAGTTAACGCTTTAATATTAAAAAATGATAAACCATTGCCCAGACGAACAACGGTGAATGCAAATCGTGTACAACGCAAAGACAATCATATCAGAGAAAGAAACACGCTTAGAAACACAATTCATAACATTCAGTGTCAGGTTCAAAACCTTTTTTTCAAAATGGACATCCAGAAAAGAATGCAGTGCACTGCTTATCTTTCTGAACTCATTCAGGGACCACGCACCAATAGTTGCGGAAGTGTTGTATAGCGTTGCCGTCGGCAACGCTATACGACGCTTCCGCAGCTATTGATGCGGGGCGCCTTCAATGGCTTCAATAGTTTGGTGTGATGAATGACTCTTTGAAAGCCGAAAATGTAAGATATTGCGTTGTAATTGTCCTTTCTACGCCGTGTTTCCTTCTTTGCTGAGATTTTCTGTGGCAGACCATAAACTTCAGCAGTAGTCATAACCACAGTGCTGGAACGGCAACTGAGCTTCGCTGACGTTCGAGCTGAACGTGTCTTTTCTTGGCAGTGCAAGGGAGCAAACTCGCTATTTGTGAAAGAGAAATTCCACACACTTAGCGCTTAATCTCCCCTCTAATAAACACTTTCGCGGCCGTCATTATGCTTGTTGTTTTTTTTTGTTTGTTTGTTTGTTTTGCTTTTTTTTTCGTAGCCTAAATCGTAATGTATAAGGGAAGCTGGTCTGTGATTTTCAGCCTTACGACTTCCATCGGTAAGTTACAAAATCACGGACCTCTACACATGTATTTTTATCTACTTCGATATTTGCTTTTCATTCCTAATTTGCTTGGACACTTTGCCAGAGTGTTGAATCAGTCGAATCAGTGCTAAAAGTCACTCGAAGTATACACATAATTGTGCAGACCTAGAGCTCGAAAAACAAAGAAAACATGCAAAACAACCATGACACAAATAAGAGACAGCCACTGAGGTCGCTGGAGTCGCCACATCGTTCTTGTCACCTCTGGATCAGCAACACAGGCATGCGATGAGTGTTGCGACATCTGTAACCTGTGTGACACGGCCAGCGGGAAATACAGTGTAAGACGTGCTATTTCTTACTACTGCCCGTGTTACTGAGGTGGTGGATGTTACAACGATCATCCCACGCCTGTGGTCAGCAGTCTTCAGCACGTTCACGACACTATTGCCCGTGTTACAAAGGAGGTGGATGTTACAATGATTCTGCGCGTTCACGATACTACTGCCCGTGTTACACAGGATGTGGAGGTTACAGCGATCATCCCACGCCTGTGGTCAGCAGTGTTCAGTACCTTCACTACACACCTGTCGACTCTGTCACAAACAAAACAGAAACGTGTGTATGCACACGACAATCTGGAGAACACTAACAGTGCAACAACAGTCCACAGAAGCGAAAATAAAGGTTCGAATAATGTGCAGTACACCCCCCTCCCCTCTAAACCATCCATCCCCCCCCCCCCACCTCACACACACACACACACACACACACACACATACACACACGCGCGCGCGCGCGCACGCACACACACGCACGCAGGCAAACACGCACGAACGCACGTATGCACACACACGCACACACACATACACATGCACACACGCGTACACACACACACACACACACACACACACACACACACACACACACACACACACACACGCACACATCTTCTGAACGTTATCAGTAAGTTGTACAGTTTTGTCATTAACAACAGGTTGGTTCGTTTTTGTGAAGAGAATGATTGTATTCCTGAGGCCCAAGCTGGCTTCCGTAAAGGATACAGTACTATAGACAACATTTTTTGCTTACAGGCACTAGTGCAAAAGTATCTTAGCAAGCAGGGTGGCCGTTTTTACACCATGTACGTAGATTTTTCTAAAGCTTACGACAGTGTGCACAGGACAAAACTGTTGTATCTCTTGCTACGTAAAGGAGTTCATGGAAAGTTGCTTCAGACACTTGAGAGTATGTACAAACATGTAAAAGCTGCTGTAAGGGTTGGAACCAAAGTTACCGACTACTTTGATTGCATGTCAGGGGTGCGACAAGGTTGTGTGTTGAGCCCACTGCTGTTTTCTATCTTTCTTTCAGAATTTGAGACAGAAATATCATCGTGCGGTGCACGTGGCATTGATATTTTTGCAGACCCACTGGGTATTTTCCTTCTTATGTATGCTGATGATATAGCCATTGTCTCTGACTCTGTAGCAGATCTCCAAAAGAAAATTAATTGTTTAGAAAAATACTGTAAAAAATGGGGTCTCACTGTGAACATGGACAAGACAAAAGTGGTGGTCTTCAAAAATGGAGGTTTTGTGAAAAATTGTGAAAAATGGTTTTATGCTGACAAGCAGATTCAAGTCGAGTCCAGTTATACTTACCTTGGTGTGATATTTTCCTCTACTCTGAACTGGGCTAGATGTGTAGAAAACTTAGCTGGAAAAGCCAGGAGAGCAGTTGCAGGCATCAAAAGACTATACTTCAAATTACAAAACTTGCCAGCTGACACTGTTTTTCACATTTTTGATGTCAAGATTAAACCCATTGTGCTATACGGGTCAGAGGTCTGGGGTTTCCAGAGACATGATGTAATTGAGCAGGTTCATATAAAGGTTTGTAAAATGGTCCTTGGTGTTGGAAGAGATGTAAAAAACAATATTGCGCTGGGTGAGTGTGGAAGATTCCCTATGTATATTGATGCCTATGTTCGAATGGTGAAGTACTGGTGCAGACTTCTTACCATGTCAGAAAACAGATACCCAAGACAGTGTTACACGATGTTATGTATGCATGATGCTTCAGGTAGATCGAACTGGGCTACGCAAATAAAGACTCTATTGTGTATGCACGGGTTTGGGTATGTATGGGAAATGCAGTCAGTTGGAAACACTCCTCTGTTCATTCAGATATTCAAAGATCGGCTGATGGATTGTTTCCGACAGGACTGGCATGCATCCCTTACCTCAAACACAGAATACTGCCATTACCACCCAGAAATACTTAGAGCCAGTTACATAGGGCAGCTGAACTCTTGTGAACTCAGGCGGGCAATATGTTTACTTAGATGTAACCGTTTACCTTTAAACGGAGTATCCAGATTTGGAAAACCCATCACTAATCCAGAATGTAATTCATGTGATTGGCATAAGGCTGAAGATTTGTGTCATTTTCTGTTCGAGTGTCCAAAATATGCCCCTTTACGTAAAAAGTACATTCCACTGTTTTACTACAGATTCCCATCCGATCTTAAAGTTCAGCTGCTGTGTGGAAACCTACATGATAAACTGGTCTTTAAAGTTGCTATGTATATTTCAGGTTGCCTTAAATTAAGGAATTAGAGGGATTTGCTTTGAACTTTCTTGTTTTTGTTTATTTATGTGCGCTGATGTAATGCTATATGAGTGTGTTTTACAACCACCTTCCTGTATTTTCTGGTTGTAAATTGTATTTTGTGTTCATATGGGCCTGATGGCCTGCAAAAACTGAAATAAATTTATTATTATTATTATTATTATTATTATTACACACGCACACACACACACGCTGTTTTGAGTTGACACTGTAGCTACGTAATCGGTTCCTCTCTCTCTCCATGTACTGAGCGGGGGGGAGTGGAGCTGTACATTGGAGCCACTACAAGACCACAGTGATGAGCCCGTGACAAAACGTCGTGAGCGTAACAACCGACATATGTTTAGTCAAGAAAACCGCACTACAACATATAGTTAGTTCTTTTTGTGATTGCACTATGAAGATGCATTGCACTATGAAGATGCATATGAAGATGCATTGCACTATGAAGATGCATTGCACTATGAAGACATTGTTGTTGGAACACTTGCACTTCTCACAGAGTTTCCTTTTCACCAAAATGAACTAATCTATGGAGGATTTTCATGTGTATGTCCAATGTGTGACAACAAACATTTTTCTCTGCTGAATGACAGGAACATACTTGTATTTCTGTTAATAATAGTGTTATCTCATATAAGGACAATAACGAACTTCATTTGTAAAATGTGGCAATCACACGATGAACTGTTTTTGTGGCAATCACACGATGAACTGTTTTTGTGGCAATCACACGATGAACTGTTTTTGTGGCAATCACACGATGAACTGTTTTTGTGGTAATCACACGATGAACTGTTTTTGTGGTAATCACACGATGAACTGTTTTTGTGGTAATCACACGATGAACTGTTTTTGTGGTAATCACACGATGAACTGTTTTTGTGGTAATCACACGATGAACTGTTTTTGTGATTTAAATTGACTGAGTATGTCCACCGTAAAACCAACACTGATTGTTACACAAACAATAATTTTAAGAGAAATAAAATACTTTTCATACTTCTACCTGTGAGAACAGGTTATACTATAATTTAATTTGAAAAAAAAATAATTTAAAAAGAAAAACCGGTTTAATGTGATCATATTTATCACCCTATGTCCACCGTAAAAAATCAACATTTTCAAAAAGGGCCAGATTTAATTATTCGCTACTGGAAATCATCTGTTTCTGCATTCACATTAATTAATTTCACATGCCAGATACATAAAAACTAACCAATGCCTAAATACGCATATTTTAAAGATATCACTGTTTGTTGTTACTCTGGACATTTCCGGCTGTTGGTTGTTATTTTGGGTCCAAAAGCCCTTTTGTCACAGGCTCATAATTATGGTAACATACCACTGAGAAGGTTGCAGATGCGTATTTTGGTGACGGTGCCCATAAAAAGATCCGCCACGCCCCACAGTCTGGGGGGACAGTGCATGACGGCAGGTCCCTGGTCCTCCCCGTTGATTTGGAAGTGGAGACTTCCGTCAGGCTTCCGCGTCACGCCCAGATAGCCGTCATTCTGCGTGGGAAATGTTCCTCATAGTAGGACATACATTTTATGCGCACGCATAGTAATCTACGCAGCGACGACCACTTGATTAAAGGGATGTATATAATCGTCTTGTTCTATACCTGCGTATTTCTCTGTGGGCTGGCGATTGGGTGCTTGATAGGTGGGGGCAGGGGATCTAACTTTGTCTGCCAGTGTCCAGCGCTGAGTAATTCCCCTTGGTATGTGTACACTTGATTAAAGGGACACAATTCAACCTGCGTTCACAACAGACACGCTGCGATTATCCATTTGATCGCACGATTCATTTTAATTGTTTATTTATTAACCCTTTGGGTGTCGGTAAAGGTTCTAGTCATCACCCCCCACCGGGGTCTGCCCTGGGGGACTTGGGTGGGGTTAACTACTTTTTAGTTCCCATGGTCGCCCTGGTCAGCCCCACAGGGTGGGTTTTCCCTTCTATTCTGGAGCATGTGTTTCTGTCTACCCTTGGTCCATTCACCTGTATTTTCCTTTTTTTAAACTCTCCCTACTGTCTGCGCTGCCTGTAGTTCTTGATATTGGATGTGTGTTGCTAAATGGTCTTAGGTTTATTTAGCGTATTAGACCGGCTGGCGTGTGACACACATTCAATATTCTGTTTAGTTTGTTTGTTTGTTTTTTTCTTCACAAGCAGTGCAGGCACGTCCTGAGAAAGTCTTGTTGCTGTCGGGACGTTAAGCAATGTACAACCAACCAATCTAGTCATCGCAACTAAAGCCGCTACCGACACCCACGGGGTTAAGAAGGGGAGGAACATTGGTTCCTCTCGTAATCGGTTCCTCTCGCGAGAGGAACCGATTACGAGAGGAACCAATGTTGACACTGTACGTAATAACACGTGATCCATTCTGCTCTGACACAGGACCAGGCGTCAATCGACCATCACAGTTAAGCTGGGTGGTACCTTCTTCAGCGTTCCCGAGTTTCTGCCTCAGATGTAGGGGTGGTACCAAAATAGATTCGCACCAAGAAATGATAAGGACCAGGCATGATAGTTCAAGGGTGGTTTCAGAACAGCCTGTTGCCTATAGATTCGAGGGTCGCGCCTACAGGCACCAAGCTACTCTAAAACTACTCTTGAACTATCGTGGTAGATATGTCCCCTGCACTGTAGTGTGTACACATTGTCTTCAGGTGACCACTCCCACATCTGGAATTTCTGCATGACAGCTGGACGCCTGAATGACCAGAGTTATTGTCCACACTCACTCACGCACGCACGTACGCGTGAATACAATAATGGGGGGGGGGGGGGGGGAGTGTGGTATAATAATCATACTGGCGAGCAAAAGAAATGTGACATTTTTTAAATCATCGAAAACACTTTAGTGTTTCCGATGATTTTAAAAAAAAATCGCATTTTTTTGTTTTCGTCGTTACAGTACCTGCATCAGCATGTGGTCATAGGTTCCGTACTTGTCATTTGTCACGTGACCATTAGTGCGAATCTTCTCACACGTCATCAAGATCGTCACTGCAACATAATGCGTTGAGAGTTTTAAAATAAGACATCAATATCTCAGCATGGCCACAGCACACCCACTGACCCAGTACGTGTATCACGTCCGACATAAACCCGAAGCAAACATTTCCATTTGTATATCATTTATAGCCTGTCTTAGCACGGGCAAAACACACCAACTTTCTCCCAGTGCATGTAACAAGAGTTCTAATTACCAGTAACGCTTGTAAAAGGAGCTATAAGTACCAGTAACGTTTTTTTACATGAGTTCTACTTACCAGCAATGTTTTTAACAGGAGCTCTACTTAACAGTAACGCGCGTAACAGGAGCTCTACATGTGTAACGAGAGCTTTGTCGGGACATCTACTTGCCAGTAACTTGTACAGGAGTTCTACTTAACAGTAAAGTTTGTACAGGTCCACTTAACAGTAAAGTTTGTACAGATCTATTTAACAGTAAAGCTTTTAATAGGAGTTCTACTTACCAGTAAGACTTTCAACAGGAGTGCTACTTACCACTAGAATTTGTAACAGGAGCTCTACTTACGTTTGCTGGGGACCGATATACCATTTGTAATGTTGACAGTGTGTGTGTGTGTGTGTGTGTGTGTGTGTGTGTGTGTGTGTGTGTGTGTGTGTGTGTGTGTGTGTGTGTGTGTGTGTAATTGTACTTTTTTACAGTGTATGTGATTGTTCAGATTGCCTCGCAAATAGCTGGTTGCGATTTTCCATCTGTCTCCTCCATTTTCAAAACGCGTATGGAACGGAAGGCAGGAAAGATCGTTCGCGATCTGTCACACCCAGTTAGTCATCTCTTCGAGCTTCTGCCCTCTGGCCGGCGGTTTCGTGCTTTAAAAGCCAGAACCTCTCGATTCAGATGCAGTTTCCTTCAAGAAGCGGTCCTCAGTTCAGCACCATCCATGGAACAACGTGATTCCATGATGACTGATTTGTGTGTAAATAAGTTGTGTTTATCTATCCTTAGTGCTGTATACAGGACGATCGCCAACTGAGTGTATGGCATGATGAATGCATGTACAGCCCTACAAGTGAGGATGTATTTTACAGTCGCCATGTCACACAAAAATCCTTGTAACGTTTTACTTGGTGAATAAATGTCTTATGTCTTATGTACTCTTTATCGCGCGCGAGTATGTGCGTGTGTGCTTTCGTGCGCGCGCGCGCGCGCGTGTGTGTGTGTGTGTGTGTGTGTGTGTGTGTGTGTGTGTGTGTGTGTGTGTGTGTGAGTGACTGTGCACAGTGTGTATTGTGTGTAATAACAATGGTTGTACTGTTTACATTATCCCCCTGGGCGGCACGCACAAGGGTGTTAAAACATTAAGCCAGTCATGCACTACCCTTCAGCTGTAATCATCATCATGACGTACCCATGTCGTCACTAGTGTGCGTAATAATCTTTCGGCTGTAATCATCAAGACGTACCCATGTCGTCACTAGTGTGTGTAATGACACTTCAGCTGTTATCATCATGACGTACCGATGTCTTCACTAGTGTGTGTAATAATCCCTCAGCTTTATTCATCATCATGATGTACCGATGACGTCACTAGTGTCTGTAGTGATCCCTCCGCTTTAATCATCATGACATACCCATGTCGTCACTACTGTGTGTAATAATCCTTCAGTTGTAATCATCATCATCACGTACCCATGTCGGCACTAGTGTGCGGCAAATCCAAAGCATGTACAGGGAAAGTCAGGCTGTTGGGGTTGTGTGACGTCACACCGAACACAATGTGTGGCGTCCAGCCTCTCAGGTGGTCTTCCAGGCGGATCTGAGAATCAATCAATCAAGCAATCAATCAAGCAAGCAAGCCGTCAAGCAAGCAACCAACCAACCAACCAATCAATCAAGCAAGCAAGCAAGCCGTCAAGCAAGCAACCGATAGATCAATATTATGTGGGTAAGTGCATTGCGGATGGATGGATATCTCTACAGACTTTGTGCAACACAATGTAAACTAAATACATTACAGAGAAAAAAAAACCACCTGTGTCCACTGTAAGTCGTAACGTCTAAAATCACAGACAGCACACACATAAATACAACAAAGCCTGTTTTCGGTAACCACTTTTTTAACCAGAAAACAGCAGACTTAATAGACAGGTTGCAATCTCAAGAGCAAAAGGTGTCCCCTGTCATTAATGACCTTTATTTAGGTGGCTACAGCCACAGTCACATCTACAGCCACAGTCACAGCTACAGCCACAGTCACAGCTACAGCAACAGTCACAGCTACAGCCACAGCCATAGTTACATCTACAACCACAGTCACAGCTACAGCCACAGTCACAGCTACAGCCACACCCAGTTACAGCGACAGCCAGGGTTAGGGTCAGTAGCTACAGCCACCTAAATAAAGGTATTTATTGACAGGTGATCTTCCATAACGATGGTCACTCAAAACAGGTCCTACTGTCTTCACACTCACCATAAAAACTTCATCATCCTCGATGGGCCTGCTGCTGAAAACCATTCCGTGTCCATACTCATTGAAGTCGCGTTCAGCCGTGCGGCGGTCCTTGCTCATTTGGACATTCGGGCCGCATCGCGCGTGGAACAACATATCGCGTGCAGAGCCAGTCAAAGAAGGCTTGCCTCCCTTATCTTCGTTTTGTACCGCCATTACAGGCCGGGAAAATACACTGGAGGCTGTAAGCGGTACACAACAGATTAATAAATTTTCACAATGTCTCTATCTATCTATCTATCTATCTATCTATCTATCTATCTATCTATCTATCTATCTATCTATCTATCTATCTATCTATCTATCTATCTATCTATCTATCTATCTATCTATCTATCTATCTATCTATCTATCTATCTATCTATCTATCTATCTGTCTGTCTGTCTGTCTGTCTATCTATCTATCTATCTATCTCTCTGTCTGTCTGTCTGTCTATCTATCTATCTACTATCCCCTAGTCTTGCCGACCGTTGGGGCACCACTGATGACTTGGCAACCAGCTTCCTCCATTCCACTCTGTTCTCTGCCATTCTTAGTGTGTCGCTCAGCTTCAGTCCTGTCCCATCCACGCTGAGATATTGTCCTCTCCATCTTTTTCTCTGTCTTCCTCTCTTTCGCCCTCCTTGGCCTTGCAGGATTGTCTTGGCAAGCCCTGCTGATCGCGTGACATGCCCATACCACTTCAGTTTGCGGTTTTGTTTTTTTTTTTAACAATGGCTAATAGGTCTTCATAGGGACCGATGACTTGCCTGATTCTGCGTCCAACTTCCTCGTCCGTAATGTTGTCTCTGTACGAAATGCCAAGCAGCCTTCGAAAAGATCACATTTCAGTGGCTTGTATCCTCCTTTCGAGGTCTGCTGTGAGGGTCCAAGACTCACAGCCATATAAGAACAATGAGATGACTAAGGAGCGCATCAGTCTGATTTTGGAGCAGAGTGTGATGTTTCTGTGCTTCCATATGGTCTTCACAGTGTATACTAATGTAAATTAAATAACTTTATATCTAATACATCGTGCCCGATGTACGAAATACCCACATTTTGGAGGTTATCCTCTGAGTTCTGCATACCAGTTCAGGAGACAGATCTACCATGATAGTTCAAGTGTGGTGGCAGAATAGCTTGGTGCCTATAGCCGCCAAGCTATTCTGCCACCACACTTGAACTTTCATGGTCGTGCCACATCTTGCTGTGGTGTGTCGCGGGCAGAATGAACTAAATGTAAACAGACTTCGGTTATCACACAACTGCCGTGTGAAAGTACAGTAATGTAGTTTCATTGTATTTCAATTAAAAAAAAATCTCGCTATTAACAGAAATGTACTGAGCGGGTCGGAGTGCCAGAGGACCATATTTCTTTGGCTGACATAATAATAATAATAATAATAATAATAATAATAATAATAATAATAATAATAATAATAATAATAATAATTACGGTATTTATAATGCGCTTATCTTATAATAATTATAACTCTAAGCGCGCACTCACAACTCGCACACGCATGCGCACGCTTTAGACAATAACTCACGGACCACAAATAGTGAAAATACATTACGACGGTCAGCTTGGGGTGGGGAGTGTGGTGATATAGTGCTAGAACTGTTGAAAGATGTGAGTTTTGAGGGCGGACTGGAAGGAGGAGAGAGAGAGTTTCTGACGGAGAGAGAGTGGGAGAGTGTTCCAGGTGGATGGACCGTATACTGAGAAGGAGCGGGGGCCGAAAGTGCTGAGTTTGGTGCGGGGGATGAGGAGGCGGAGAGGGTGGGAGGCGGAGCGGAGGGAGCGGGAAGGAGTGTAGGGGTGAAGTAAGTTGGAGATATAGGCAGGAGCGTAGTTGTTCAGGGATTTGTAGCAGAGAGACAGAATCTTGTATTGGATGCGTTGGGGGATCGGGAGCCAGTGAAGGAGCTTGAGCAGGGGAGTGATGTGGTCGGATTTTTTCTTTCTGAGGACGAGGCGGGCAGCATTGTTCTGGACGCGCTGGAGAGTGAGAGTGGTGGAGTGAGGAAGGCCGGAAAGGAGAGAGTTGCAGTAGTCGATGCGAGATAAGATGAGAGAGACAGCGAGTTTGGTGGCAGCTTCGGTAGTGAGGTATTTTCTGATCTGACTGATACGGCGGAGGTGGAAATAACATGCCTGGGCCGTGAAGGAGATGAAGCTGGTCATGGAAAGAGAGGAATCGAGGATAACGCCAAGGTTCTTGACCGAGTCAGAGAGTGAGATTGGGGTGCTGTAGAGTTGAAGGTGGAGAGAGGGAGGGAGCTGGGAAAGTTTCTGGCGAGTGCCTACCAGCATGGCTTCCGTTTTGTCGTCGTTCAGTTTGAGCTTGTTTGCTGTCATCCAGTTTTTCACGTCTTCATAGCAGTCATCCGTGCGAGTCAGTAGTGTCTTAGCGTTGTGGAGTTTGTCTTTGTCCAGTAGTTGTGAGTCGTCAGCGTAGAGGTGGTGGTGTATGTGGTGAGACTGGATGATGTTGGACAGGGGAGAGGTGTAGAGTGTGAAAAGGACCGGGCCCAGGACGGACCCCTGTGGAACGCCGCAGGAGAGCCTGACTGGGTTGGAGGAGACGCCGTCGATGGTGACGGACTGCTGTCTGTTGGAGAGGTATAAGAGAAACCAGGAGTGAGCAGAGTCAGTGATGCCAAAGGAGTGGTGAAGACGGTGGAGGAGGATAGAGTGGTCTATGGTGTCGAAGGCGGCAGAGAGATCGAGTAGCGTAAGAAGGGAGATGTTGCCCGAGTCAGTGGAGAGAAGCAGGTCGTTTAGGATATGTAAAAGGGCTGTTTCAGTGCTGTGATGTTTGCGATAGGCAGACTGGAAGGGACTGAGGGGGTTGTTGTCGGCGAGGTGGAGGTTGAGTTGGTTGAGGACAACCTTCTCAAGAAGCTTGGACAGGAAAGAGTGATTGGAGACTGGGCGGTAGTTCCTGAGTTCGTTTGGGTCGAGGTTGTGTTTTTTGAGGAGAGGACGGACGATGGCGGACTTGAAGATATCGGGGACGGAGCCATTCTCTATAGATGTGTTGATGATGTCGGTAATGAAGGGCAAAAGTTTTGGGAGGCCGTCCCGGTAGAGAGAAGCTGGGAGGGTGTCTAGTTCGCAGGTTTTGAAAGACATGGACTTTATGGTCTTGAGGACTTCATCCTGAGAGACGGGGCGGAAGGACGAGAGTAGAGTGCCGGAAAAGGGGGGGGGGGGGGGTCAGGAAGGCAAGGCGGAGAAGGCAGAGTGTCGAGTGTGTTGCGCAGAGTTTGGATTTTGTCGGAGAAATAGGAGGAGAAAGCGGACGGAAGTTCTTCTTTGCTGTGTGTGTTGGGAAGAGGAGAGTCTTTAGAAGTGCCTAGGAGTGTGTTCATGGTGGCGTAGAGGGTTTTGGAAGAAGTGGATTCTAGGATTTTGTTTTGAAGGTGTTTACGTTTGGAGTCGGAGATCATTCTGCAGACTTTGGATCTGGTGGTTTGGAAGATCTCTCTGTGAACGGTGAGGTCAGATGATCGCCAGCGGCGTTCCGCTTGTCGACGCTCGCGCTTGGCCTCAGCTAATTTGTCAGTGAGCCAGGGGGAGGGGAGTCGGTTGGGTATGGAGCAGGTGGTGACAGGGGCATGGGTGTCTAGAAGTTTTCGAAGGGAGGAATCGAAATGGGATGCAAGATCGGGAGAGGGGGGCGGGGTCCAAGAGAAAGTCGACAGCTTCGTCGAAGAAGTTCTCTCGGTTGACTGATTTTAGTTTGCGACGAGAGACAAAGAGCTTGTCCCTGGCATAATCCAATCACTAGATGACTTGGGGCCGCAAGCCGCCTGAGTGGTACGGGACCAGCCACTGCGGATAAGATACTGGGTACGGTGAAAAAGTCGGGTGGAATGCAGGTAACGGTGGCACGGGTAGTCCGTGTGGTGTGACCTGCGGCCAGAAGCCGGCAGAAGGGCGTACGTAGTTGCCGGGAAAACACGAAGCGAAGGGGTCCGGTCCAGCTTTCACACGGTGGTAAAGGAGCGGCTGGGAGAAAGGGAAGTTGTAGGCAAAAGCAGCACCCGACCCGCCCTGTTTGGCACCTGTGAGTTCGTTGGCAGGCGGCGCACTCTGTTCATCGTAAGACTGGATGCCAACAGCTTCAGTAGCTTGACGTCCACCAGAGGCTGAGGGATCAATGGCATGTGTATTGTTACTGTTTTTTGGGAGGTGAGAACAGAGTATTGTGGGCTGTCTGCCAACGGCGGACAGGAAAAGTCACTGAGGGTTTGTGAATAGTACTGTCTGAGTTCTGAGTGGGATGGTCAGGTCCTGGTCTCCGGCCCTCAGCAGAATTTACTACCTGAGTACGATCACTGTCCGAGCATAACATGTCAAAAGCACATGTGCTCAGTATTTGGAGGGTGGCGCGCTGGTCGCGAAGCTGTTGTGTGTCAGACTCCCTGTGATCTCTGGCCTGAAGGAGAAACTGTTTGACCAGACGGAGCAGGACACCAGCACCACGCTCATTGACATGAAGTCTGTCGTTATTGAACCGTGATGTAAACACTGCGCATGCTGGCGTGTAAAAGCCAGTCTCTTGGAGAAAGTGCACCTTCTCTTGGCGGCAGAGTTTTGCCAGACGTTCATTAATGGTGCACACTTTCTGCAGGGGGCACTGGCCTTGCGGAAAGACGGAGGTTATGGCGACAGATGCTGACGGGAAGGCACGGCGGACTGCTATTGTCAGACGCTGATAGTCCCTCAGGATGACGTCAATGTCATGGCCCGAGGCGCAGTCATTTGTACCAACGTGGACCACATGTCCAATGTCAGCACGTGGTTCGCAATGACTCAGGGGGGGAGAGAGAGAGAGAGAGAGAGAGAGAGAGAGAGAGAGAGAGAGAGAGAGAGAGAGAGAGAGAGAGAGAGAGAGAGAGAGAGAGAGAGAGAGAGAGAGAGAGAGAGAGAGAGAGAGAATGACATCATGTTTAGTGTATTTTGTCAAAGTCTGCGTGGTGACGGAGTTGCCTCTTTTATGTCACCGCAACTGTCTGACGTTCTATAGGTCAAGTTGTTTTTACTGTTTTAATTCTTTTCTGAAAAAAAATTACTAAAGAAGTTGAATGGACACAAAACTGACTAACGGACTCATCCAATGACTTTTTCCAAACTAGCTAATCCAAACTTTCAAGTAAATATGACAAAAATTACTGACTCTTATCTGGATCAACCGACTTCTATCAACGGTTGTTTATGTCTTCAATGAAACATTCAACTACAATATGCTCGGAGGCTCTCTTAGCCACCCCTTTAAAAAAGTATTTCGACAAGCTTGAAGCTTGTGTGTACAGAAATTTCGGAGATTTTCTTATTTACATTCATATGCACACACACACAAATACATACATACATAATATATACATACATTCATACATACATACATACATACATACAATACAATACATACAATACATACATACATTCATACATACATACATACATACATACATACGCACACACGGCGCTTCGAGCCAAATGTACGTTCAGCAGCGAGGTTAGCGTAACTAGAAGTGACGTAATTTTTTATCTTGTTACTTCAATTGTCAGAGGTTTAGTCCTGCCCACCTTTGACATCATGGCCATGCTATTGAATTCGCACCACCGCGACAGGTCTTTAAAAAAAAAAAGATCCCTTCAATAAATCGAAGGGGGAAAAAAATGGCATTTTTCACACATTTACCGAACTCTTGTGACCCATGACCGTTCCGGTGGGTCATCCAAATTAGTATGCATAGATGGGTCTTACCATCAGGTATCTCTGTAGTAGGTTTGGGTTTAAAGCTGTGAATAGTATTTGAGAAAAAAATAACTTTTGTCAAAATATTGCTATTTGTGAACTGTTTCCTGAGCTCTTGTGACCTTGACCTTTCGGAGGGATCAACCAAATTAGTATGCATAGAAATGCCTTACTATCAGGTATCTTTGTACTACGTTTGGGTTTGACGTTGTGAATATTATTTGAGAAAAAAATAAATTATGTCAATTTAAAAGAAAAAAAAGTATTTCATGATTCCCTGAGACCTTGACCTTTGTGAGAGGTCACTGAAATTGGTATGTTTAGAAAGGTCTTGTCACAAAGTATCCTTGGGCCAAGTTTGAAGACTGTGACTTTAATAGTCTCCGAGAAAATGCCAACGTTAAAGATCACCACGGACGACGGCGGACGGACGGCGGACGGACGACCACTGGCCCAAAACATAGGCTCACTTTTGCTTCGCGCGTGAGCCGAAAATGACATTTTACATACATTTGCCGACCTCTTGTGACCTTGACCTTTCCGAGTGGTCATCCAAATTAGTATGCAAAGATAGGTCATACCATCAAATATCTTTGTACCAAGTTTGGGTTTGAAGTTGTGAATAGTATTTGAGAGAGGAAAAAAACCTGCATCTTTTGTCAAAATATGGCGATGTTTCACCTATTTCCTTATATCTTGTGACCCTTGACCTTTCCGAGGTATCAACAAAATTAGTATGCATAGGAAGGTCTTACCATTAGGTATCTCTGTATCAAGTTTGGGTTTGAGGTTGTGAATAATATTTCAGAATTTTTGGCGGGTCAAAATGGCTATTTTTTTTACCTATTTCCTCATCCCATGTGACCTTCACCTTTGAGAGAGGTCACTCAAATTGGTATGTTTATAAAGGTACTTGGGCCAAGTTTGAAGACTGTGGCTTGAATGGTCTCCAAGAAAGTGCCAACGTAAAAGTTTACCACGGACGACGACGGACGGACGACCACTGGGCAAGAACTAAGACTCAGTTTTGCTTCGCACGTGAGCCAAAAACGGCCCTTGAGAGCAGTTGAATGTGTTTCCTTTCTTGTTGTCAGAGCCCTGCAAGAGTGACGACGAAATGCACGAAGTTCTTGAATACACACCAAGTTTTAAACGAGTTACGAAATACCCACATTTTGGAGTTATCCTCCGAGAACTGCATTACAATTCAGGAGACAGATCGACCATGACATTTCAAGAGTGGTGGCAGAATAGATTGGCGCTCATAGGCGCCAAGCTATTCTGCCACCACCCTTGAACTATCATGGTCGAGCCCTATCTTGCTGTGGTGTGTCGCGGGCAGAGTGAGTTAGGCGGCCTAATTTTACAAAGACACAGAACTAGTTTGGCCGGGGCCTTTACGAAAGTGTGGTCATATGCGACTTTTATTCTTGTCCGACCTTGTCATGAGAGAAGTTAACAAGACCCAATTAATTTTGGACATTTCAACGAAGAAACAGAAACGTTCCATAGAAAATGTGTGGTCGAACCCTCTGAAAAAGCCTGGTGTCAGACTTCACTGCCGAGAAAAAAAAAAAAAAGAACACCACACAACTGCAAGAGGTATAGATCCTCATGAGCCCCCGCTATTGCGGGGGCTCATGAGGATCTATGCCTCTTGCTAAAATCACGTTGTATCCACCTTTCCTCCGACGCTGAACTGACAATATTTGCATCATTTCATAAGAGTGAAGTCGACTCTTCCGGTGACTCCATGAAAATAAAATCACGATTAAAATCACAGTGCGCTGAAACTGAAACAAAGGAGGCCCGTTTAAATAGAATAATTTGTGCCGTTTATGCTTCAATATAACAATGAATCCATACTCACACAACCGCAGTCACATACTATCAAAAGCTAACCGTTAGGCAAAATTTGCAACGATAATGCACAGGCCTAATATAACTGAAAATCATGCCGTTTGTGCATTATGACGCAAAACTTTTGTTGGGCTTTTATCACGTAGACTTTTGTAAATGACGCGAAAACGTCAAAATACGTCATCGCATACTGCCGAATACATGGGAGTGACGACAAGAAAGGATCAGTCAACCTTTGTTTGCTGGTTTGATGCTAGACCACAGACAGTCTTTTTATTTAATTTTATTACTTACTTACTTACTTACTTACTTACTTACTTACTTACTTACTTACTTACTCACTCACTTTCTTAAATTTTTTTATATCAATATCAAAAGTTAAAATTTATTTACTTCATTGAGTCACGCATACAAACGATTGCAGCCAGCAAATATTGATTTGCGATAAGAGAAACCCCGGTGGCCTTGCTGTTCAAGTGTTCTTTGACGCTGGTGACTTGGAGCACCGTTCCCAGAAAGAGGTCTACCAAGCCGAACAGCATTGAGGGAGACACTGTCGCCGACGGGCCATTCACAAAGAAATGCACACTTCCGTTAGCTCTCCGCATCACACCAAGCGTGTCACCCCGCTGGAAACCAGTGCCATGTTTGGCAATTGTCTTGTGAAAACGGGGTTACCAAGTATTTTTTTTTATCAACCCCGTTAGCCCCGACGCACCGCAATAGGAGATGGATCGACATGATAATTCAAGCATAGTGCCAGAAAAGCTTGGCCCCATCAGGGTCCAAGCTAATCTGGCATACCCTTCAGTTAGTTATTGTTCGTTATTATTAAGAGTTAGGCATTGCCAGTGGTTTTTGTCGCATCTCGGGTCCGGTCAGGAGGGGGGGGGGGGGGGTGGTCAATGTCGGAAGTAAGAGTCGCCCACCGACCGGACCCGAGAGGCGACCTGTGTCCCTTGCAGAGATCCGGTTTGAGACATGAACTGTGCCGCCTCGTCATTACTTCAAAGGAACTGCGACAACGAGCTGCACAAAAGAAACAGTCCCAACCAATACCACCAAATATTGGGAGGGGAAGTGAGGGTGAGGTGCTACCTCCCCCTCCCCCCCCCCTCCCCCAATGCTCCCTATATTTTCTTTCGGGTGGAGGGATGGAGGGGGGGGGGAGGACAGATTTTCCTAATGGCCTTTGTTTGTCTGCTGGCTTGTTGTTTGTGCGCTGGTTAGTATGATTGGTGCTGCATGTGCGTACATAATAGTTTACTGCACCTCTCTCTCTCTCTCAGACACACACAATCACGCACGCAAGGACGCAAGCACGCACGCACGCACGCACGCATGCATGCAGGCACGCACGCACACACACACACACACACACACACACACACACACACACACACACACACACACACACACACACACACACACACACACACACACACACATACACGGCAAAGACACACTGTAGTGTTTGTCGCATTTTCGTTTTATATTAGTTTTGCATCGCGCAAAACAAAACAAAAAATCAGCTTGAATTACAGTCACAATGAGGTTGTTTACACTATCACGTCAACCAGGGTTGGAGCAGGGTAGAGTTCAACCATGGTCAGAAGCAGAGTTGAACCGGAGTTGGGTTTAAGCCGCATTCCAATCCGCGTCATCGTTGTGTATGTTGCAAATAAATCGGGGACGTGACATCACTGGTAGGAATTTCAATACCGTTTACACAACAGATTTCATAGTCGATTGTGGACATCAACAGTTAACATGAGATGTTTCTACGGTTTCTCATCCATTTCTGTACTGCAGATGCTTATTATACACGTTTGCAGCACGAATTGCCTCGAGCAGTCTTGCAGAGAACAAACACTTCTGATAACATAATCAGTGGTTGCCGAACTAACAATGTAAAAACGCTGTTAGTCAACAACGTTACCATAAAGGCCGTGGTCTGTAAGAAAACGTTGTTTTTTCAAACATTGCTGTACGAGTAGCTTGTAGCTTGAATTTAGTGTTTGAGATCGTCTTTTTCTGTGCCGCAGAAATGGTACCCCCCCCCCCCCCCCCCCCCCCCAAAAAAAAAAAAAAAAAAAAAAAAAGAAAAAAAAAAGAAAAAAAAAAAAAAAAGAAAGACTGACAGCATCCAACTGCAAGAGCCAAATAATATGAGGATTTCATCCCAAAGTCTACAGTTTTGTTTGGAGCTCACATGCGTTTATCTTTTAAGAACATTTAGAGTTGTTCATATTTTTAGGCTTATTATGCTGATCCATTTCTCTCTACGCCAACCTCTGATCAACACACACGTCGGCGCACACAAATAAAGACGGACACACGGCACTTCCCGCCATTAGTACGCTCTGTGGGCTCGTGTAGCGACAGGAATCCATCTCCTTCTACTCTAACCCACTCTCTGATCCACACACACTGGCACACAGAAATAAAGACGGACACACGGCGACTCCCGCCATTTGTAAGCTCTGTGGTCTGGCGTAGCATAGCTATTCTGAAGAAGAATAATAGCACGAGCAGCGAAATGACGTTAATTCACGCTTCTCGTGATGGCATCATTAGTCCCACGACTGTGTTCATATTGACGATTCTATATTATGCGTCACTCATCACAGTACTAACATTTGACGTATTAGAGGATCAAACTTGGCAATTTTCTTAGTAAAAGAAAAATTAAAGTTATGTTAGCTTTTAAAAAATTTTACAAATGACTCCGAAAACGTGGTGCACAAAACTGTCTGATTTTCACACCTAGGGCACACAGGTCACAATGGACCTAATCGTACTCGACAGCGAGACAAACTGTAGGCTTGTGTAAATACCGCTTATGAAAAATCATGCGATTATTAATGAGAAGAATGTTTTTGTTATAAAAAGATTTAATTGTTTAAAGATTAACCCATACAATTCGTAAAGGTAAACACCAAAACGTGAAAAAAAAATTCAATGCTTAATTATCAGTCAAAATGTTCTAGAGGTACAATGCTGGTTTACGAACACATTCAATATCTCCCTGTTATGTAGCTATACGCAAAATATCTATGAATCAATGAATCTTTATTTTACAACGGTAACGATATTGACAGAGCCCGAGGCAATGACATTTTTCACATTTGCCGTTGCTACTTCTACAGAAACAATATAGTAAAAATAAGAAAGATTACGGACTCCAGTGTGGATCAACCGGTTTTTGTGAAACGGCCATTTTCTCGCCAATGAGCATCTTAATAAAAAGAAAATCGGAAAAAGGTCTCGAGATAAATTTGAAGACTGTGGCTTAAATAATCTCCGAGAAAATGCCAACAAAAAAGTTTACCACGGACGACGACGGACGGACGACCATTTGCCCAGAACATAGGCTCACTTTTGCTTCGCTTAATTTTTCTTTGTGTAATTTGGTACTATTAGTATTACAATTATTATCCTGTGTTTGTAGAGTAGCAACGGCAAGTATGAAAAACGGCACACGTGCTAATTACTTCGTCCGTTGAGAAATAAATAAAGTTTCATTTCATTTCGCACGTGAGCCAAAAACCCTTGAGAGCAGTTGAATGTGTTTCCTTTTTAAGTCCCTTCTATTTATAGAAGGGACCATTAGGACGGGTCGCGGGATAATTCTTTTATGGACAATATCCTAAAATTTCAAGCTTGTCCGTCCTCAAATGCGGGCTCTAGTCGCTGTCTCTCACACGCACGCACGCACGCACGTACACACACACACACACACACACACACACACACACACACACACACACACACACACACACACACACACACACACACACACACACGGCGCTTTGGCGCCAACAGGACGTTCTCTAGAAAAGTTTGCGTAGCTAGACGTGACGTTATTTATCTTGTTACTTCTTTGCCAGAATTTCTGCCCCGCACGCCAAAAATCTCATGTGCATGCTCCGGAATGCGCTCCGACCAGCCCCGACCAATACGGTCGACAAAAAAATTCATGAGCCACGCGTTGTCTCTTGCGGATGCGTCATGATGCATTCATAAGATAGTTTGTCGCGTCATGTGGGCGTGTCAGCCCCGGTTCCAAATGCAGTGTAAACGAACAAACCCGGGCTCAACCCGGCTTGGACTCAACTCCGGTTCAACCCGGGTTGCAAGTGTAAACGGCCTCAATGATTCAAGGTCAACAAAAGATACGCCATTTTCCCTGATGAATTACGTTATAACACGCTTTTTGCTTAACCCATTCGAAACGAGCCGCCTCCAGATACGCGGCTTATGCCGCGTATCAGGAGGCGGCACGTCTCGAATAAGTTAATTGTAAAATATGCCGTGTGAAGAAACAGTGACGACCAAAAGTCAACTATTTTGACAATAGCAAGCGAGTTTAGAGACGCTGAGCCTCACTGACTGACTGACTGAAGTCTTCCGAAACCTAGACAATGTCGCTACAGTAATCCTATCATATTAAATTTCCCGCCAATCTTTGCCTAAACAGCAACGCCACGGCAACATCACTACCCGGTAACCTTATCACACAAAGTCCCATGGCAGTCTTTTTTCAGCAAGGCGTCAGAAAACCTGAGCGTGGCCTTTAGAACACATGACATACGATGTTGTTACTGCAAAACTAAAGAAACAGACGTATTATGTACTATTGTACGATGTACTATTTTAACAAACAACCTAACTAATAGGGCTAAAATGTAGAAGACAGAGCTTACCAGTTTCTACAGTCACTTTCTCAAGGCTTCATGAAACAGTCAGTGGAAGAAACAAACGCCGGTGTGAGGTCATCGACGAAATATGACGCAAAAGTTTGAAAAAAAAAAACAACATGCGTCATCGTATAACGTATGCAATGTTGCCCTTGCCATTAGTGTTCTGACGTCGGGTAAATGGAGAGTTTTACTAATGACTCGCTCTCTTTTCTCTTGTGAAGAAAAATAAAGGACATAAATGATCGACGTAATGGGAACTATGTAGGACTACTGTGTCTTTGATAACAGCTCAGTAAAAAGATCGACCATCAGATGCATAGTGTACGGTAGACGCCAGAATAGTCTGGCTCACCCTCTGGGCGCTGAGCTGTTCTGGCACCAACCTTGCACTATCACAGTCGACCAATCGCATATGTTATTATCGTTTTCTGGGCGGAGTAGGCTGACGCTCACAGTGCCATTAAACTACTGTCGACTGACGTCGTGTGAAGTTGTGAAGAAATGGCGACACATTCTCTCTTGCAAATGGATGAGACTCAATTCGAAAAAAACTTCTCTGTCAAATTTCTGGCAGCCATTAACACTGGGTCCTGCGTGATTTACATACGTAGCACTGACTGATAGGTAGATCTCCAAACTATATCCTCATGAGCAGCCGGGGCTCATGAGAATCTATGTTCCTTGCAGATTTCCGGGTTGAGACATGAACTGTGCCGACTTCGTCATTGCTTCCTGAGACCTCAACTGTGCCGGCCTCGTCATTGCTTCAAAGGAACTGCGACACCAAGCTGCACATCAGTAACAGTCCCAACATGAATGAAAATAGGAAGTGACATCATTGGCTCCCTCGCTTCTCCAAAGTTTTCTCGTCCAATCAGAAGCACTGCACCGCCACTAGAGCCCGGACAGGAAGCAGCGTCGTGACGTAAGCGAATAATGTCATCTGGCGCATCCGAGGGACACAACCTCTGACGTCCCAAGAATGACAACAACTGGCATATTTTTGAAAGAACATGTGAACATATTCGTAAAATGCTCATTCCTTTGCGAAAGAGCGTTGGTGTCACGTGGGAGGTGTCCATGTTTTCAGTGCCCTCAGCCGACTGAGCATCGGGATTTGGTTCAGAAGAAGATGACAAGAGTTCGGAAAATAATGTGGAGGAGGAGAAAGATAATGACGGCAATGGTGAAGATACAACTGGTGATGATGATAACGACAATGACGATGCTAATGACGATGATGAATGACGTGATGTGCTGTCAGTACACACAGCGCCACCAGCTCGTTCTACACCGTGACATCGTCCAAAAGTCACTTTCTTGGCAAACCCGTGAGGATGTGATATGACCACAACTGCTGTCCCTTCAGCGCTCTCCCAATGTTTCTCTGTATCGACGTTCTCCTTCCGCAGTTCAGCAGCACAGTCGCCATCTTCTCTGAATGTACCTTGCAGTAATGGCGGCCGTCCTCGGAAACGGAAACGACGTGCAAGATCCGGGCATGTGCGGCACGTGAGTTCCCCTGTGTGGTCGCCCTGACCTTGAGAAAAAGCCACACCCTGGACAATGATAGCGTCTTCGGTGTCGTCCGCGTCGTAGAAGAATTCCGCTGTGGTGCGTTTAGCCTGTAACAGTGAGAACACCTTGAGCGATAAGCATGAGACCCGAGTGAAACCGTCAGCCTGGTCTACGCATGAAGTTTTAGCCTGCTGTTGTTACTGTAGGCCAAGAGTGCTGCCTTAGACCGGGCCGGCGGTTTCAGTCCGTTTGATGAATACCACACCCTGTCTGATCCGCGTCAGTCCTAAAAACAATATTAACCCGTTAAGCGCCGACACACTACAGCAGGAGAGGGATTGACCATGATCATTCAAGGGTAGTGCCGGATTAGCTTGGCGCCTGATGGCGCCAAGTTATCTGGCATTCCCCTTTGAATTATCATGGTCGATCCATCTCCTGCGTTGTCTTTAGGTCACACCTCCACATTGTGGGAAATGAGGCCGTGGGGTTAACTGAGTTAATAATAGAACACACTGAAAAGACAAAATGCAGAACGTTCAACTCTGAGACCTGCAGTGGAAATTGTGGAATTGTGGAGCTGCCACACAGAGCTGTTTTCTGGGGACTACGTACCTGGTACCAGTTCAGGTTACAGACCGGCCGTCCTACAAGCCAGCCTCAGTATATTGCGCTGTACCCGGAAGCCATGCATAGATTCGGGCCGCGCTACAAGCCAGCCTCAGTGTATTGCGCTGTACCCGGAAGCCATGCATAGACTCGGACCGTGCTACAAGCCAGCCTCAGTATATTGCGCTGTACCCGGAAGCCATGCTTGGGCTTTGCTAGAAAGAGGAACAAAGACTGGTTTGACGAAAACGACGTAGAGATCCAGGAACTTCTAGCAAAAAAAAAGAGCCGCCCACCAGGCCCACCTAGCCCAGCCTTCCTGCCCTGTGAAGAAGTCTGCCTTCCGCCTCATCTGCAGCAGTCTCCAGCTCAAGCTTAGAGAGCTCCAGAACGAGTGGTGGTCCAGACTCGCACAGAGGACCCAGCTCTGCGCTGACAACGGTGACTACAGGGGCTTCTACGAAGCACTGAAAGCAGTGTATGGCCCTAGGCACCTGGTACAAAGTCCCCTGCGAAGCGCTGATGGACAGGCACTCCTCACAGATAATACCTCCATCTTGAACCGCTGGTCAGAATACTTTCAGGACCTCTTCGGCGCTGAACGCACTGTTCAAGAAACAGTCATCCTCCAAATCCCACACCTTCCACTAAAGGTTGAATTGGACGAACCGCCCACCGCCGAAGAGACCCTCACAGCCATCCACCAGCTCAAGAGTGGCAAAGCAGCAGGCATTGACGGAATCCCGCCAGAGATCTGGAAACATGGAGGCCCAGCACTGCACAACAAGCTCCACGACCTCTTTCTCTGCTGCTGGGAAAAAGGAACACTACCAAAGGATCTCCGTGATGCAGTCATCATCACCCTGTACAAGAACAAAGGAGAGAAGTCTGCCTGCTCTAATTATCGTGGAATTACCCTGCTGTCCATTGCCGGGAAAATTCTCGCAAGGTTGCTCCTGAATCGGCTGGTACCTGCCATCGCTGAAGACCACCTCCCAGAGGGCCAGTGTGGCTTCAGAGCCAACAGGAGTACCACCGACATGGTCTTTGTGCTGAGACAGCTTCAGGAGAAGTGCCGCGAGCAGAACAAAGGGCTGTACGTAACGTTTGTCGACCTAACAAAAGCGTTTGACACTGTGAGCAGGCAAGGTATGTGGCAGATCCTGGAGCGACTAGGTTGTCCCCCAAAGTTCCTCAACATGATCGTCCAGCTCCACGAGGACCAGCAAGGCCAGGTCAGACTAAACAGTGACCTCTCAGAACCATTCCCCATTCGCAACGGCGTGAAGCAAGGCTGCGTGCTGGCACCGACCCTCTTCACCATCTTCTTCAGCATGATGTTGAAGCAGGCCACAGTGGACCTCGACGATGACGACGCAGTGTACATCAGGTATCGTCTCGATGGCAGCCTGTTCAACCTCAGACGACTGCAGGCCCACACGAAAACCCTAGACCAACTGATTCGTGAGCTGCTCTTCGCTGATGACGCTGCCCTCGTTGCACACACAGAGAGAGCCTTGCAGCGCATTACGTCCTGCTTCGCAGATGCTGCCCAGCTCTTTGGACGAGGTCAGTCTGAAAAAGACAGAGGTCCTTCATCAGCCGGCACCAAAGGAAGAGCATCGCATTCCCAACATCACCATCGGCGAGTCCGAACTGAAGTCTGTACACCAGTTTACCTACCTTGGCTGCATCATCACGTCAGACGCCAAGCTGGACAAGGAGCTGGACAACAGGCTGGCAAAAGCGAACAGTGCTTTCGGGCGACTATTCAAGCGGGTGTGGCACAACAGCTGAAAAAAGGCACCAAGATCAGCGTGTATAGAGCTGTCGTCCTCCCCACCCTGCTGTACGGTTCCGAGTCCTGGGCCCTCTACCGCAGCCAACTACGACTCCTCGAACGCTTTCACCAGCGCTGCCTGTGTACCATCCTCAGCATTCACTGGAGTGACTATGTCACCAACGTCGAGGTCCTTGAACAGGCGGAAACTGTGAGCATCGAGGCTTTGCTGCTGCGAACACAGCTTCGCTGGGCGGGGCACGTCTCCAGGATGGAGGATCATCGCCTACCCAAGATCACTCTGTTTGGCGAGCTCGCCACTGGACACCGAGACAGAGGGGCACCAAAGAAGAGATACAAAGACGGTCTCAAGAAGTCGCTTAGTGCCTGCCAAATCGACCACCGCCAGTGGTCTTCGCTTGCTGCGGACCGTGACACCTGGCGCTCCACCATTCACAAGGCAGCCGTCTCCTTTGAGGACTCTCGCAGAGCTAACCTTAAGGACAAGCGGCTTAGAAGAAAAAACAGAGTTGTCGTAACTCAGAACCCTGACCAGACCTTCCCCTGCAGCCACTGCGGTCGAACCTGCCTGTCCCGGATTGGCCTCCGCAGCCACGAAAATGCCTGCAGACGACGTGGGCAAGCCCTATAGAATCTTCGTTCGCGAAGTCAAGCCAAGAGACCCGGAAGCCATGCATAGACTCGGGCCGTGCTACAAGCCAGCCTCAGTATATTGCGCTGTACCCGGAAGCCATGCATAGACTCGGGCCGCGCTGTTCGCGATCGGGTTATTGTAAAAATAAATTTACATCCAGACTTGTGGTAGGCAAAACTCCTCAGGCTGACGTCCTTGGCTGGCTCAACAGCACGGCTGTGCGCGTCCAGCAAAGGCTGAGATCGGCGCCGCAAGGGCCTTTTGCTCACCGGACATCCCCGTAAGAGCCAGACACCTGTGCGCATTGTATCAGTTACCGCGTAATATACACTGAGCCGTCCGTGTAGTTCCATGAACACAGAGTTAGTTAGTGAGTTAATAGGGTTTAACACCCAGCAGACGACTAAGGCTATCCCACGGCGGGCCAATGAATGACGAGCGTGGTGGTGAATGAGGTTATCAAAAGGTCAGGGTCAACAAGGGGCGCGGCTTACGACGGAAGGTTAGAATTAAATGCAAGACAGTCACAACCCAGTGTGCAAAAGGCCATCGGGCTGACGCCGTCGGTCCGATGACCTATTGTGCATTGGGAATCAATCAATCAGTCAATTAATCAGTCAATCAATCAGTAAAATTAGTCAATCAATCAATCAGGAAAAGAAACCAAGAAGATCCAGCCCACTTACTTCAAAAGCATCTTTCAGCGCATGTTCCGGAACCCTCACAATCACGTGATCCTTGTCTATGAATGTAGCCAGACCTGTGCACGTCACTGCACGTGCCCCGCTCCCCTCATGTATCGTGTCACGTGACTGTTCTCCCTGATTTCTATTGGACTTCTCCGATCTCACGCGCACCACCAGCTGCGCTATCTGTGATACAGCTTTTAATAGAGCCTCACTGCGAACGTTCACTGGAAAATGCTTGAGAGTCAGTTCCTTGACAGAGATAAAATTCTTGTGGGATTCCCGCAGTTTGCAAGGGCGGAGAACTCGAGGTCTGAATGCGTCGTAGAGGTGATTTAGCTTTCTTGCGCATGTTGCCACCGGTATTGTCAACAGAGCGTGTGATCATTGTAATGTCAACAGTACCAGTCGCTTCGTGCCCAAGGGGGTTAAAAGTGTTAGGAGACTCAGGCACAGGCGGGCTTTCGCTGTTGGACAATTGGTCTTTACGTGTCTTCCTGTTCTGTCTGGCTCTTTTCCCCATGGTCCAGAGACTGGCTTAGCACTTGCTGTGGAAAGGGGGTCACAGCAGACTGTCGGCGCCTTGCTGTCCTCACCTGAACGAGATCAGAGAAAACATGATACACACTGCGTATGGTGGCCACCAGCGTGGACTAGTCCTGCATTTCAGTTACAACAATCCAGTTCCTGTTTCAGTACAACTTGTATAAAGAATGTTGGAGTTGTGCCAAAAGTTTTATATATATATAAAATACTGAATAAAACCCGTCCAAGTCTGTTGGCAAAGTACCCTCCTAATATAGATCCAAGCGTCGATGAAATACTATTTTGTAGAAGAAAGAATCCATTTAAACCATGTACCTTTGGAGTTGGGTTTTTATTTTCTAAATTTTTTGCCCTCTCAGAGAGGGCTTCATCAGTGTAAATCTGCTTGAGAAAAAAAAAACGCAACTCCAAAACTACGTGGTCCCCTTCTTTCACACATGCACTTATAATTATATTGTATAACAAGCATATTAATATTCATTAACTTGCTTGATATACTTTCCCTCCCATAATCCCATGCAGACCAGAACGATTTAATCTTCATGATTGCCTCTGTCAAAACAAAAGCGCAAAATATGTTCATACTTCAAAATAGCTACGTGGTTGTCGTAGTCGTAGTATGGTGCAATCACAACAGACGCACGCACGTAGGGTTTTTGTAAAGAAACTTCTCTCATCTGCACTCGTCACACGTGGCACAAGGTTGTAGACCACACTGGAGTAACAGTTCCAACACTATTTTATTGCAGCGATGCGATCTCCTCACAATGCATCCACAAATGCACCAACACTGATACACTGTCTCCATTACAATGCATCAAAACTTTTGACACACTGCGCCTCTCATACAATGTAGGCCTACACACATACTTCCTAACACGGGCTTTTATACAACTACAGATTTCCACAATAATCCAGCAAATTTTCCCAACGCAAACAATCAGAAAAGAAAACGTAACAAAAACTCATTCATATTTATTAAAAAGGAAATCTCTAGAAGTTACTACAAATTTCCACTACCTTCTAAGCGCCTTTGATACAATGTTACGAAATGTTGCTTCCATTCTAATGACAGTGTAGTTCAAACTTTACAACATCGTAGCGACACTACGCGTCACAACAAAATTCGATCGCAATTTTCCGTGCAAAAGAAAATGAATCATACTAAAAAGGTACGTAATGAATATCGGTTCACACACATGCTCTCAAAGAATAACACAACCACAAACGTAACAATCATTTGAATATATAACGTGACCTGTAAACGTGCAGCGCAAGGGAAACAACTAAAAGTGTGCACTTCATCAATGGGTCGCAGCGCAAGGGAGGCAACCGCACAAAAGCGGCAGCGGGCTCCAGTCCGTAGTTATCTATCTTGACTAAGCTGCACTGACACTGACCCCGGGCCTGCACTTCGTACTGAATAACTCCAGGCGTCGATAGGAGGAACGACTGAGGCACTCTCGATCAGTATGTAACATAGTTTCTTGTGGTCTTTTACAAAAGGAAAATGGCTGACTAAGGGCTGTCAATAATTCGGCATGGCCGGGCCGGTTGTCACCGACTTCCGCAAATGAACTCAGTCAGAATGTCAGTCAGTCAGTCGGCAGGCCCGGTGCTTCAAGTCACTGGGTTACATTGTCGAGTCGGCTACTGAGGTTGCTTTATTCAGTGTGGAGTCAGTTGACAGTAAGTTCTGCTGACCTTCTACTGCTAGTAAATACCCACCTGCACTGAGCTGTCAGAAAGTAACCAGAATAATGTCACGCACAGCCGCTGGCGAGTGCGGTTTGCTGCTCAGTGCGTCGTCGTGGCGGCGCCGGTTGTAGTCAAAATGGCGGCCCGTCGTACACAAAGCCCACGTGGGAGTTCTTTATTTAGCCACAGATCTGCGCGCGGCCTAGTGAGAGCCTCAGAGTTGCAGAATCTCTCTCTAGTCTCTCTCTCTCTCTCTCTCTCTCTCTCTCTCTCTCTCTCTCTCTCTCTCTCTCTCTCTCTCTCTCTCTCTCTGTTATATATCTGTTATGCCGTTATATTTATTTAAAATGTTATTAAGGACAGACGTGTAAAAAGGCCTGCGTGCCTACTGTCTTCATCCTTAGAAAATAAAGTTTCAATTCAATTCAATTCAATTCTCTCTCTCTCTCTCTCTCTCTCTCTCTCTCTCTCTCTCTCTCTCTCTCTCTCTCTCTCTCTCTCTCTCTCTCTTTCTCTCTCTCGCTCTCTCTCTCTCTCTTTTTTTTTCTTTTTTTTTTTCCCCTCTGAGTCACGGTGGGGACTGGGGGGCGGGGGGGGGGGGGGGGGGGAGGATGGGTCTTTTTACTTATATGTTTTATCTTTCGATGTATCGTCTGATGTGTGTAGAGTAGCAGGACAGTTTGGAAGATAGGCATTGCTATGCCTACAACTTTTTAACCTGAATAAAAACGTATCATCATCACTCTCTCATACCAGTATTTATAATATGGCCCTGAAGACAACAGCCAGCTCTTAGCAGCCACT
>BTPG01000001.1:339256121-339363950 GCA_036245525.1 Semisulcospira habei | reverse complement strand
TCTCCTCTCTCTCCCACCCGGGTCTGCCCTGGGGGACTTGGGTGGGGTTAGGTATTTTTTAGTTCCCAGGGTCACCCTGTTCAGCCCCACAGGGTGGGTTTTTCTCTCTATTCTGGGGCATGTGTTTCTGTCTACCGTTTGTCCATTCACCTGTACTTGCCTTTTTAAAACTCTCCCTACTGTCTGCACTGCCTGTAGCTCTTGATATTGGATGTGTGTTGCTAAATGGTCTTAGCTTTATTTGGGCCCCATGTGTTAGGTTTATTTAACGTGTTTGACCGGCTGGCGACATACATTCAATGTTCTGTTTATTTTTTTTTTTTTTCTTTTCACAAGCAGTGCAGGCACGTCCTGAGAAAGCCTTGTTGCTGTCGGGACGTTAAGCAATGTACAATCTCTCTCTCTCTCTCTCTCTCTCTCTCTCTCTCTCTCTCTCTCTCTCTCTCTCTCTCTCTCTCTCTCTCTCTCTCTCTCTCTCTCTCTCTCTCTCTCTCTCTCTCTCTCTCTCTCTCTCTCTCTCTCGCTCTCTCTCTCTCTCTCAAAGGTGGAAAGAAAGAAGGTTAGAAAAGTACCTGCTTCAACGGTGCTAGAGTAATAGTGCATTCAACACGAAAGAAACTTTTTTTTTTTAACAGAGAGAGAGAGAGAGAGAGAGAGAGAGAGACTGACTGAGAGACAGAGAGAGATGTTGTTGTTTTCTCCATTTTTCTGTCCCTCTGCACCGAGGTGATCAGGGACTAGCACTTTTAGCTTTAGTTGACAAACACAACATAAAATATTTACTTCTATCATTTATTTGTTAGTTTTTATAAAATGATTTATAGTGCTCTTCCTTACAACAGCGGTCTTTATATATAAAAAGGTATAATTTACTTTCCATATTTAAAATCTAGATTAAAATTTAAGATCACTTAAGTAAAAGGGTTAAGAATTGACGAAGGTTAAAACCAACTTTCTTTTGGCCGGTATCCTGGTCAGACCTGCTGCTTCACTGTTTGTGGATCAGCTGTGTGAATCACACACTGTGTCTGCTGATCTCTACAGCCTACAGCCAGGTCGTTTGGACCATATTGGACCAGTAATAATATAAAATTAATTAGTTAGGTTTAACTTGGTGTCCCTGGAAACACAAGGTAAATCAGTATTTATTTAAGTCGACGTGAACTTTTAGTATTTAAAAATCCAAATTAAGATTCCAGGATCACCTACATAAAAGAATGTTTAAAAGCAATTCAGATTTCCGTCATATTTTTTTCGTAAGCTATTTAGGAACGAAGATTCAATAGGAGCCAATATATACAATCCTTATAAAAGATTACGACACAGCGTGTGTGGGCCAGCAGTCCGACCCATCAGAGCCTTTACAAATAGTGCGCAGGGACAGTAGCAAATCCGACGCGAATGGGGGTCATCCAATGTTTAAATCAGACGCTGCAACTGTGTCGAATTAATTGCAGTATTAATGCTATGTATAATGTTTACATCGGCTGTTTCTAGGAGTAGATCCATATGTTTTACCTCCGGGTGGGAGGCCCTGATATCCTTAGTCTCGTTGGAGAGGACATCACACTCCAGTAGAGCATGACTGGGTGTGAAGTCCTCCCCACAGATACAAGGGGGATGAGCCCATTTAACCTTCCAACTATCAGTACAAAGCCTGTGTATAATTGGGTCTACAACCGGTAGAGTTCTAATGAGATTATTTTTCTTTAATCGATAGGCCAGGACGCGTGGGTACTGGCAGCTTAGAATTATTTTTTCTTTTTGATAATTTTCAATAATTTGTTTCTTGATTTTAATTTGATTTTCATTTGCAGCGATAGAAAGTGAAATAGGCTGAGTGCCAAGAACATTTGCGGCACCCATGCGAGCTGCTTTGTCTGCTATCTCATTCCCAAGGATTCCCACATGAGACGGAATCCACTGTAAAGTAATATCTATTCCTCTTCTCATGAGCTGGTGTATAATATTATTTATTTCTAAGACTATATCTGGACGATTAGCTTTATTTTTTAACTTTAAACTTTGAAGTGCCGCCTGAGAGTCAGTGCAGATCAAGAACTGATACAGCTGCAACGGCAGGGCCAGCAGATGGTAAAGCGCCATAGTGATGGCTACTAGCTCCGCCGTGCAGATGGAGCAGTCCCTGCCCAGCCTAAACTGATTAGTTTTTTTCCAAAGCTGGTATAAAAAACCCACATTCAACGTCTCCATTGGAATCAATGGAGCCGTCGGTGTAGGCTATTAAAGCGTTCGGGTAAGTTGCATCTAGATATTCCAAGGTCAGTACTTTTTGCAGGTGAGGATCTAATTTCTTGTTTACATTTGGAATATGAGTGTTAATAGAGGGTGTCAAGAGAGTCCATGGTGGTTGAGTCGGAGGAGAAATAGATTTTGTCTCATGAGGAACCACCTTGGCCTGGTCGCACAAATCTCGTATAACAGAAGTGAGAGTCGGTGCCTCCCGGGGGGGAGCGGATTGAATTTTAGTAGCTTTAATAATGTCTGCTTTCAATTCTTTATGATATGTTTCTTGCGCATTATTAGATGTAGTAAATATGCGTGTAATATATGCAGCGCAGAGTTTTAATCTATGATAATGCAAAGGTAGTATATTAGTTTGAGCATAGATGGCCTGGTTTGAGGCGTGAGCTGGCACACCCAGTATATATTTTAAAGATCTCATCTCCGCCGTCTCGAGGGCCTTCAATGTTTTTTTTGGGGGGGCAGTGATGAAACATTCAGCGCCATATGTTAAGTTAGATCGTACGAGTGCTTGATGTAGATGTAGTAGATTTTTGGTATTTTTCCCCCAAGTCTCGTGTTTGACAATCTTAATAAGATTAGTTGCTTTATTAGCTTTACTTATCAAGCTGTTAATATGGGGGGTCCAGTTAAGAGTGGAGGTGAAGACGACTCCCAGAAATTTTACCTGTGTGGTGGGTGTAAGAGGGTACTTAACTCCATGATTTGTTACTGTAAACTGGAAGTCAGACTTCGTCCTGGTGGGACTAAAAAATATAAGTTGCGTTTTCTCTGGAGCTATTTCGAATCCATTTAGAGTCAGGTATTTTTGTACAGAGTCAATTGCTTGTTGAAATAACTTTGCACTGTTATTTTGAATATCCTTTATCTGCTTTGTAACTGTTTTGGTTTTAACAGGTTGCCATATGGCTATATCATCTGCATATTGTGATATATGTAGCGGAGAAGCATTAATTTTCTTCACGTTTATTTTCAGATGGTGAGGAAGGTCTGCCATCATAATGTTGAAAAGAAGGGGAGCAAGGCAGGTACCTTGGGGGACCCCACAGTCGGTCCTGTGGGTTCTAGAATAAGACTGTTTCATTTTAACCTGCTGTGTTCGTTTTAAGAAATTTTGGATGTAAACATAATATATATTGCCTGAAAGGCCAATATTCTTAATTTTCTGAAGAAGTTTACGGTGCCAAACAACATCAAATGCACGTCGAACATCAAAAAAGCAGGCTATCGTTTTACGTTTTTTTCTGAAGGATTGTCTTATAGAGGCAGAAAGAGAGTAGAGCTGGTCGGCACATGATCTATTTTTTCGAAAGCCGGCCTGCTCAATTGGAATAATCTGCTCCCTATCCAAAAAAATAATCTAGACGATTTGTTAGTAATTTTTCCATAACTTTACTAAGATATGAGGTTAAAGTTATTGGTCGGTATGAGTTTGGTGAGTTACGAGCTTTCTTTGGCTTGGGTATAGGTATAATGATTCCGTGTTGCCAAGCTTGAGGTAGTACCCCTTCACTATAACATTTATTCATCAGTTGTAAGATGAGTTCCTTTCCCTCCAAGGGGAGATTTTTTAATCATAATATATGTTATTTCATCGGCGCCTGGAGTAGTTTTCGTTATCAGAATTTGAGAGAGTACAGTTTCTAACTCACTAAGAGTGAAGGGGAGATTAATAGGGGTATGATTATCTGGAGCGGGATCAGAGTATTCCAGTTTAGTCTCTTCTGTTATCCTATACAATTTGACCTGCTCTGACAAGCTACCGGTGGAGCTGGTAGCTGCAAAAAGCTCCGCCAAGAGGTCAGCTTTTTCCTGGTCTGTAGTATACCTACGACCCTCAGAAATCAACGAAACAGGGGAGGGGTTATAATTATTTTTTTAATTTTTTAACCAGCTTCCAGGCCTTAGCAGTATCTGATGGGGAGTGTATTTCTGCTTTAATTTGTGAAGTTATAAAGGCCAACTTGGCCTGTGCTATAGTTTTATTGCAGTCTATGTTGGTTAGCTTCATTGTTCGATAGTTCAAAATGGTTCGATGTTTTTTCCAGACATTATAGGCATGCTTTTTGTTTTTAACAGCCAGTGCACGTTCTTCATTCCACCAGGAATTAGCCGGCTTGCCAGCCGGAGTGCCCTTACTGCGAGGGATAGCCTTTTCAGCGGACGCAATGATTAGTTTAGTGAGGCTGGCACATAACGTATTTACGTCCAGTGTGTCCAGTTTATTTATATTATTTTTAATTAATTGTTGATAAAGGGGCCAATCGGCCTTTTCATATATAAATTTCCCTTTATTTTGAGTGTCTGTTACAGAATTCACAACGTGAAGATCGAGGTGAATAATGATTGGAAGATGATCACTGCCTAAGGAATCGTCTCCCACCATCCAGGTGGACTCTGCAAAGAGGCCAGGGGAGATTAGGGTTAGATCTACAGCTGTAGGTTGATGACTAGGTAGGTCAGGAATTCTAGTAAAATGTCCTGTATTGGCAATGAGGAGTTTAGATTTTAAAATATCCTCAGCCTGAGTTTTAGCTTTCTTTATTTTACTTTGAGGATCGGCGTACCATAGGGGGTGATGGATGTTTAAGTCACCAAGGACTATCCATCCATCACCCTCCAGGTCGTCCAACCATTTCATTCCATTTGGGTCAAGTGATTTAGGAGCATAAGTATTTATAATTTTAATTTCTCTGTTGGAATGCGGAAATTTAACTTTAATAAAATTGCTATATATTGGTTTGGTAGGATGCAAGGGGACAGGAGAAGTAAAAGATTCATGTATTATTCCAACTTTTATATAAGTAGCGGTATAGACTTTATCATTCAAGTGTTTATTAGCTTCTGTTATAGGAGGATAATGATATCCATTTAAGTGTGGGAGTTTAACTTTAGTAGTAAGAGGAGATTGAAGACAGATAATTTCAGGATTTGCAGTATTTAAGAAATTTATTAGTTGCGGTAACTTTGTATTTAAGGACCTGCAGTTCCACTGAAGTATTTTATTACTGGGTGTAGGTTTTTCTGCGTTTTTATATTCTTTTATGCTGTAAAAGAATCCAGTTTAAAACCAGTCGCTAGAGAAAGAGTACTGATTTACTATGAAATCAGCATCTATCTTGGTGCTTGCAGAGTTATCATTATGGACATAACCAGTTGATTAAACTGGAGCATTACCTTCAAAATTTCGTGGAGGTCACCACGAACGACAGCGGAGGTGAAAGCTTGCAGATTACACTGTATGTCAGTTATCATATGCGCTCTAAGATCAGCACTAACACTTTTAGGTGACATCAGTACATTTGGATCCTGAAAGCTATGATGTTGGTCCTGGGCATCAAACTGCAGTTGCCTGCGGCTGGACCCTTTATCTGATGAAGAGCCTAATGGAAGAGCTGAGAGAGAGGGCACAGAGGAAGTTGTAGTAGTCAGACCAGCTGGAGCAGGGTTCAAGGGGTCAGATGCCCCAGCTCCGTTAATAGGAATAAGTGCTTCACGATAGGTGCGCCTAATAGGTGGATTTATTTGAGGTAGGGCAGTATCAACCTGATGAAGTACCTGCTTGCTATTCTGATGTGCTGATTTGGCCTTCTGAGAAACAGAAGAAGAAGATACAAAAGGAGGGTTAGAGCCTGTTTTCGGCTGAATCCAAGCTGTTTTATCTAACGTTTGTGAGACCAGGGTGTCAGAGGCACCTTTGTTTTTAGACTGAATTTGTATTTGGGCTCTCCTGACAGCCTCTTGATAAGGGATGTAGTTTTTGTTTCGAATACGGTTGGCCTCCCTGTAGAGCACAATCTTAGGGCATTTTTGATAGGCGGCGCTGTGCGCTCCGCCACAATTGACACATTTAGCTGGTGTGCTATCTGGACAAGCAGTTCTAGCGTGTTTGTGACTACCACATTTAACACAGACCCGGTATTTTGACCTGCACAGGTGAGCCGTATGTCCCAATCGGCAGCACTTAGCACAGTGCATAGCCGAGGGGGCATACGGCTCAACCGGCAGCATCAGCACACCGATTTTGATTTTACTGGGAAGTTGGGTGAGATGAAAGAATTCGATTTTAACTGCTCTAGAGGGAGAGCCGTCCCTATTCGTTAATCTGTCAACTGATGTGGTGAATCCCTGGGAGGAGAGTGAGACTTTAATATGGTCTAGTTTGTCGGAGGTGGGGATCCCATGGACAACCCCCACCACCTTGGGGGTGGGGATGGTGCACTCGACCACCGCACCTCCGATATTAGTTTTGTTTGCTAGTAGTTTTTGAGCTCTATGGTTTGGACAAGCGACTATCCACACGTCCCGGCCTATGTTTCTAAGAGTCAGTTGTGAGGGAGCCACCCCGGCGCTGTCACAGAGATGTGGCTGCAAGACACCGTGATTCCGGAGACGGGTGGTGCCGGTTCCCAAATCACGAACCCGAACCGGATAAGCACACCACATCTCTGCGACCGGTTCGGGGTTGGGTCCCTCAGAGTGCATAGCACGCTTAGTTTGTGATTTAGTTTTTTTCCTCTTAACTGAGTGGTATTGCGATAGATCTTCCATATGAGGGCGATCATGATGCAGAGGGGACGACTGCTGGAGGGGTGGCAACAGTTCCACACCAGCAATCGCCCCCTCCGGTGCTGCCACTATTGGACTAAGTTTGTCGGAACTAAGTTCCGATTGTATTCTGTCTACTGGGGAGGGTGTCCTAAGCTCCCCCAGAGCATCGTTATGTGCAATGATGCCTGGATATTTCACCGTTTCCGGCTGCTCACCGACGGGAGCAGCTGTAAGTAGCGAAGTACCGTGTTGGGGGGAGGCCCTCGCGCGCTTGTCCCTATCCCTATGCTTCTTTTTCCTCTTTCGCGAGGATCTCCCGGGCTCGTCGTGTGTAGAGGCCGAGGAGGAAGAAATTTCCTCGACGGTCTCGAGTTCCGACGAGTCCGTGGATAAAGACCCAATGAGAGAAGTCATTGAGAAATCTACCGTACGGGCCAAGGCGAGACCTTGTACAACAAAGTGTTACGAAGTCTTAAAACTCAAGGTAAAAATTTAATACAATTAAAAATTAGACAATGTTAAAATGAAGGTTTGCCAGAGAGACACTACTCTAAGACTATCCTAAAATTTTGAGCGAGTGACTATGAGTTACAGTACCAGAGCGAATGTAACCATCCCAAAGTTGAACTCGTCGGCGAAGAAGGTGAACACGGCAGACCGACAGTCTCGAAAGTCCTAAAAAGGACAAGAATAGCAATGAGTGCTATAAGACTGTCGGTTGCGGTAATGTGTCCGTAGGTACAGGGTAGTTGGTCGCTGAAACCCTGATAAGCCGGTGAGCGGTGACAGGCGTAATGGAGATTTTCAGACTGAATTTCCAATATGTCGGCTGGCTGTGTATGGTGAGACGCACGGTGAGAGCGTGAGCCTGAGACGTCTGGCTGCGACCAAGCGCTGACTGCGTGTGATAGAGAGAGAGACAGAGACAGAGAGTTTAAAGTTGCCGGAACTGATTAACAGGCTTTTGGGTGTCGGGTAGTGGTTTTTAGTCGCGATGATTCCTGCAGGAATCTTCGCCGGCGACTAAAACCTCAACCGACACCCAAACGAAAACCGTGGCACTCGATTGCAGGCAGGGCGGATCAGTTACCTCGAGGAAGGGTGGGGTTGGGAGGGGGGGGGGAGGGGGGGTCCAACTTTTTGTTTGGGACCATCAACCTGACAAAAAAATCCAGTGGCTGATGAACTGGCACGGGAGTGAGATTCTCAATATCACCTAAACACTGATGCGCCATACTGTATATTTATATCTGCCACATGTGTACGACAGTTTCCACTCTGTTTCCATCCAAACCTTCCACTAGGAGAGGCAGCTTTCATATTCTGACATGTACGAAGGTGTTTTCGCACATTTTGCCGATACCTAACACATTTTGCCGATACCTAACACATTTTACCGATACCTCACACATTTTGTCGATACCCAAAACATTTTGCCGATACCTCACACATTTTGTCGATACCTAACACGTCTTGCCGATACCCAACACATTTTTCCGATACCTCACACATTTTGCGGATACCTAACACGTTTTGCCGATACCTCACACATTTTGCCGATACCTAACACATTTTACCGATACCTCGCACATTTTGTCGATACCTAACACGTCTTGCCGATACCCAACACATTTTTCCGATACCTCACACATTTTGCGGATACCTAACACGTTTTGCCAATACCTCACACATTTTGCAAGTATTCTGACAACAAGGATTTATAATCTAGTGAAGCTGATAGAACCACTTCCGCTCTACCGACACACACTGGTTTTAGACGTTATGTCTACCGCAGAAATTAATGCTACAAAGAATTGTTTTTGGGGGTAGATGATCTGACAGACACTGGAGAATGTCGAGGGATGAGCGAGTGTTTAATATGCTTTTCTTGAAGTTTGGCAACGATAAAACAAAAAAACAAGATGGGATGACAGGGGAGGATCAGTTAATTCGATGGGGGGGGGGGGGGGAGGGGTTTAACATTTTGGGGGGGCACCTTCAACCAGAAACAAAAGGCCTCCCCGACGCAAGACCTTGCTTCCAGGGGCCGAAAAAACGGGGGGAGGGGAGGGGGGGGGGGAAGGCGCGTGCGTGTTAGGACTCTCCCCCTTCGCCAAAATATCAAACAACGGAGGGAGGTGGGGGGGGGGGGGGCGTGTGTGAAAACTCGCCAAACTTTTAAACGGTGAGGGTGGGGGAGGGGATTTAAAACACCAAAAAAAGGGGGGGGGGGCCTCCAAAACCCCTCGAACCCCCCCCCCCCCCGCCCCGACCCCCCCGACCCCCCCCCCCCCCCCAGATCCGCACCATGATGAACCGTAACCCACAGTCACTTCTATATGAGAGCTGTCCTCGCTGTCAAGGGTCTCTATCTTTTGTCTTTGACCTGATTCTGATGTTGAATATTGAACAAGGTGAGGATTTCATCCCAAAGTCCACCGTATTGTTTGGAGTTTACATGCGTTTTTCTTTTAGCAACCTTCACAGTTGTTCATATTTTTAAACTTATCCTTCTAATCCATTTCCGGCTAAGCCAACCTCTGATCAACACACACGCCGGCACACACAAATAAAGGCGGACCCACAGCGACTCCCGCCATTAGTACGCTTTGTGGGCTGGAGTAGCGACAGGAATTCTGAATAAGAATAGCACGAGCAGAAAAATTACGTCACTATAAGCTTGACGTCATGGCATCGCTGGTCTTACGACGCAGTGTACACAGTGACGAAATTGATGTTTCACGTCACTCATCCAAAAGACACGCAGCCTCTTCCATGGCTGACTGTTTTGTTCCACACAGCCTCTACCAGCGCCGACTGTTTGATGGGAGTATATAGTGGATCCAAAACTTGCAAAAATGAATTAATTATTATTCAAACAGTTGAAGAGGTACATAGCTGATTAACTATCTCGTCCAGTGTCTTTCTGCAAACTCAGTCTATATGCGAACGGACAGAGGGAAAGGGCCCAGAATTTAGACGATTGTGGGTGCGAGCCAGTTATCATCAAGCTGTCGTAAGAGATATTTGGCACATATCAAACTAGGCGCGACCGTATTTCCTCCCCTCCTTTTTGCTCATGCGGCTCCCTGGCTGACCAAAGGCTTTTCGTATTTTTAGCTCACGGATAATACAGGCTGACTGAAAATCATATCTCTACTTGTAAACCATGAGGCAATAACAAAGCGAATTTTTTACCTTAGCGTTTTCCTTCGTAAATATGCTTGTTCCGTTTTATGTTGACTAATTATCTATCTATCTACATCCCGTAGTCTTGCCGACCGTCGGAGCACCACTGATGACTTGACAACCAGCTCCCTCCATTCCTCCCTGTTCTTTGTCATTCTTAGTGTATCGCCCAGCTTCAGTCCTGTCTACTCTGAGATATTGTCCTCCCATCTTTTCCTCTGTCTTCCTCTCCTTCGTTATTCCTTGCACAGTTCCTTGCAGGATTGTTTTGGCAAGCCCTGCTGAACGCGTGACATGCCCATACCACTTCAGTTTGCGTGTTTTTCACAATGGCTAATAGGTCTTCATAGGGCCCGATGGCTTATCTGATTCTGCTTCCCACTTCCTCGTTTGTGATGTGATCTCTGTATGAAATGCCAAGCAGCCTTCGAAAACATCTCATTTTAGTGGCTTGTATCCTCCTTTCAAGGTCTGCTGTGAGGGTCCATGACTCACAGGCATATAAGAACACTGAGGTGACTAAGGAGCGCATCAGTCTAATATTGGAGCAGAGTGTGATGTTTCTGTCCTTCCATATGGTCTTCAATCTTGTCAGTGCTGTTGGTGTCTGCGCAACCCTGGACAGTATTTCTGGTTTTGATCCCTCATCTGTCAAAATGGCTCCTAAGTATTTGAATTTATTAACTGTTTCCAGTTTCTGGCCTCCAATCGTGATGTCAGTGCCAATGCCACTGGTATTACTGGTCATCAGTTTGGTCTTCTCTTCACTGATTTCCATCCCAAATACAATGGCTGTACTGTCCAGCTTTTCCACCTGCTGTGCTAGCTCCTTCTCTGTTCCTGCAAGGCCATCAATGTCGTCCGCAAAGCGCAAGTTCGTGATTGTTCTGCCTCTAATACTGACATTTCCTTCATGATCTTTCAGAGCGTCCGTCATGATTCTTTCCAGGATGATCTTGAAAAGATTAGGTGAGATCAAGCATCCTTGTCTGAATCCGACTGTTGTCCTAAACTAGTTTCCTATTTTGCCGTTCAAGCAGACTGCGTTAGTGGCCTTGTTGTAAATGTTTGCTATGACTTTGATCAGGTTGGCATTGATGTTGTATAGCTTCATGGACCAAAGGGCTGCATGCCACACCCTGTCAAATGCTTTCTTAAAATCCATAAAGACATGATAGGGGTCTAGCTGGTGCTGGAGGTACCTCTCACTTAGAACTCTCAGGTTGAAGATCTGCTCAGTTGTGCTGCGCCCTGGTCTGAAGCCCGCCTGTTCCTCAGCTATGATTTCCTCTGCCTGTGGCTTCAGCCTGTTCAGTATGATCTTTAACATGACTTTGCTTGGGTGGCATATAAGAATGATCGTGCGATAATTCTGGTATTTATGTAAGTTGACACAGTGGGTTAAAGAATGTTTTAAAAGGAGTGTCATGTCTTGCGTTAAAGTTAACTGCTGTGGACAAAACGTTCGATGATAATTATCACACGTGTAGTACTAAATCGTACGTGGACTTCGCACAGCAAGTTTTATTTTGCGCACGTACTCAAGGAAAAGGGGGGGGGGGGAGGGGGGGGGGGACAAAAAAGAAAGGGACTAACGGGAAGGGTCTGCCGTCCGCTGTAATATAAACAATTCCGGCGTTACCGCGGGTGCTCCTGGGCTCGTGGGGCTATGTGTCTTCGAGAGGTATCGAGTTACCTCTGCGCAGGGCAAGCTCCGAGTGGTTCGAGAGAAGACTGAACTAGCTACATCCAAAATTTCAATAAATATTACAAAAATTACGGACTCTACTCTGGGTCAACCGACTTTCTATAAACGGTCTTTTTTATTACAATGAAACATCCAGTTACAATATGCTAGGAGGCTGCCTTAGCCACGCCTTAAATAAAGTATTTCGCCAAGTTTCAAGTGTGTGTGTGTGTGTACAGCAATATCTGAGATTCTCGTGTCTACACAAACACACTCACTCACACACACACACACACACACACACACACACACACACACACACACACACACACACACACACACACACACACACACACACACACGCATGCACACACACACACACACACACACATACACACACACACACAAACACACACACTGCAAACACACACACATACGCACACACGGCCTTTCGCGCCCACTGTTCGTTCAGCAGCGAGGTTAGCGTAACTAGACATGACGTAATTTTATCTTGTTACTTCAGGTGTCAGAGGTTTAGACCTGCCCTACTTTGACATCATGAACTGAACATGCTATTAGATTCGCTCCACCGCGACCCGTCCTAAAAAATCCCTTTTATAAATAGAAGGGACTTAATAATGCATAGAGTCAGATCATAGAAGTGGACATGTCCTGGGAAAGTTGGGACATTCTCCTGTTAAAGTTTTTTTTTTTTTTTTTTTGTACCAGCGTGTACTTTGCAGGGGGGGGGGGGGGGGGGGGGGGGGATGCGTTTTCATTAGGATTTTCACTCTGCCCAATGCGCAAAGGCCGTGCGCGGTCCAACGGCTTCGGCTCGATGGCCTTTGCGCAATGGGTAGTCATCCCTGTGTCTGCGTTGTTGTCGAGTCTGTTATTCTCAGCAAGTACAGAGTCCGTGTAGTACTTTGCACTGATGGTGATTTGTGCCTTACACAGTGTTTGTAGAACAGTTCCTTTAGTATCGAAAAAGACAGTGTAAGCAACTTTCTTTTGAGAGTCATTGAGATTTTCTAGCAACTTTATGAGAAAGCCCGCCTTTGTGCACAGTTACCCAGTATTCTATAACTGTAAGTGTGCAATGCCTATCGAAAAAGTCGACGCGCGTTTGATCGGTATTTCAAGTTTCAAGTGTCTATTTTAAGACAGGGTGTCGAGAGCACACTGGTAAGAAGTACGGCACGAGGCAGATACACAGAAATATTTTCCGTTATAACATGTTCGTCTTATGACGTACTGGCATGCAAACGTCATGTAATGGTCTAAGCATGCAATAATTTATTGACTGAATATTTTTGTTGTACAGTGGAAGATTTTGCGTGGTGTGTGTATGCGTGTAGAGTGGAGAAAGGAGGGGGGTGGGGGGGGGGGGAGGAGGCAAATGGCTGTATGAGATGACAAAAGAAAAGGGTAAGATTTTGTCTTTTTTTTCTGCACCTGCTCAGATGTAACAAAGCAAACAAACAAAAAAATCCTGCTTAACACTGGTCCATGCACCTTTAACACGTCGTTCCTTTTCGTCTTCGATCTTTTTTTCAGAAAAAAAAATTCAAGCAGCATTGAATGGCCGCATTTGTCGCGATGTGCCACATACTATCTGATTACATCACTTTGCCTAAGACAATGACGTCGTGTCGGGAATTTCTAAGCAACCTTCCCACCATGCCGGCCTAATATTTAAGTCCCTTCTATTTATAGAAGGACCTTTTACGACGGTTCGCTGTGGGGCGAATTTAATAGCATGTCCATGATGTCAAAGGCGGGCAGGCTAAACCTCTATCAATTGAAGTAACAAGATAAAAATTACGTCATGTCTACCTACGCTAACCTAGCTGCTGAACGTAGATTAGGCGCAAAGCGCAGTATATGCGTATGTATGTATGTACGTATGTACGTATGTAATGTAATGTAATGTATGTATGTATGTATGTATGTATGTATGTATGTATGTATGTATGTGCGTATGTATGTAAACAAGAGAATCTGCGACATTTCTGTACACACAAGCTTGAAACGTGGCTAAAGACTTTCTTAAAGGGGTGGCTAAGAGAGCCTCCGAGCATATTGTAATTGAATGTCTCATTGAAGACATAAACAACCGTTTATAGGAAGTAGGTTGACCCAGATTAGAGTACGTAATGTTTGTCGTAATCACTTGAAATTTTGGATTTAACTAGCTTGGAGAAAGACATTGGATGAGTTCGTTAGCCAGCTTTATATCCTCTCAACTTCTTTAGTAAAAAATAATTCTTTTCAGAAAAGAATTAAACAGTAAAAACACCTTGACTTCTGTAGAAAGTCAGACAGTGGCGGTGACGTAAAAGAGGCAACTCCGTCACCACGCAAACATTGACATAATACTCTAAATATGATGTAAAAGACTACTGCCCAGCTCGTATGCTGTCGCATTCTGTCAAGTCTAGATTACTGTAATTCCCTTTTTGCTGTATCTCATCTGATTAACTCACTCGTATTCAGCGTATCCAGAATAATGCAGCCCGGTTAGTCCTTCGCAAAAAAACGTACTGATCATATCACACCACTACTAAAGCATCTCCACTGGCTACCTGTCAAGCAGAGAATAGAGTACAAGCTGGCCACTTTGGCTTACAAAAACTATGACAATACACTTCCTGCATATCTGTCTTTTCCCCTTGCATCGCACAATCCTAGTAGAAGTCTACGCTCAAGCTCACAGAAACTGCTTGTTCAACCCTGAGTCAGCCTAAAAACTGCTGGTGCCCGTTCTTTCGGTTATCAGGCCCCTCAGGTCTGGAACTCACTTCCACTGCATGTCCGTCTATTCCCTACCCTGACGACCTTCAAAACAAATTTGAAGACCCATCTTTTCCAGGTACCATATCAAGATTGGCTTAGTCTGGATGTTCTGCTTGGAAGTGTTGGCTGTTTTCTTATACGGGTAGCCCATGTAGGTAGGCTGCGTGTGTGTGTGTGTGTGTGTGTGTGTGTGTGTGTGTGTGTGTGTACGTGCGTGCTTTTTTGTGTTAGGAATGCGCCTACATGGTGCGAGCATGTGTTTACTTAAAGAGTGAGTGCGTGTGCGTTGTAATTTTTTTTCCTTTTTAAAATTATTTTTATTTGCTGTAAAGCGCTTCGAGCTTGCTGTCCGTGGGGAAGGGCGCTATATAAAAACTATGCATTATTATTATTATTATTATTAATCTCTCTCTCTCTCTCTCTCTCTCTCTCTCTCTCTCTCTCTCTCTCTCCCTGTGACATGCGCTCATCTCCAAGAGACATATATCCTCATGCGCCTGGAGAGCGCATGAGGATCTATGTCTCTTGGAGATGTTTGGAGAGCGCGCGCATGCACGCACTAACACGCAATAACACACACACACACACACACACACACACGCACACGCACACGCACACACACACGCACACACACATCGTCGCCCTTTCAGAAGAGTATGCAAATGACCCGAGATTTAGAGAAAGACATTGGATGAGTTCGTTAGCCAGCTTTGTATCCTTTCAACTTCTTCAGTAAAAACTAATTATTTTCAGACAACATTAAAACAGTAAAAAAAAAACCTTGGCATCTGCAGAAAGTCAGACAGTGGCGGTGACATAAAAGAAGCAACTCCGTCGCTACGCAGACAATGACACAATACTCTAAAAATGACACAAATCTCTCTCTCTCTCTCTCTCTCTCTCTCTCTCTCTCTCTCTCTCTCTCTCTCTCTCTCTCTCTCTCTCTCTCTCTCTCTCTCTCTCTCTCTCTCTCTCTCTCTCTCTCTCTCTCTCTCTCTCTCTCTCTCTCTCTCTCTCTCTCTCTCTCCCTCCCTCCCTCCCTACCTATCCCTACCTTACATTGTTGAATCGCTGACATACATTTACAACCTATGTCTCCATCAGTGTGTATTTCCTACACAGCTTAAACTTGCAAAAGTAATTCCACTACCGAAATCCAAGGACAGGGGAAATCTGAATAATTATAGACCGATTTCGTTACTGTCCGTGTTAAGCAAACCTCTCGAGCGACATGTACACAAACATTTGTCTCAGTATTTAGAGACAAATAATATGCTTCATCCCTTCCAGTCTGGGTTTCGTCCGAAGTATTCCTGTCATACAGCGCTAAGCAGACTTGCAGATAAGTGGTTATCTAACGTAAACAATTCGCAACTGACGGGTGTTATTTACCTTGACTTTAAGAAGGCGTTTGACCTGGTTAACCACGACACTCTGATAAGCAAACTTAGTCATTATTTAAAAAACGTCTCAGCAGTTTCCTTCTTTAGTTCATATCTAAAGGGAAGAAAGCAAAAGGTTGTAGTTAATGGATCACACTCTGAAGTGAAGGAGGTTAAGTTTGGAGTACCTCAAGGGTCAGTGTTAGGCCCTCTTCTATTTTGTTTATACATCAACGATCTGCCTCTTCACCTAACGTCAGAATCTGTCGAATGTGACTTGTTTGCTGACGATACGTCAATCCACACGGCAAATAAAAACCTTAATGTGGTTGCAGATGACTTACAACAGAGCCTTGATGAGGTGACCGCCTGGTGTGAACATAATTCGATGAGTATCCATCCAGCAAAAACCAAGTCAATGGTAATTGCGACACGCCAAAAACACCAATTAAGCCCCCTTTCACTTGATTTGTCCTTCGAAGGCAATTCTATTGAGCAAGTGTCTGAACACCGCCTCCTTGGAATTATCATAGATGATCAGCTCAAATGGCAGGCACACACACATAAAGTGTGTAAAACTGTTTCAAGAAACATTTTCATGCTGTCCAAACTGAAGCACTTCACTGACTTTGAAACCAGAAAATTATTTTATTATGCACATATTCAGTCCCACATTAATTATGCTTCGACGGTGTGGGATGGCTGCAGAGATGTACATTTAAAAAGACTGAACTCCTTACACAGAAGAGCAGCGAAATAAATTTTACCTGATCCTACGTTGACAACGGATGATAAGATTTACAAAGCGGGACTTCTTTCTCTCAAAAAGCAGTTTGCATTCAACAAAGGTGTTCTCCTTTTTAAGATTCGGAATGACAACACTCCGGAATATCTAACCCAGCTGCTAGTCCGGTCACAGTCCCGCTATGGCGATACAAAAAGCCTATATGTAGTACCCAAAACCAGAATAGACTTATTTAAAACCAGTCTAGCATTCTCGGGGGCGACTTTGTGGAATTCCCTTCCATCCCACACGAAGACCACTCCAACGGTATCATGTTTCAAGAAAAGTCTTTTTGAACATTTATCTTCGCAGCCATAACTATCTTCAAGCTTTGCTTTCTATACGTAGATATCATTGTTAGTAATGTACCCATTCTACTGCTGTGTATGTATAGTGCTGCTGTGTTGTTGCTCTTTTTTTTTTTTTTCCCTTACCATTGCTCCAACTCCCCCAACACACCGTAGGCGTTCGTCCTATACATGTATTAATGTAATGTAATTGTTGTGTTTGTAGATGTAGCAACGGCAGATTTGAAAAATGACATTGCCTCTGGCATTGTTAATATCTTTACCGTTGTAAAATAAAGATTCATTGATTCATTGATTCATTGATTCTCTCTCTCTCTCTCTCTCTCTCTCTCTCTCTCTCTCTCTCTCTCTCTCTCTCTCTCTCTCTCTCTCTCTCTCTCTCCTCTCTCTCTCTCTCTCTCTCTCTCTCTCTCTCTCTCTCTCTCTCTCTCTCTCTCTCTCTCTCTCTCTCTCTCTCTCTCTCTCTCTCTCTCTCTCTCTCTCTCTCTCTCTCTCTCTCTCTCTCTCTCTCAACCTGTTTTCACACAAATTATAGCAAGACTGAAATTGTACCATGGAGTTCTAGTTTTGTCACCATTTTCTCAAGCCTATGAAGCGAAAGTGAAACTCACATCACGTAAACACGTAAAAACTACGTCATGATAAATTACGTTTGACAAACCAATGACGCGTATGTCCTGCGCCCCTTATAGAGCTGACAGGCGCATCTGCGAGACTTTTTCAATAGGAGATATTTCAACATCAGAATCAGGTCAAAGAGGGTAGAGACACTTGACAGCGAGGGCAGCTCTCATATAGAAGGGACTTTGTGGGTTATGGTTCATCCCAACTTGTTTGTTCGATGAAGTCCGCGTACTTGTTTTGTTGCGGTCACTACGGAACCTTCCAGCTAGGGCGATCGAACATTACGCGTCGACCATTACTACATGTGCGGCCGACGTGTTGCACACTTATAGTTATAGACTTATGTTCAAGTTCATGCTAGTTCAAGGGTGGTGCCAGAATAGCTTGGCGCCCATAGGCGCCAAGCTATTCTGGCACCACCCTTGAACTATCATGCTCGATCTGTCCATATAGTCCTTCAGACAACAACTTCAACATTTGGGGATTTCGGTCCTGGCGTAGAATGCGTTAAATTAAACTCTTAATACAATTCATCCATGGTTTAAGGGGTTGTTGTGTGTTTGTTTGTTTTTTTTGGTTTGTTTGCTTTCTTGCTTGCACGCTCTTTTGTTTTTCCGTTTGTTTGTTTGTTTGTTTGCTTGCTTGCTTGTTTCTTTGTTTTGTGTAAGTGACTGAAAGCAATGCATATGGAAGCCCCCCCGAAGGGGGGCGTATCACATATCCAACTGTTCCAGCCACTTAGTGCATGGAAATTTAAATCTAGGTCCCCCCCCCCCCCCCAAGGGGGGTCCAGATATTAAGCCGGTGTGGACAGCTGTTTCGGTCTTGGCGACCTCTTCTGCACACCATCGGCAATACTGGAGGAAGGCAGGAATTTCTGCTTACCTGCAATGACAGCCACATTTTACTGTGGTGTCTGCAGGGGCATACATCCCATGCCACCACCTAGAGCGAAATTTCCATGCACCCTAAAAGAGAACCTACCAAAAGGGGGGAAGGGGTTGCAGTCGATATTGTAGTAATAAATGAAAAGAAAAGGGGAGACTGCCAGTGCTCATATTTTAGGAAGTTTACAAAGTAGAGTAGGTAAGAGCACTGTCAGGGGAGAGAAGTGTGCATGATCGACCAGTGATCATAGATTTACAGTGGCCAAAGCACAAAAAAAGAGATAGGAAAGAGAGGGTGCGCTAAGAAAGTGACTAAAAGCAACGCATATGGAAGCCCCCCCCCCCCCCCCCCGAAGGGGGGCGTATCACATATCCCACTGTTCCAGCCACGTAGTGCATGGAAATTTAAATCTAGGTCCCCCCCAAGGGGGGGGTCCAGATATTAAGCCGGTGTGGACAGCTGTTTCGGTCTTGGCGACCTCTTCAGCACACCATCGGCAATACTGGAGGAAGGCAGGAATTTCTGCTTACCTGCAATGACAGCCACATTTTACTGTGGTGTCTGCAGGGGCATACATCCCATGCCACCACCTAGAGCTAACTTTCCATGCACCCTAAAAGAGAACCTACCAAAAGGGGGGAAGGGGTTGCAGTCGATATTGTAGGAATAAATGAAAAGAAAAGGGGAGACTGCCGGTGCTCATATTTTAGGAAGTTTACAAAGTAGAGTAGGTAAGAGCACTGTCAGGGGAGAGAAGTGTGCATGATCGACCAGTGATCATAGATCTACAGTGGCCAAAGCACACCAAAAAAAAAAAGAGATAGGAAAGAGAGGGTGCGCTAAGAAAGTGACTGAAAGCAATGCATATGGAAGCCCCCACCCCCCCCCCCCCCTCCGAAGGGGGGCGTATCACATATCCCACTGTTCCAGCCACTTAGTGCATGGAAATTTAAATCTAGGTCCCCCCCAAGGGGGGTCCAGATATTAAGCCGGTGTGGACAGCTGTTTCGGTCTTGGTTGAAAGAGGTGAGTTTTGAGGGCGGACTGGAAGGTGGAGAGAGAGTGTTTCTGACGGAGAGAGAGTGGGAGAGTGTTCCAGGTGAATGGACCGTATACTGAGAAGGAGCGGGGGCCGAAAGTGCTGAGTTTGGTGCGGGGGATGTGGAGGCGGAGAGGGTCGGAGGCGGAGAGGAGGGAGCGGGGAGGAGTGTAGGGGTGAAATAAGTTTGAGAGATAGGCGGGAGCGCAGTTTTTCAGGGATTTGTAGCAGAGAGACAGAATCTTGTATTGGATGCGTTGGGGGATGGGAAGCCAGTGAAGGAGTTTGAGCAGGGGAGTGATGCGGTCGGTTTTTTTCTTTCTGAGGACGAGGCGGGCAGCATTGTTCTGGACGCGCTGGAGAGTGAAAGTGGTGGAGTGAGGGAGGCCGGAAAGGAGAGAGTTACAGTAGTCGATGCGAGATAGGATGAGAGAGACAGCGAGTTTGGTGGCAGCTTCGGTAGTGAGGTATTTTCTGATCTGACTGATGCGGCGGAGGTGGAAGTAGCATGTTTGGGCCGTGGTGGAGACGAAGCTGGTCATGGAAAGAGAGGAATCGAGGATAACGCCGAGGTTTTTGGCCGAGTCAGAGAGGGAGATGGGGGTGCTGTCGAGTTGAAGGTGGAGAGAAGGAGGGAGCTGGGAAAGTTTCTGGCGAGTGCCTACCAGCATGGCTTCCGTTTTGTCGTCATTCAGTTTAAACTTGTTTGCTGTCATTCACACAACACAACCAATCAGAAAAGAAAAGGTAACCAAAACTCATTAATAATCATTAAAAAGAACACTCTAGAAGTAACTACAGCGTTCGACTAACAACTAGGCGCAATCGACACAAAGTTACGAAATGTAACAAACAACTTTGATGTGATATATGAAGTCACAAGAATAATCGCGCCGTTTCGAAAACGTTCTAGGTCAAACGAGGTCGGACTATAGCAACAATGCCAGGAAAAGACGCGTCATTTTAGCTACATAACAGAAATCGATCGCAATTCTCCGTGCAAAAGAAAATGAATCCTACTAAAAAGGTACGTAATTCTTATCCAAAATAACTTAATGAATATCGGATCTTTCCTATGATTAAAGCATGTTCTTAATTAAACGAACTTTATTTCGCGAACTCTGGCGATCTAGAGTTCACCATCTCGGGCGAACCAGGTTGGTTCTTAATTGGACGATCTAAAAGATACGGAGAACCTAGTTCGAAGTAGTTCACGAACCTCGGTAAACCATAGTTCGCTGTCAGGAAAAAGTTCGCTCAACGTGATGAGCGATTCAAGGCGAACCTTTTCTCTGATTGGTCAAAACGTTTACCCTTTTCTGCGTTGGAGATAAGAAGATAGTCACCGATTCAAACAACTATGGCGGACGGCGATAATTTACACTCGTGCGAAGAACAAGACCTATTTTTATTGATTTGTGGGAGGTGCAACGCTGCTTGTGGAATCGCTACTGCAAGGAGTACAAAAACAAAAATCGTCCAAATCGCGAAGCGGCATAGCGGCAGCCATTTTGAACACCTTCGCAGACAGTAAGTACGCCGAATCAAGCACTTCAGTTAAAGCTGAGGTGCAATGAGAAAAACCCGCCCAGCGCGTGTTTTAAAAAGACTACAGGACCCAGCTTGGGCCCTGCCCCTAAGTGGGTCAAATCGGTTCGTAACACAGTTGACGGAGTTGGCAACTGCGTATCCCGAGCTTGCAAAACTCTCGGAAAACGACAGACCACTTCCTGTTGCACGGAAATCATCGCGATTAGCAGATCGGACAACAGCAGACGATTCTGTGACACTTTGAAACTGACCGACAGCCACGGATTTTACGCGCTGGGGACTATGATGGCAGAATGTACGGCTGTACATGCTGTAAGTATGACTCCTGACACTTTGTAGTTGTGAACGAATTTTTTCAACACGAACCTCCAGTCCAATATAGGCTAATATAAATAAATAAAGAAGCATTGTGATGTACAACCAATACAGTAAATTGGATGAGAGAGAGAGAGAGAGAGAGAGAGAGAGAGAGAGAGAGAGAGAGAGAGAGAGAGAGAGAGAGAGAGAGAATCGACTGTTTACATAGATGCCAAAAGATACAAGGTCGCTATGGGTCAAGCTGATTTTTAGTAGTTGCCCTTCGTATGGAGAAAAAATGTGCTGTAGGCCACTCCAGATGAAAAGATATAACAACAAACACTAAACGACAAATAACCCCTCCTTCCTCACCCTTCCGATATCATATAAGCTTCAGGCTTTACTGTGTAACTTACGGATAGCTCGGCCTGGTCCATATCCAGTGTGCGTCCAGGCAAGGCACAAATGGCCTGCTCTGTCCGTCGGGTGGTCGAGTGTCGTCTGCTACTGTTGATATCAGTAAAAATATCGCTGGTTTAGATCAGTGATCGCGGTGCCCACTCGCTGCAAACAGGAAGTGGCCTGTCTTTTTCACGGGAGTTTTGCCAGCACGACAAACGCAGTTGAAAACTCAGTCAACTGAGTCAGTTGCAAACCGGTTTGCCGAAGTTAGCCGAACGTTCACGAAGACAGGGCCCTCGCTGGGTCCTGCAAAGTTTTTTTAAAACACGTGCGGGGCGGTGTTTTTTTGACTGTTTCTCAGCTTTAAGAAAGAGAACCATGGCAAACCTGGTTTGCTGAAGTTCGCCTAGGTTCGTTCAACCTTAATTAAGAAACAAACCAAAAGATCGCGGATTTTCTCCGGTCTAGGTTTGCCGATCAAAAGTTCGTCCAATTGAAAACAATCCAGACCAAAAAGGTGACTGCCAAGCGTGTAATATGCAAAGAAGTACCCAACGGAGAAGAAACACGCTTAGAAAAGACGGGTACAACACAATTTATTAATATTTCGGGTAAATACCCTTTGTCAAAATAGACAAACAAACAAACAGAGAGATTAGCCGCTACTTATCTTCATTGGCAGAAGGAATGTGGCAACTGAAGGAGGTGACGTAAAATAAAAGAAAAGGAAGAACAAAAGTGCGCAAAAAGTAAAAATGACGTCAACGAGAAATCGTAATAGAGAGACTCGGAAAGAACCTGAACACGAGAGACAAGAGTGTGTGCAAGTACGTGCAGGAGCTAGCGAAAGAAAAGGCGTGTAGATGAGGCCAGAGAAAGAGAGAGAGGGAGAGAGAGAGAGAGAAAGAGAGCGAGACGGAGAGAGAGAAAGAGAGAGAGAAAGAGAGAGAGAACGAACGGGGAGTACCCTTGGGCACGAAGTAGGCTGAGTGTCTAATACACAAAGCCTGATAAACACCAACCCGAAGGCAAACTTTATATCACCTTCAAGTTGAGGACTACCTCGGGGAAAAACGGGAGGACCCCGGGAAAAAAAAACCCAGCATTTAGCACGGTAATAAGTCATGAAAACAAAGCAAATAATCAAATTCAGTAAGAGAATATAGGTAAAAGTGGAGAGTAGGTAGTTGTGAAACCGTCTTTAAGGGTAACTAAAAAAATAAGGGGGTGGGGGGGGGAGGAGAGAGAGAGACGGGGGCGGTGGGGGGGAGGGGGGGGGGGAAAGAGGAAGGGGAAGAAGGGAAAAGGAAACAGCTTAAAGAGAGAAAGAGGGCTAGAGAGAAGTGGTAAAGGGGGTGGGGGGGGGGGGAGAAAGAGGGAGAGAGGTAGAAGGAAAGAGAGGGGGAAAAAAAAAAAGCGTGTTTCTTCTCCGTTGGGTACTTCTTTGCAATTGAAAACAGCTCTAATACACACATGCTCTCAACGAATAACACAACCACAAACCGTAAAAATGTTTTTGAAAAGTTCGTCAAAGTTAAGATAAAAATTAACATTTGTTCAGAAACAATGTTTTTTTTTTTCTTCTTATTTCCGGACCAAATGGATGCACGGGAAGGTGTACACAGTTTGAAACAGTATTTGAAAATATTTTAATTTTGTCCAAGAAGGTCATATTTTCACTTGTGTGCCTCATTCAAGACGTGCCACATACGGGTACGCGTCAAAAAGTTTTGTTTGTGACGTGAAGTTTTTATCTGAGACTTTAAATTTGTATTTGAGACGTGAAGTTTTTATTTGAGACGTGAAGTTTTTTATTTTAAACGTGAAGTTCTTATTTAAGATGTGAAGTTTATATTTTAGAACTGAATAGATGTGATTTTTATTGTAAACTTTAAGATTTTATTTTAAACGTGAAGTATTCGTTTGAGACTTTGAGTTTTCATTTGAGACGCGACGAATTCATTTGAGACTTGAAGTTGTCAGTTTAGATGTGAAGTTATTATTTGAGGCGTAAAGTTTTGGTTGAGACGCGAAGTTTTAATTTCTGGCCTTAAGTTTTTATTTGAGACGTAGTTTTTGTTTGAGACGCAAAGTTTTTGTTTGAGACGTGAAGTTTTTGTTTGAGACGAAGTTTTTATTTGCTGCGTATCCGTAACTATCTTGAATGAGTTAATGACCCGTGGTGATGTTGGCCTATGATTGAGTTCATTTAAAATACAACGGTCTTACCACAAAGTATCATAAGGCCAAGTGTAAAGCCAGTGGCTATATAATATAGGGCCCAAAATTACAGACCAACACACATTCAGTACTTACCGTGATCATTATGAACACGGGCCAATGACAGCACTAGGTAGACAGTCTTAAAGGGGGGGGGGGGGGGGGGCTGTCTCCCTCTCTCTGTCTGCCGGGACTTGCAGCCGATCTACACACTTCGCTGTTCACACGAGTCTTGTGACAGACCTTACAGCTGATACTTGGGGCTTTAACTGTGATCACGGTGTAATGAACATCCTTGTTATCTCCCAGCATGCCGAGAGGAGCGTTCATACTGACATGACGTACTTAGAAGTATTCAACAATTTACAGCAGTTTCCTTGTATCTGCAGCCTTGACGAAGCGCGTGTCACATTACATAACTCATTCTACCCCAGACACACCACAGCAAAATAAGGATCGACCGTGATAGTTCAAGGGTGATGCCAGAATAGCTTGGCGCCTATGGGCGCCAAGCTATTCTGGCATCACCCTTGAACTATAATGGTCGATCTGTGTCCTGCACTGCAATGCAGTCTTCAGAGAACAGCGGCAAAATTTGTGGATTTCGGTGTTGGGGTAGAATGAGTTGTAAACCAAGATGTTGATGTTGTTTTGTTTTTTTTTATGTAGTGTGATCAAAGCTCTTTGGTCATAAACTGACAGTTTGTTCGTTTCTTATTAACCCCTAAAGTGCCCAACACCCAACAGCAATTGACACAGAATGTCGTGCGTCCCCCACCTAAAGTGCCCAACACCCAACAGCAATTGACACAGAATGTCGTGCGTCCCCCACCTAAAGTGCCCAACACCCAACAGCAATTGACACAGAATGTCGTGCGTCCCCCACCTAAAGTGCCCAACACCCAACAGCAATTGACACAGAATGTCGTGCGTCCCCCACCTAAAGTGCCCAACACCCAACAGCAATTGACACAGAATGTCGTGCGTCCCCCACATAAAGTGCCCAACACCCAACAGCAATTGACACAGAATGTCGTGCGTCCCCCACCTAAAGTGCCCAACACCCAACAGCAATTGACACAGAATGTCGTGCGTCCCCCACCTAAAGTGCCCAACACCCAACAGCAATTGACACAGAATGTCGTGCGTCCCCCACCTAAAGTGCCCAACACCCAACAGCAATTGACACAGAATGTCGTGCGTCCCCCACCTAAAGTGCCCAACACCCAACAGCAATTGACACAGAATGTCGTGCGTCCCCCACCTGCCCGGGCACATGACGTTCATTGCCTCTTGCAATGCCTCTTGTAGAGAGGCTTACACTTACTAGCGCTGTGCGCTTCACAACGTGCCATTTCACACACTTGTAACAAAATAAATGGTGGTTGAATCCACTCACGAAGATAGATTTTGGTAAACAAATACTTGCTGTCTGACCGTCAAAACGATTTTTGTGGATATGTTGCGTAGTTTTTAAGTCCCTTCTATTTAAGTCCAAGTCTGAGTCAGTCCGTCCAATGCTGTTACAAAAATTACTAGGACAAAGAAACTGAGGGTTCACCGACAAATAAGCTGATCAACATGCGAAACTGCATTTTCATCCAAGTTTTAGCCCATTTAGCATCACAATGTATGTACACTGCATTTGGCTCTATAAGTAGATGTAGAACATACATGAACAGTACGACTGTGCAGCTGAAATACATGCTTTCCATTTGGTGAAAGCATTATGCTGCAGTAACTTCGGTCAGTCGTTACACATGTACATGGACCCAAAACAATATTTTTGCCCCACCTGGCATCCTACAAAGCGTACTGTGGATGTTTTGTTGTGTTTCCTGTGTTTTATGATGCTGTTTTAAAAATCTAAACATATTCTTGGCTTGACTTCGCGAACGAAGATTCTATAGGGCTTGCCCACGTCGTCTGCAGGCATTTTTGTGGTTGCGGAGGCCAATCCGGGACAGGCAGGTTCGACCGCAGTGGCTGCAGGGGAAGGTCTGGTCAGGGTTATGAGTTACGACAACAACAACATGTTTACATTACTTCAATTTTTGTGATTGTCATACATTTTTTGGCCCAAGTCCGAATTTGACAAATCATCGTTTTGTCAATTTTCGGCACACTGTAATTTCCACATTTATTATTCGAACTAAGACTGTAGTGCTACAAACATAGAACCCATATACAAATACATTCTGCGACATCTCATATACTTTGCAGACCATGCGTTCTTGAAAACGTGTCTTTATTCAATATAATGAACTGTAAGCGTGAGCCTCTCTACCTCCTGTGTATCGTTGTTTCTGGGACCGGTGGTGTTATTTGGTGTTGAATTTACAAGGATTTCAGACAACACAACTTGTGGCCACTAGTAGCGAAGGGGTTATAATTATTAGTCAGTTCATAACTGATTTGTTCCAATCTCCCCTTCAACCGTCCTGGTGCAGAGGCTTGCGACATTATAGCATAGAAGTTGAGTGTTCGTATACTATCATTTCTAGACGGACATCGCAGCTGACACTTCTGCAACTGTTTGATCCATGGTCAGCGGGCGCGGAACGTGCACAGTCACTATGAATCAAACAGCTGCAGAAGTGACGCGCTCGGTGACTATGGATCAAAGTTGCAGAAATGTTAGCCGCGACGTCTGTCTAGAAATGATAGTATACGAGCACTCCACTTCTACGTTTTATACAACCTTTCAGAATCGCAGAATAGAGATGTAGGTCGAAGCCATCTTCTGAACAGTAGCGACGCATTCATTTTCATAAATAGTACACAATAACTCAAATTAACTGTTCAAAGATACACTTCTGTAACAGATGGTTACGAAACGCTACACACAGGTCTGGTTTCGGTTCATTTAGACACAGGACAATCCAGTTCAGCACACGTCGTCTTTATATCAAGTAACCTGACAATGACTCCACTCCGTTCTATAAATACAACACTTTCAGTACGAGAATCAGCTAAAAATAGATTGACACGCTAACGGCAGGACAGAATAAATAAGTGCGATTACGTGTGCGCTTTTTCTGCGTGTCCCAACTGCTGTTAAAATTCATTAGGTGTGTCGACAAGGCATTATTAACACAAATGGTGCTGAAATGTGTCTTCAGATTTCCGCGTAATGGTTCTTTAATGTTTTTCGAACCTACACAAGAATGCATATTTGCTGGAGCGATTAATACCGAGAATATATGTGAATGAATGAACTTGGGCTGAAAGTAAGCCTTTATCGATATGTTGGAATTATTACATAAGAAAATGTGACACTCCGCTTATAACAAACTCCGTTTATTACAGAACAATAGTATAGGATAGAAGTGGAGTGTTCGTTTACTATCATTTCTACAAATGCCCCCATGCTCAAACTGTTTGATTCATAGTCACCGAGAGTGAAGATCGGTAAGACTATGGCATGTGGTGTTGGGATGTTATCTATGTAAAATTGGTCTTGAAAGGTTCTATATACAGCTGATGTCCTGATGATGCAATGCACGCTCACCAGCCTGCAATTCCATGGCATTAGTGCAGCACTCTCAGAATTGATATATAAAATTACGTCGCTTGGAGCTACTCTGATCAAGTGCGCTTTTGGATATGCAGGGGCGGATCGGGGGTGGGTGGCGGGGGGGGGGAAGGGAGGGAGGGGGGAATCCTAGGGGTTCCGCACCCGCCTTCCCCCCCCCCCCCCCCTCTGTTTCAAAACGCTATTACACACATACAGTCTACCCCCCCCCCCCTCCCGACTGTTTGATTTTTTTTTTTAGCCACTGGAAGAAGGTCTAGCGTCGGGAGGCCTTTTTTTTTAGGTTAAAGGTCCCAAACAAAAAAACTGAATTCCCCCCCCCCCCCCCCCCACCTTTCTCAGGTAACTGAGCCGCCTCTAATTTAGGCGACGCCTATGTTTGAAATTAAAATAAAAAGAATGCATGCACCACAAATTAACTATGTTGTTGCCTTTTCAAAATTAGTCCGTCTTCTTCCACTGAAACCTCACATAAGTTTTAGGGATGCATTCCGCGCTGTAGTAGGGATGCAAATATTATTACTCTCTCTGTATATAGTCAGATGGACTGCGGGGTGTCTCTATTGCCTTTTGCAATGGGTGTTTTCAGTGGAAGGCTCAATATGCTAGGTCTGTCATTTCTTCTGTCCCATCCCCCTTCTTTTCTAGATAGCGTTTGAGGCAAAAACCACTAAGCCACCGCGAACACACACCGAGAAAAGCAGAGCAGTAAGTTTACAGAAACGATAGTTAATACATTATCACAGAAATTCACCGACGTCAGACTCATTATTGGCTCCTGCTACAGTCACTTGGATTGTTGTTTACGGTAGACACCACCCAAATGAACACGCCAGCACGTCAAACCACGAACGGAGTTTATGTAATTTGATTTTAAAGCTTGTCAAAAAACGCTCCAAAATAAATAATATAATAAAAAAAATAATAAAAACCACCGAAAGTTTAGCCTTAGGAAACATTGTGTATGGTAGGACATCAATGAAAAGTCCTGGGGTGAGAACAAAACAGTGTAAACTAGGCCTTTTTGCACCTGAAAGGGTAAACCTTTTCGTTTTAGTGTGATTTTTCAGCTCTCTAAAAATATGCCATATAGCACTGGTTTTCCGTTCCACCAGCAAAAATTGTACATACCGGAAAATTCCCAGAAGATTACTTTCTTGGGCTTGCCTCAACTCAGATACTCTGAATAAGAATTTTATCATATATAACCCCTGTCATTACAATCAATAAACAAACAGGTCATTGAACTACAAATGTTGTGCTTTTAATTATTTTTTTAATATGTAATGAAATTTAACCTTTTCCACAAGACAGCTTCATTAAAATTTATGTACTTATTTATTATAGATCACTCAGTGAAACTATGGAACTTTCAAACTGTGACATCATTTTTTTTTCTGTCAATCAAACATACAAAATACAACAATAGCGACTTTTTTTCTGTCAAGCGACGGAAACGTTAACTTTCGTTACCATCATTTGTAACGACGTGCAATATTTTTATCTCCAAGATCTTGTTGATAAAATGGCGGAAGCTAAATCTAAATTCTCTCACATTGCGGTAGCTGTGAGGGGCTTGTGCAATGACTACAGCTCTCTACATCAGTTTATGATAGAATAAGCTCGCTAGGAAGGTAACAGTGTTCGTACCTTCCTTTCTTTTTAATAGTCGCTTTTAGCTGTACAGTATACAGCACCGAAAGAGAGAAAGCGGTGCGCGCTTCTCTGTCTGTCTGTCTGTCTGTGACTCTCTCTCTCTCTCTCTCTCTCAGTGCTTAGAGACACAGCGGTACGCGAGTCTTACACATTCTGAATATACGAAATAAAAACAAAACAAAACAAAAAAAAAAAAAAAAAAAAAACAACAAACAAACAACAACAGTGATATCCAAACAAAACAAAAAACAATCGGCGTAAAACAATGGCCAAAACAGCATTTCCTCGTACACACAAAATATCTGTCACTCGTTGAACTGTTTAATTTATGTATGTGTTTGGCAATTGTTTCATACGTTCTGGAACAATCGCCAAACACATAAAAAAATTAAACAGTTCAATGAGTGACAGATATTTTTTGGAATGAGTAAATCTTGTTACGTTGATGTTCGTTTTGGATTCCTCAGTGGGACTTCATCTTGTGTATGAGGAAATGCAGTTTTGGCCATTGTTTTACGCCGATAGGCGATTTTTTTTGTATGGATATATAGCTCTGACGCGATTTATTGTGGTTGCTGGGTCTTTAAAACGGGACAGCGATATATCCGTCCGCGATATACTGAGTTTGGCGGTGTTTCGGGGGGGGGGGGGGGCAGGGAGAGAGGTGGGGGGGGGGGGGGTTGCGCTGTCATAATTCGGAAGGGAGGAACAAAAGGGAACCACTACTAACGTATGCCGCGTGGCGGTTGTGAGCTTATCTATAGTCTACCATGGAGAGGGGTTGACTGGCGGACTTCCAACCAGTCTAATTAATGGTCCTTTTACTTCTGAGGTCAAACATATTCACAATAGTTTTCAAAACACTGCACGCTCATTTGAGCACATACATTGGCCATGACAACTCAATGCCCGGGTAGCAGTGATTGATCAGCATGACAACTTTTCAAGCTAAAAGCTAATTGGCCACTAAACATGAGCCAACATAAACGATCCTTTTGGCTGCAGTTGGCACTGGAGGTGAAAGCTATCACCCGAGGTTAGTTATTTCCGGGTTTAACGTCCACGGCACCGAAGTGATAATGGACGGCCCTGACAGGCAGTTTATGGGGGGCAGGCAAATTTATTACCTGTGGAGTACGACCTGAACATTGTTCAATTCAGGCGCACTGCAACTGTGCTACTTTGATTTACCAGGACCTTCCACGGACATGTTATGGAACAAGCCCGTCTTGTTTCCCTGGATTGCGAGTCCAGCTACCGGGGCTAACCCACGACCCGGCGATTCCCTTCGCTCTCTTGCTCCGACGCTTAACCGACAGAGCTATTTCGGATTATTTGTGATGGTGTGGAAATCGTGTTCATTGACAATTACGCTATTTTTACCACACCGACAGGCGCCCCTAAGAAAACCGTTTATCACCCGAGGCATTGACCACACACCAGCGGTGCCCACGGTACTGTCTTCTTGACACAGGTCTTCATAAGGCTCTGCAGGCGTTAGGACCAAGTAGTACATGCACATCTGTGTTATGGTATGAAGAAGATGATCAAGTGTTCAGTGATACACTGACCAGTCCTGGGAACCGCTGTCTACAGATTGTGACACCGGCACATGGCATCGCTTTTGTTTAGCTGTGAGGTGTCACAAGCTTGACAGGCGTTTTGTACATTTGACCAGCCAATATGACACACTGGCACACTAATGGCATCTCCTTGCATCAGCTTTATTTAAACACTTAATAATATTGTACATTTATATAGCGCTTAACCTCCATATTAATGATGCCCTGAGCGCTTTACAAACACTTGCTAAAGCGTTTTGTTTGAAGTCGCCACTAAGGCAAGTCGGGGGTTCTTTCTCCGGGTACTCCGGTTCTTCCACCCCCCCCCCCCCCACACTTTGGTACCGGTCTCAGGCCACTTTACAAATTTCAAATACAAGCGATCAAAAATCTCTGTAACTTCAGTAGCTGACTGGCCCTTCGTTTGTCTTGTACTGTGTTTGTCTTAAATGGCGTAAAATCCGTGTCTGTTTCGTGAGTGTGCGAGGGTTTCAGGCGCGGCGCTTTGAGTCGATTTCCCCAAAAATCGAGAAAAAGCGCCTATATAATAACAGTATTATTTAGTATTATTAATTTTATAATCCGATTACTAAACTTACCGCCACAGTTAGTCTCCAGACACGAGTTTGCACTGCCGTGAACCCACAGGGCGCATGAGCATCGAGCTATTCAACGCCGCAGAGCCGGGACGGTCGTCGAATCGCGCATGTTGACAGCCATGGGTGTTTTGTTTTGGACTCGGTGGTCGCGATTTTATCCCGGCTGCGTAAACATAGCAGCATAGAGGCAACACAAGCCAGCAAGATACAAGATTCTTATGACCGCGCCTACTGCGCTAGTGCTAGAGCATAATTATGTGACTCTTGCAGTGTCGATGTTTTGCCTGTGTTCTTTTCATCACCACAACCCGATTAAACTACGTAAACATAGCAGCATGAAGGTAATTCGACTCAGAAATACATTTAGCTTCTCACAAGCCCCCGCACTCTACGCGAAACTCGTGAAGATCTATGCCTCTATGCCTCTTGGGGAGTTTTGTCTATGGTTATAGGCGAACATTGCTGAACAGTGAATGCCATCCGTCTGATGTAAAAAAAAAAGAATATATTTGTCCTCGTGAAAGTATGCGGTAACGGTGGAATGAATGTTTCTTGTTAGGTTCATTTGCCTCTGTGCACATCAGTCGGAACAGAGAATCTTCTGCTGTACCATCTGACGGCAGTTCCGCTGAAAGCGGCCTTCAAGGCTGGCTCTAGCCTTGTACTGTCCCCAGCCCTCAACCAAATAACAGCCCTATCCAAGCCCATTTCAGTATATATTTTTAATTTGTAACCTGGCTTTTAAACTTCTGTCCGTATATGTGCCTCAGCAGATCCAAGTATATTCCAAGTAGTGAACCCGACTCTGTCTTAAACAGAACGAAAGAGGGGGGTGTTCATTTATATGATCATTGATGTACGGTTACTGAAAAACAAAGGAAACGGCTGAAACTCACTGCAAACCACACTAGCGCATCTCCCGCCCCCCCTCCCCCACTCATCCTGGAAATTAAAATTGTGTGAACTGAAAAAGCAAACCTTGGGCACATACTCTCATGGGTCACGGTCCTGTAACTGGCATGACGTAGGGGAGGAGCCCCTATTATGAAACAGTGCTTTTAATGAAACACCTTGCTCCCGGCGAAACGGAATAACTTTTCCAAATTCCGCCTGTGCAGTAATATAGAGCTACTTCAGTGAGCCTTATTTCTGGTACAAGAATGTCAGGCGTGATGAAAACGAAAACACGCCGAGAAAATGTGATTTTTGACCCTTCTGCGTCTAATTATTTCGCCATTTTGAAACACCTACATCAGCATTTAGTTTTGTGATTTTTTTTTTAATAGCCACTCTTGTCACGAAGAGCAATCTTCTGACATCAGATAACCAGCGGCAATCGTTTTGGTTCTCTTTTTGTTGTTTTGGAGGCACGCATTTTCCTGGAGAGGTATCTTGTTCCTATTATGAAACACAAAGAGCTCCTAATTGAAACGTGTTTCATAATTAGAACAGTGTTTCATATAAGGAGTAGTGTTTGTCTAGCGTATATATCGGAAACCATCCAGCCAGTTTGATCCAAATTTCAGATGTTGATACTTTTTCTCAATACACCATGATCATGTCACGTTGCGAAGAGGGTGAGGACCTACAAATGCGCTACTTGTTGACTATCAAAACGAGGGGCGGGTGGTGCTGGTGTTAGTGCAGGTGGGAGGTCGCGGGAAGAGGGTGAGTGGTCTGAAGACCTTTACACCAATTGGCGAAAAATCACACGACGGACCGTTTACAATTTCCAAGAAGAGGCGCTGGAGTGTGTGTGTGTGTGTGTGTGTGTGTGTGTGTGTGTGTGTGTGTGTGTGTGTGTGTAATAGGGGGGGGGGGGTCCAAACTCCCCAAAATGGAAAATTACACATTAAAAAATATCCTGGGTGCCGTGCACCTTGGAACATCCCTCTCCCCCTGAATTTGCTTTTTAAATATGTACATAAACATGTGTGGATAATTTTAGGAAGTTTACAATGTAAAAATAATAGGTAAAAGCTCTGTCAGGGGAGAGAATTGTGCTGTATCGACCAATGATCATAGATCTAGCTTGATTGAAGCGCACACACACAAAAGAAAAGATAGGAAAGAATTCATTCATTCATTCATTATCTCCTATTTAACGTCCCACTGGCACATAGGAAAGAAGGGGTGCGCTAACTGGAAGCAATGCATATGGAAACATTTTACTGTGGTGTCTGCAGCGGCATACATTCCATGCCTCCACATAGAGCTAACTTTCCATACACCCTAAGAGAAAACCTACTAAAAGGGGGGGAAGGGGTTGCAGGTGATATTGTCGTAATAAATGAAAAGAAAAAGGGAGACTGCCAGTGATAATATTTTAGGAAGTTTACAAAGTAAAGTAGGTAAAAGCACTGTCAGGGGAGAGAATTGTGCTGTATCGACCAATGATAATAGATCTAGTAGTAGTATTGTGAGGACAAAATGGGCCGCGAGGCCTTTGCAAATGTCCTTCCTTTCTTTAATTACTTTATGGGTCTGCTGTGCATGCAAATTTTCCTATAAATCATTCATCATAGGAATAGAAAATTTCTTTACATTTTGGTAATTCGTCCAGCAGGTTTTTAAAAGAATTTATGTTAGGTGCTTTTTTTAATGAAACTAGTAACTCATTCCAAACAATAACAACTCTGTTAGAAAAAGAAAACTTCCGCAGGTTAGGGTTGCAGTGCTGTACAAAGATTTTCCCTTCAGAATTTTGGGTTCTGTCACAAAATGGTGCTGCAAAATAGTCGTTCCAATTTAGGTCGCCGATGCCATTATAAATTTTAAAAACTTGGATTAAGTCTCCACGTATTCTACGTCCACGTAAGGAGTGTAGTTCAAAGTATTTGAGTCTGTCTAAATAAGTCATATTTCTACATTCTTTGACCAGCTTTGTTGCTCGTCTCAGTACCCTTTCGAGTGCAACTGAAACCTCTTTAAACCTGCGCTAAGTAAGTGACTGGAAGCAATGCATATGGAAGCCCCAACGAAGGGGGGCGTATCACATATCCCACTGTTTCAGCCCCCCCCCCCCCCCACTTGGGGGACCTAGATTTACATTTCCATGCACCAAGGGGTTGGAACAGAATGATATGTGATACGACCCCCTTCGGGGCAAAGGGGGGAGGGGGCTTCCATATGCATTGCTTCCAGTCACTTACTTAGGGCACACCCTCTTTCCTATTTTTTTTCTTTCGGGTGCTTCGATCAAACTAGATCTATGATCATTGGTTGATACAGCACAATTCTCTCCCCTGACAGCGCTTTTACCTAATTTACTTTGTAAACTTCCTAAAATATTAGCACTGGCAGTCTCGCCTTTTCTTTTCTGTGTCGATAATGCTAGCTTGTATCTAGTTTTACTTCTGAGGTGGAAAAACTAAACAAAGTAGCTTTTATTCCCCCATACATAGAACATTTTCAACACACTTGCTGACATGCCTGCCCTTTGACCTTTGGAAGGAGCCAATAAACATAATATGCATAGACAGTTTAACCCCTAGCAAAACATTTCTACTGGGGTCTTATTGCAAAGTTCACATACAAACTACCTGCAATAACAACCTAAAATAAAAGCCTTCTTACTTCTCGTGACTTTTGACCTTAATGAGAGGTTAACGTAGAAGAGCCGCAAACAAAAGTTGTATCATCAGTTTTCTCTTTGGCAAGTTTTAAAATAAGATTACAACTATTTTCTTTAAAAAAAAATCGCCCGTTATTGACCTTGTAACCTTGACCTTTCATGGAGGTCAGTGCAAGTGACAATCAAAGCTATTGTCAAATACTCACAAACCAGATAGGTGAGGCTAGCGCTGGCAGAATTGTATAACAAACCAAGGGGAATTACTCAGCGCTGGACAGAACAGTTAGATCCCCTGCCCCCGCCTATCAGGCACCCATTCGCCAGCCCACAGAGAAATACGCAGGTATAGAACAAGACGATCATCTACATCCCTAAAAAGGATGCATCAGGTCTCTTATATAACCCATGTCTTTCTCCGGAACTTAGGAAGTAGGCAGGAGAAACAGTACATACACAAACACGAAGGTGCATTACTATATGTGGTCGGGTAAATACCCTGAATTCCCACAGTAGATGCACAGAACATTACACAACAATGTAACGATACAAATTTGCCTCGAGTTATACTGAGATACTCACAAACCAGATAGGTGAGGCTAGCGCTGGCAGAATTGTATAACAAACCAAGGGGAATTACTCAGCGCTGGACAGAACAGTTAGATCCCCTGCCCCCGCCTATCAGGCACCCATTCGCCAGCCCACAGAGAAATACGCAGGTATAGAACAAGACGATCATCTACATCCCTAAAAAGGATGCATCAGGTCTCTTATATAACCCATGTCTTTCTCCGGAACTTAGGAAGTAGGCAGGAGAAACAGTACATACACAAACACGAAGGTGCATTACTATATGTGGTCGGGTAAATACCCTGAATTCCCACAGTAGATGCACATTGTCAAATAGGATCACTGTGCCAAATTAGAAGTCTGTGACTCGGATGGTCTCTCAGAAATTCAAAATGATAACATCTGTCACAATTGGATATACACAGGATAATGGATGGATGGACCAATAATGGACCAGTGGCCAATGACTCATTATATTTAATTCACTTATAATATTAGATGAACCTATAATGTCTGCTAACCATCTCTCATGCCTTAATTTTCCAACAAAATGCAAGTGAATCATGTAAAAAAGACATAATCACACTATTTCATAATAGGAGACCTAGTGTTTCATATTAGGCAAATGGTGCCTACTATGAAACAATGTGTCACTTCTTTCAAACTGGAACTGCTTCTGCATCGATTCGAGATTTGAAATTTGTCTTTGTCCTAAGATGCATCAATATAATCTCTATCAAACCCTGGTTTCGGATTGACTCTACCTTTCTTTGGACGGTCGCGCGAGACGTTTTTGCTTTAGTGTTTCATACATGGGTCTCCTCCCCTACTCCTGAGGATCTATGCCTTTTCTCACCAGTAGAAAGGGTCACTATCACACTGAACTATATACCTCACAGATATGCACTTTCTGTCTGGAATAAACATAGATCCTCATGGCGCCCGCAGATGTGAAAGCTAAAGAGAATCATGCCTCTTGCCTGCCTCTATGAGTATACAGGTCCTTACTGACATACAATTGCAAGAAGCTGCGCGAGCTGATTCACTGACTGCCTTCCATAGTGTATTAGACGCGTTGACAGCAATTATAAACAAACCGCTCTGCTGGGAAAAGGGGAAAGAAACAGAATAGCGCGAGCTCACATTCCAGCGAATCAAAATGATTAGGCTTTTTGGAGTCTGAGTTAGAACTGGCCAGATGCAGCCAGTGAGTGTCTCGCGGCCACCCTGCATCTCAGCAGTGAACATCTTCCACCAGAGACAAACCTAGACTTTCAGCATTCATTGTATCGTCGTGCATATGGGTGGAGGAGGTCCTTAGCGGGTTCAGTGTAAAGAAAGTCTCACCTGCCACAATATGCATCTTAACCGCCTAAGTGGAGTGTGACAACACATTTTCATTTCATATCGATTCTGCTCTTACACCAGTTACAGCACTAATCATTTGCATGTGCGATCTTAAACTGGAGGAGGTCATTTGGAGTTTAGTGTGTAGCGAGGTGTGCGCGCGGTAAGGGGGAAAGGTGTCAGGAGTGGGGATTGAGCTGGTGACATAGATATATCGCGAATTACTGGCGCGGTCTGTCCGATTTATTACGAGATCCAAGGTACCTCCCGCGATATATCCGGGATCGCGATACTACGAAGGGCGATATTTTGAGTCAGAGCTGTATTATAAGTTATTGGTCGGAGGGGTTCGCTACACGGACCTTTGTAGGCCTGAGGGAGGTCAAAGGAATCATTGCACCCCGAAGGCCTGAGGGGTACAATGATTCCTTTTGACCTCCCGAAGGCCTACAAGGGTCCGTGCAGCGAACCCCTCCGACCAATAACGTATTTGTTTTCATTCCTCCACTATTTTCGTAAAAAAAATCAAAAAGACATCTTGCGACCTAGATCACGCCAGACATGACTGACGTCAAAGGAATATACATTTATACATAATAAACTTATGACGTAATTTCAAATATGTCATGACGTTGCCTTCTCCAGTACTGAGTGTGCTTGTTGTTTCGAACAACACTAAGTAACTTTGTAGTTTAGAACGTTTGATCTTTTATAGAACAAAGCTGGCATCCAAGATGCGTCATCGAGAGGGCTACAAAACGTCCGCCATTTTTTCGGTACAGGGGTGTTTATATCACGGTCACATGGTACGGTTTGCGCTAAAGTGACTGGTCGTGTGACGTAGGGAGGAAAACAAATATTATTATAACATATAAGTGGAGTATTCGCATATTATCATTTCTAGACACACCGAGCGACTCACATTCTCAAACTGTTTGTTTCATGAGTGACTACGAATCAAACAGTTTGAGAATGGTAGTTGCTCGGTCCGTCAAGAAATGATAGTATGCGAACACTCCACTTCTGTTTTATAGAATCTTTCTTATCAGAAATACTGGTCCTAAACTATATATATATATATATATATATATATATATATATATATATATATATATATATAATATATATATATATATATATATATATATATATATATATATATATATATATATTTTTTATATATATATATATATATATTGCAGTATGCCACTTTGTATTGGTTAATTTTGTAAAATGTGTCCACGTATTTATTGTGGTTTAACTTTGTTTCTCAATGAATCTCGCCTTGCTTTAATAGACGGTGAGCAGTCGGGGACATAAAAGACCAGTACCTGCAAAGTATGTATGGGTATGCATGGGAGTTTAAAAAGAAACTTAGAAAAAGTGAATAAGATCCAACCACAAGAGGCATAAATCCTCAAGAGCACCGTTGTTGTGGGGGCTCATGAGGATATATACCTCTTGCTAAACCACTTTCAATTTATGTTCAGGCTCTTTGGTGGTGAATGAAGAGAGATTTTCAGAAACAGTCTGCATCAACTGTCAGTTTGGGGAGTTTAAGCCACGGGGAAGTAAGTTCAACTTTGAAAGAAGCACCGCCATTCAACTGTCGTACTGCAATGTTCTGTCTCTCTCGTAATTCAAGACATAATGCGTTTATTTACCATGCAGATTATGTCAGCTCTGTGCCTTTTGCTGATAAACACATTCTCTCCGAGTGTATGCGTGCCTGTGTGTGTATGTGTGTGTGTGTATGTGTGTGAAATGCTGTATGGTTTAGATTTTTGTTACCTTTTGTTGTGTTGTATTATATTTATAATGTTTTTTTTTTTTTATTGAAGACCAAAAATAAATAAATAAATCAAACAAATAAACAAGAAAGGCAAGCCCTTATGGCTCACGTGTATGACCGATCCACATATGTGTGACAATAAGTAAAAGGATGGCTTCTGCACCAACAAAACCCATGTTTTTCAAAATTTAATCAGTTTCACACATCTGTGAAACCCCCGGGACCCTTGCGATCAGTCGACTAAATTAGTATTCATTGTAATTAGTATACTTAGGTAGGTCTTGTCATCAGCTACCTTTGTGCCAAATTTTATTTAAAAGTTTGCAAAAATGTTGATAATCACTACAATTCTATCAAAAATTGGCATTTTATACATATTTGTCGACCTCTTGCGACCCTTGCCCTTTTCCGATGGGTCATCCAAATTAGTATGCATAGATAGGTTTTACCATTAGGTATCTCTGTACCAAGTCTGGGTGTGAAGTTGTAAATAGTAATTGAGAAAAGAATATTGCCTGTCAAAATAAACTATTTTTGACCTATTTCCTGAGCTCTTGTGACCCTTGACCTTTCCGAGGGGTCATCCAAATTAGTATCCATAGACAGGTCTTACCATCAGGTATCTCTGTAAAAAGTTTGGGTTTGACGTTGTGAATAGTATTTGAGAAAAAACATCTTTTGTCAAAATATGGCTATTTTGGACCTATATCCGGAGCTCTTGCGACCCTTGACCTTTCCGAGGGATCACACAAATTAGTATGAATAGAAATGTCCTAGCATCAGGTATTTTTGTAACAAGTTTGGTTTTGAAGTTGTGAATAGTAATTGAGGAAAAACATCTTTTGTCAAAATAATGCTATTTTAGACCTATTTCCAGAGTTCTTGCGACCTTTGACCTATCGGAGGATCAACCAAATTAGTATGCATAGAAAGGTCTTACCATCAGATATCTTTGCACCAAGTTTGGATTGTAAGTTTGAATAGTATTTGAGAAAAAATAACTTATGTCAAAATATAGTTATTTTTGATACATTTTCTGATCCTCTGTGACCTTGACCTTTGTGAGAGGTCACTGAAATTGGTATGTTTAGAAGGGTCTTGCCACAAAGTATCCTTAGGCCAAGTTTGAAGACTGTGGCTTTTATAGTCTCTCAGAAAATGCCAACGTTAAAGTTTTTACCACGGACGACGGACTACAGCGGACGGATGGACGACCACTGGCCCAGAACATAGACTCACTTTTGCCGCTTCGCGAGTGAGCTAAAAAGAAAAAAAGTTGTACGGCTACTGCCTTCATCCCGTTAGAAATTAAAACAAGTTTTAGCGGTTTATCTCTCTCTCTCTCTCTCTCTCTCTCTCTCTCTCTCTCTCTCCATTGTTGTAACACTTGATGTTGTCCTTTCCTTATATCACGTATTACGGGCTGACCGCGCTAGCCCAGTGTGCAGGGCCTGGTTAGCCTGGTTGGCAGTTGCCGAGAAGTGTTTAACGCAAGTGACTCCTTACCGCACAAAACACTCATCACAGGATAAACATCTTGACCAAGACTGAAGATCTATGTTTCAAGTGGACGTAGTCTGTCTCCGAGTTATCTTGCTGAATTTCCCGACACATGCACCAGATTATGATCTTCACTGTAGAGTTAAACTCACCCAGCTGCAAGAGATATAGATCCTCATGAGCCCCCGCGGGGGCTCATGGGGATCCATACCTCTTGCTGAAATCGCTTTGTAACCGCGTTCCTTGGGCGGATGGCGATCTTTGTGATTACAGAGATTTTCAAAGGGTCGCCAGCATCCATTGGCAGTGAAGGGCTGAAAACATCCAGTTCTACGATCGGAAGTTGCATTGTTTTCAGACGATTTTATCACACTCCTCTAGGCTGGTGAAAATTAACAGACAGATATTTAGGAGTGTAGAACGCCTGAAGAAGTAAGAAAGCAGAGAAACTCGCAACACATTAAGTGGCTTATATGCCTCACTCATACGACACATTGAGTGTGTTGTGCCTCAGTGTCATAAATTATGAGTGAGGAATAACGCAATGAGTGTGTCATAATACACTCAGCCTGGTGTGATACGTCTCCCACGTGAACACATTCAACTCTTAATGACGTCGTGTATTTAACGTTGATAAAGAAGGAAGTTGAAAAAGGTTAAAAGCAAATTTGTCAAAACTATTGAGTTTTTTGTTTTTTTAGGCAAAGTTTGAATACTTTGGCCTAGCTGAAGTCTCCGAGAAAAAGACATTAAAGTTTACCACGAATGAGGGACACCAATAGGACGACCAGTTGGCCCTGTACAAAGACTCACTTTTGCTATCACATCATTATCATCATCAGTCCCTTGCCCGAACTGGGCGCTGGGGGGACTGAAAGGCAGCAGCAACAGACAGTGCTCTCCACTGAGTTCTATTTTGGGCGGTGGCAAGCAAGTCTGGCATCTCGAGTTCGGTCCATTCTTTTATGTTTGCGACCCAACTCTTTCTCTGACGACCTCGCCGACGACTTCCTTCGAGAGTGCCTTGGAGGATAGTCTTGGACAAGGTGTTGTGTCGGGTCACGTGGCCAAACCAAGCAAGCTTGCGCCGTTTCACGGTTGCCAGAAGGGGTTCATGTGGGCCCACCAGGGAAGTGACGATGCTCCGTACATATTCGTTGGTCTTGTCCTCGCGGTACGAGATGCGGAGCAACTTCCTCAAGCACTTGTTCTCAAAGGCCTGGATTTTCTTTTCTGAGTCTGCAAGCAGTGTCCAAGTCTCACAGCCGTAGAGTAGAATAGACACTACGAGGGACTTGTAAAGCCTGTACTTGATGGTGAAGCTGATGGAGTTACTTCGCCATATCCTGTCCAGCCTGGCCATTGCGGATGTTGCTGTACCTATCCTGATACGGATCTCTGCTATGCAACTACCGTCTTTGGACAGGGTGGCTCCCAAGTACTTGAAGCTATTGACCTCTTCTAGCTTCTGGCCGTTCATGTGAATGTTGCTGCTGCTGTCGCTTGTGGTGTTGATCATCACTTTGCTTTTATCCGTACTGATCTCCATGCCATAAGACCCTGCGCTGCTTGAAAGTTTGTCTGTCAGGTTTTGGAGCTCACTATTGCTGCCTGCCATGAGGTCAATGTCGTCTGCGAATCGAAGATTGCACAGGGATCTGCCACCAATAGAGATTGAAGTATGGTGGTCGTGGAGGGTTTCCTGCATGATCTTCTCCAGGAATATGTTGAAAAGGACAGGAGAGAGCAGGCATCCTTGACGGACACCGATCGTCGTCCTGAAGAACTCGCCTGACTGATTGTTAAGTAGAACCGCGCTGCAGGCGTTCTTGTAAAGCGCATCTATCATTTGGATCAGTCCCTCCTCTATGTTGAACGATCTCATGACTTGCCAGAGTCCGTCGTGCCAGACGCGATCAAATGCTTTTCTGAAATCAATGAAGTTGTGGTAGAGTTTGCGCTGATGCTGCAGATGTTTCTCGATCAGGACGCGACAGTTGAAAATCTGCTCTACAGTGCTTCTTCCAACTCTGAAGCCAGCCTGTTCTTCAGCCAGCAGTTCCTCGGCGAAAGTTTTGAGGCGGTTGAGAATGATTCTAAGCATTACTTTGCTAGGGTGACTTATCAGACTGATAGTTCTGTAGTTCTGGCACTGTTTCAGGTTTCCTTTCTTGGGGAGCGGGATCACTAGAGGCTGTGTCCATTCTACTGGCCATTTCTTTTGCTCCCAGATCTTTTGACAGAGTGTAGTGAGGACCTTCGTTGTTACTTCTCCTCCATGTTTCAACAGTTCAGCAGGTACGTTGTCTACACCTGGAGACTTTCCTCCCTTCAGGCCACGTACGGCTGCTTCCACCTCTTCAGCTAACACTGGCAGGTCTTCAGCCTTCCTGGCCCCAGCCTGGTTGTTTTGGAGGATGCTGGTGTCTGGCTCAGCCTTGTAGTTATACAAGTCTCGGCAGTACTCAGTCCATCTGTTTAGTACAGCAGTGTTTTCCGTAAGGAGTTGGCCGCTGCTGTCTTCGATGACTGTGGCTGTTCGCTGTTGAGTCTTGGTGAGGGTCCTTAGCGTTTCATAAGCCTTCTTGCTGTTGCCGTTTGCCATGCCCTCTTCCACGCTACAACACTGGTCTTCAATCCAATCTTCTTTGGCTTCTTTCATCCTCTTCCTGATCTTCTTGTTGACAAGTCTGTACTTGTTTGCTGATGTGAGGTCTTGGCCTCTCTTTTTCTTCCAGGCTCTCATCACAGAGATCGAGGATGTCATCGGTGAGCCAGGGCTGTTTGCGCTTCCTCTGCTTCCCCAGCACTTCTTCTGCTGTAGAAAGTAACACCTCTTTGCTATCACACCTGAGGCAAAAAGACATTGTGAAGTCCATTCTTTACAATACCTTAGAATAGTGAATGGTTTCACACATCGCTTAAAGCTCTTTACTGGAACGCAAAGCCTCTGACTCATACTGGAAGTGTGAAGGATAAAAGGTTACACATATGTGTGCGGTACGCGAAAATCATTACATATTTTTAAATCAAACTGAAACCACGTTGACAATGCCTGCCTTTATTATTTAAACAGAGCAGCAACACTTAGCAGGAACTAATCAAAGAACGTACTTCCGCGACATTCTAGCAATGACGTCTAGCAAAGTATTATCTTCGCAACGACACAAACGGTCTGTGTGGACAAACATGTGCTGTGATTTTGCACTTACGACGCCATGCCGTAAGGACCAAAATCAGAGACCTGCACATAAATAATAACGTTCTTAACAAAACACAACAGTGTGCTAGGCTTCACTTTGCCTGCTTACTGCTTTAAGAAGATTTCAAATGTTCTTTAATTTATAGAGCGTTTCTTCTTTCTATTATTTCAATCAAAGTGAGCTGTGTAACTCTTCGACAAATTAAAACTTCGACATGGCTTCGATACAACTTAAGGCACGTGACATATGAGGAATGAATGGGACAATGGTTCCAAGCGCTTTGGTCAGGCGGTGCGACTAATAATACGTCTCTCTTTCAACAAAGCCACCGGGATTACGACGTAGAATGTAGCGGCGACTTTCGTCGTAGACTTCGATCAAGATCATGAATGGCAAGGCCGTGAACCACCACTGGGGTCTGTCAAACACGCACACACACATAATACAAAATAGATACATGTAATTATCAACGGTAACCACCACCACCACTGACTTTATCCCACTTTCTCTCCCTCCCTTCCCCCCCCCCCCCCCCCCCACTGATTTTTTTTTCCACTTTCTGCCCCCCCCCCTCCCCCCCCCCCCCACACACACACTCAATAGCAGTATCAATGGCTACGAAAACGGACACGTTTTTCTGTGTCGATCATTTTTTCATGTGGTGTTTGACGTATTTTATCCGTGAGTTCCCCCCCCCCCCCCCCCCCCCCACGTTCACACTTACTGTAGGGGTTTTGTACGCAGCGCTAAATCAATGCCCGGGGTGTAGCAAAGAACCATGGCCAGAACTGTCTCGAAGAGAAGCGAAATGTTCAGGAACTGGTTCCTATAACGTCACCAAATGCAAACACAGTCAACGTCAGCCCGTGATGCGCACACTCAGTACATGTGAACTGTCAAGTGCGAACTTAACCCGTTCAGTGACAGCTCACGCAGACTGTGTTTCTGCAATCTTCCTTAATTCAAGAACAAAGATGTCGCTTAACTCATTCTACCCCAGACACACCACAGGAAAATAAGGATCGACCATGATAGTTTAAGGGTGATGCCATAATATTCTGGCATCACCCTTGAACAATCATGGTCGATCTGTGTCCTGCACTGCAATGCAGTCTTCAGAGGACAACGGCGAAATTTAAGGATTTCGGTGTTGGGGTAGAACGAGTTAAACATGGATTCAAAGCCGGGGCAGCAGGAAGCATAGATCCTCATAGGGTCCCTAGAAATGCGGGGGCTCATCAGTATTTAAATCACTTGCATCTGGTTGGTGTTAAATTTTCACCGCACTGAACGGGTATTCATGTATTGTGAATTCTTTAATAACAGAAAATATAACGAGCGTCGGGGTAAATTCTTTACCTTTTGTGGCAAGAAGTGAGCAACGCATTCGTGCCTCATCATCATCAGACATCGTCATCAATGTCGTCATTACTAATAATGTATGCAGCTAAGGCTCGTGTCCTCCCATCAACATCGTCGATAGTAGTATCATCGCCGTCGTCAGGTTAACTCATTCGAGACGTGCCGCCTCTGCATACCCGGCTTATGCCGCGTATCCGGAGGCGGCATGTCTCGAATGAGTTAACTGTCATTGCAAAATCGTGTAACTGCAGGCCTTCCATTCCCCCCCCCCCCCCCCCCCCCCCCCCCCCGTTCCACATCACAGTATCTGTGATATGGTGTGACATGCATGACAGACGACTGAAACCGTCGGCCAGATCAACGCCGGAAGTCTTAACTGTCTGTCGTGCCGAAACTGTTGGACAGGTCCCCGCCACTGAGAAGTCCTATTTTACTGTCATAACAATAGGCTAAGACTTCTGGCTGTGAGCAGGTCGGCGCTTTCACTCAGTCTTTCTCTCGTAATAATGTAGGCGGCTGTGACTTCTAGCTAAGACCTGGCCGACGGTTTCTGTCAGTCTCAAGCCGCTACAGTAGTCTAGGATAAGATATGATTAACCCTTTTAGCATTGGAACCGTGCAGCAGGAGATGGCTTGACCATGAAAATTCAAGGGTAGTGCCGGATTAGCTTGGCGCCTTCAGCGCAAAGCTAATGTGGCACTACCCTTGAATTATCATGGTCAAGCCATCTAATGCAACTGGTACATAGTCGTTAGGCAACAGCTCCAGAATTTAACTCACTCAGCACTGGTTGGCTTTTCTTAAGCACTGCTCTGTGTACTGGCCGTTTTAATGGGTTAGAAACAAAATCATCAAAAAACACTTTCTGACAAATGTAAATGAAATTTTCAGGTTAGTTGAATAGTAAATGAGTGTATGCATATACCCAAAGTTTTGAGTTACTCACCCCAAAAATGTATATTTTGGAGCATAGAAAAGATACCATTTATTTTCCACACTGCACTTCCACTAGTGTAATCGGTTATCAGTTCACTTGTGACCCACCGAACAGTTCAATCAGATGCATTCTCCTCACTCTCTGCTGGTTCAAAATCGCTATCACTGTCTTCCTCAGACTCTTCTGCATCAGAACCCTCAATCTGGATAATTTCTATCACTTCTCTGACAGTAAGTCGACGATTACTTTGTGCTCTTGTTGTGAGTGAAGCATGCGGAGACGCCATGTTGTTTTGCAAATGTAAACAAAGCTAGTATGTTCGAAAACCACGCTCTACTACAGTAACTGTGAGGCCTAGTGTTAAAAATAGAAATGAGGTCATTGTACGAAAACAGAGCTGCAGAACTAGGTAGCCCGGTTAGTTTCGTATTCAGTAATCCCCAGTTCTCATAGAAATAGGCCTACATCACAACCCGCGATCGCGGTGATCAGAGGGCAAGCGATGTGCAGGCCATCACCGGGATCGCGGTGATAAGGGCGGAGAAATGGGACCTTGAGGCTAAAAGGGTTAAATCTGAAATAGACCTGGCTGACAGTTTCAGTTCCTTTCATGCATCTCTTTCATAATAAGTAACTACATCGTGTCTTACGTCATGCCCTGATGGATGATAGAGAGACGCCGTGTTTTAGAAATGATGAGATCTGCCCACTGCACCACGACGATGGCCACAAAGAAGGATGTATGCCCCGTGTACTCCAGGTTTCGCCTTTGTGTATAGGTCTGTTGAAACAGCATTCAACGCGCGCTTAGAAATTCAGCAGAGAAAAGCACGGGGACATCGATCTGTCAAAATGAAGTGTCCAAATTACCCACGGCATTCTACATTTCGCCTTTCTAAACCTCTCCAGACAATTGACCTTTGAAGGTGATCAAACAAATAAGTATGCAAAGGAAGGTCTTGTTATCAACTATCCTTTCCTTGTGCGGTCTCTATCAGCAATATACATTTTCACATGTTTGCCAACCTCCTGTGACCCTCGACGTTTGGATTGATTGATTGTACATTGCTTAACGTCCCAACAGCAACAAGGCTTCCTCAGGACGTGCCTGCACTGCTTGTGAAAAAAAACTAAACAGAAAATTGAATGTATGTCGCCAGCCGGTCAAATACGTTAAATAAACCTACAACATGGGGCCTAAATAAAGCTAAGACCATTTAGCAACACACATCCAATATCAAGAGCTACAGGCAGTGCAGACAGTAGGGAGAATTTTAAAAAGGCAAATACAGGTGAATGGACAAAGGGTAGACAGAAACACATGCCCCAGAATGGAGAGAAAAACCCACCCAGTGAGGCTGACCAGGGTGACCCTGGGAACTAAAAAATACCTAACCCCACCCAAGTCCCCCAGGGCAGACCCGGGTGGGGATCGACGTTTGGAGGCCGGGATCACCCTATCTAGCATGCATAGCGTATCATACGGTTCAAGTTGAACAGGTTTAAGAGAACACAACATTAGTCAGCATATGGTGCTTACTTTTGTTACATAATCACGCACTATGACATAAATTATGTCCCATAGAGGCATTCAATTTGGTATGCTTGGTAAGGCATAGAAAGGCCCAAAGTATCTTTGGACCATTGTTTAGTAAGTAGCTCTAATAGTCGCAGAGAAAATGCCAAAGTTAAGAGTTTAGAACACAGTTCCATCAGTGTGTCACACCAGCCCTAAATGTGGGCTTTGGGATACTTGCTGACAACGCTGATATGTATAGGCTTACTGACGAGCAAAACAATGCGACAAGTGAAGTGTTTCCGATGATTCCAGAAATGTCGCATTTCTTTTGCTCGTGTGTATATGTGCCGCTCAGTAACTTTGGATCTTATGGCTTCAGTCCAAAATCACAGACTATTACATATTACACCTGTCGGTAGCGTTTTCGGTCGACGTGGTGATTCCTGCAGGCATCAACTCGCCCAAACTCGCTACCGACAGCCAAAGGCGGCTAACTATTCATGTTGAAGGAGGATCAGTCGAGTGTTCAGCTTAAGATGATGTGTCAAGCAAGTGTAGGAGGGTACTGACCCACTGCTGCCCGTACGAGTCCTCGTAATCATTCAGTTCCTTCCGCTCCCAATCGGCCCTGATGCCCAACAGTTTATTTGGGAAAAAGCCGCTCTGCCACATGACACAGTGCCATGCAAAGAACCCGCCGCACATCTGTATCATCCCGATCTGTCCGTAGGCTAAGCCGATTAACCTGCATATACAGGTTATTCAGTGAAGTTACATGGATACGTGTGTACTCTACAGACGTTGTGGCGTACATTCTGCATCCTTTACCTCAGGTGTGCACAACGACTGTGAATATTATTTTTCAAACATTTTTTGAACCCATTCAGCCCTGACGCACTACAGTAGGAGACGGGTCGACCATGATAATTCACGGGTAGTGCAAGATTAGCTTATTATCATGGTCGATTCATCTCACCTGCAACAGCCGCGCCGGTGCATAGTCGTTAGATGACGCCTCCAAAAATTGGGAAATGCGTGCGTCAGGCTGAATGAATTAAAGCAAGCAAGCCAGACTGCTGATGCCATTACCGTGATACGGTCGTTATGCATACAGGTTAAAATGGGGTCATCGGCAACACTGTCGGCTGTCAGGTAATACCCGACCTCCGCCATGATTTTTACTATGGCGATAACGCACATTCTTCACCAAATAGAGCACATCTAAAATATAACTTTAAACCATTACTATTTCTAGCGGTATGAACATGTGTGCATGTCTGCCAATATCATCTTGTTTGCTTTAAGACAAGATGGCGGCCATGCAACCCCTCTTGGCCACCGCTCCGGCAAAAATGGTCGCCACCCGCAGTATTCTAATAGACATTGTACCTTTGTTTGATATATTTCAGACCCTGCAATGCTGCATCACGAATGGTATTTCTTTTTGATGACTTTTGGCAATTTGTTGTGCTGTGATTGTTAATTTGATTTTATATTTTCCAGGTCCGAATCAAGAGGGGGGGGGGGGGTGCTTTGGTGCTACAGCACCCCCCCCCCCTCCCTCTTCGTCTTAAAAAAACCCACATTCAGTGCCAGTCCACAACATGTGTGACCTTTGTGACAAAGGCTGGCTTCTGCAGCAGCAGAAAAATTCATGTTTTCTGAAAATGTAAGCATTTTTCACACATCTGTCAACCCCCTCGTGACCCCTGACCTTTTTGATGAGTCAACTAAACTAAATTCCAGGATGCTGTTTTTTCCTGTCGCAATTCTCTCAGATCCATGACTCAAAGAATGAACAACTTAAAGAAAACAATGTTCAACAAATTCAAAACATGTGACTGAAATTTTAACCTGCATTCCATCTTTCCATCCTAGTAAACGGTCAGACACACCTTTTTCCAAACAAATTGATTTTAATGTGATCGGTGAATACGCTTTCTATTCGTATACCATCAGTAATAATCAACAAAGAAAGAAAAGATGATAGCACGAACCGACCGATTCATTTTGTGTTTATTACCCTCAGTTCCTTACACATGTTGCGCGTTTGGCTGTAACAATATAACAAAACTTATGAACAGGAAAGGCAAAGCCGTCATGGCTCACGTGTATGACCGATCCACACGTGTGGCAATAAGTAAAAGGATGGCTACTGCACCAACAAAATCCATGTTTTCACAGAATCAGTTTCACACGTCTGTAAAAACCCTGTGACCCCTGACCTTTGCGATGAGTAGACTAAATTAGTATACATAGGAAAGTCTTGTCATCAGCTACCTTTGTGCCAAATTGGATTGAAAAGTTTGTAAAAATGTTGATAATAACTACAATTCTATCAAAAATTGGCATTTTATATGTGTCGACATCTTGTTACCTTGACCTTTTCCGAGGGGACATCCAAATTAGTATGCATAGATAGATCGTACCATCAGGAATCTCTGTACGAAAAAAAAAAAATTCTTGCAGATTGTCAAAATATGTCTATTTTTTTTTACCTACTTCCCGAGCTCTTGTGACCAAACACCTTTCCGATGGGTCATCCAAATTACTATGCATATATAGGTCTTATTATCAGGTATATCTGTAGCAAGTTTAGGTTTGAAGTCGTGAATAGCATTTGAGAAAAAAACATCTTTTGTCAAAATATGGCTATTCTTGAGCTATTTCCTGAGCTCTTGTGACCTTTGACCTTTCTGAGGGATCAACCAAATTAGTATGTATAGAAAGATCTTACCATCAGGTATCTTTGTACTAAGTTTAGGTCTGAAGTTGTGAATAGTAATTCAGAACAAGATGGGATGAACCATAACCCACAAAGTCCCTTCTATCTGAGAGCTGTCCTTGCTGTCAATAGTCTCTACCTTTTGTCTTTGAACTGATTCTGATGTTGAATTATCTCCTATTGAAAACGTCTCGCAGATGTGCCAATGCGTCAGTGAGTTTTATAAGGGGCGCAGGATATACGCTTCACTGATTTGTCAAACGTCAATTGTCTTGACGTAAGTTTTAGTTTTTACGTAAATTTTTATTTTACGCGACAAGAGTTTCACTTTCGCTTCATAGGCTTGTGAAAATGGTGACAAAACTAGAACTTCACGGTACAATTTCAGTCTTGCTATAATGTGTGTGAATTCCGGTTGATTTTACCTAGCTACATGATATACTAAGTACACGGGTCACCTGCATGCTCTTCTGAAAGTGCGTCGATGTGTGTGTGCGTGATAGTGCGTGCGCGCGCGCTCCAAACATCTCCAAGAGGCATAGATCCTGATGCCCCTGGAGGGCGCATGCGGATCTATTCCTCCTGGAGAAGCGCGCATTTGTGTGTGTGTGTGTGTGTGTGTGTGTGTGTGTGTGTGTGTGTGTGTGTATGAGAGAGAGAGAGAGAGAGAGAGAGCCGCGCGCGAGGGAGAATGACGTCATATTTAAAGTATTATATCAGTGTCTGCGTGGTGACGGAGTTGCCTCTTTTACGTCACCGCCACTGTCTGACTTTCTCTAACAGTAAAGATTTTTTAGTGTTTTAATTCTTTTCTGAAAAGAATTAATTTTTACTAAAGAATTTGAAAGGATACAAAGCTGGCTAACGAACTTATCCAATGTCTTTCTCCAAACTAGCTATGTGCAAAAGTTCAAGTAAATATGACAACAAAGAAAGGTAAAGCCATTATGGCTCGCGTGTATGACCAACTTACATATGTGTGACCTTTGTGACAAGGGCTGGCTTCTGCAGCAGCAAAATCCATGTTTTCTAAAAATGTAAGCATTTTTCACACATCTGTCAACCCCCTCCCCCTCCCCCCCCCCCCCCCCCCCCCCCGGGGATCCTTGACTTTTGTGACGAGTCGACTAAATTAGTATGCATAGGAAGGTTTTATAATCAACTATCTTTGTGCCAAATTTGGTTGAAAAAACATTGGGAATACCTACAATTTTATCAAAAAATCAGATTTTACACACATTTGCCAGCCTCTTGTGACCCTTGACCTTTCCAAGTGGTCATCCAAATTAGTATGCATAGATAGGTCTTACCTTCAGGTATCTCTGTACCAAATCTGGGTTTTAAGTTGTGAATAGTATTTGAGAAAAACATCTTTTGTCAAAAGATGGCTATTTTAGACCTATTTCCTGAGCTCTCGTGACCCGTGATCTGAGGGATTAATCAAATTAGTGTGCATATAAAGGTTTTCCTACCCGGTATCTCTGTAGCAAGTTTGGGTTTAAAGTTTAAAGTTTAAGAATAGTAATTGATAAAAACAATCTTTTGTCAAAATATGGCAATTTCGGACCTATTTCCTGAGCCCATATGACCCTTGAACTTTCTGAGATGTCATCCAAATTAGTATGCATAGATAGGTCCTACCATCAGGTGTCTTCGTACCAAGTTTGGGTTTGAAGTTGTGAATAGTATTTGAGAAAAAAACATCTGTTGTCAAAATATGGCTATTTTCAACTATTTCCTCAGCTCTTGTGACCCTTGACCTTTCCGATGGATCAACCAAATTAGTATGTATAGAAAGGTCGTACCATCAGGTATCCTTGTTTGGGTTTGAAGTTGTGAATAGTATTTGAGAAATAAATTATGTCAAAATATAGCTCTTTTTTTTTTTTTTTTTTTTACCTATTTCCTGATCCCCGGTGACCTTGATCTTTGTGAGAGGTCACTGAAATTGATATGTTTAGGAAGTCTTACCACAAAGTATTTTTGGGCCAAGTTTGAATAATGTGGCTTGAAGTCTCCGACAAAATGCCAACGTTAAAGTTTACCACGGATGACGGCGGACGGACGACGGCGGACGAACGACGACGGACGGACGACCACTGGCTCAAAACATAGACGAACTTTTGCTTCGCACGTGAGCCAACAATTACGGACACTAATTTGGGTCAACCGACTTCCTATAAACGGTTGTTTATATCTTCAATGAGACATTCAATTACAATAGGCTCGGAGGCTCTCTATACACCCACTTAAGAAAGTATGTCGCTAAGTTTCAAGCTTGTGTGAACAGAAATATCGGAGATTCTCTTGTTTACATCCAGACGCACACACACATACATACGCACATACGGCGCTTCGCGCCAAATGTACGTTCATAAGCGAGGTTAACGTAACTAGACATGATGTAATTTTTATCTTGTTACTGTAATTGTTACAGGTTCAGACCTGTTTACCCCCTTTTTTAGATTTGTGTACTCATGCGAAAAAAATGTGTACTTCTAAAAAAAAAAATGTGTACTAGTGAACACGCTTCCAAAACAAACTTACCAAAATTTTAGGACATGCCATCTTCTATGTACCAAGCTCCCCATGTGACCAGATTTACAATTTTCAGAATCAGAAGATAAGACGAAGCTCAGTACATTTTAGTCACAGTATGATTCACACATTGTAACATTTGCACTACAAATCAGAGGACAGAGATAGGCTCATTATACCAGTTACAGTTTGCTGAACATGAAAAATCAGCTCTGCACTCAGTTCTGAATCAACTTTACATTCAGAATCACAGGGATGGGCAATGCTTATTAACTTGTTCGGTTAACTCACAATCTATTGGAAGATCAAATTCTCACCTTTCAGCCACAACTGATTATCTTGATATACTGATCAACAAAAGAATAGTTTTGCGCTATTTTAGAGTCCGTGAAGGCTGACCTCTGTTCGATATGTGGCATCATCAGTGGACAAAGGCAGATTGTTTTCAACGATCAATTCAGTCAGCATTACTTCTGCTCTGATCACAGACTCTTCATCAGTCTTGATACTCTGTGACGGTATGAATTTTGTAATGGATGAGCACTGAGCAGCAGTCTTCGCAGGTGCCTCATTGAGTTTGTAGTGTTTATTTTTTCACAATGGCGCTCGATGTCGTACACACCTGAGTGCGCAATGGAAAAATCAGCCTTGCAGCAGGCACATCTTGCATACGTGTTTCCTGCAGCAGAAGCCTCTATCCATGGAATCTTCTTCTATATGTCTAGAAATATCTGTTCCCTCTTCTTTTTCTTCGAAAAGGGCTTTGTAGAGGCATCACAGTCGCTCGATTGACGCTTCGACATCTTGCCGCGTGCCAAATGGCGGTAAAACGAACAGAGTTATCGTTCTTAGCAATGACGATTGAAATTGTGGATCGAGTTTTTATCTGGACTTTTTGTTTTCGTTTTCTGCGTACTGTTCCTAAAAACTGCGTAGAAAATACGCCAAAAAAACACGTATGGGTAAACAGGTCTGGAGGTTTAGCCTGCCCCCTTTTGACATCATGGACATGCTATTTAAATTCGCCCCACCGCGACCCGTCCTAAAAAGTCCCTTCTATAAATAGGAGGGACTTAAATAAACATCGTGTGTCAAAATATGGCTAATTTTTACCTGTTTATTTAGCTCTTGTGACACTTCACTTTTTTCAGGTATCAACGAAATTAGTATGCATAGAAAGGTCTTACCATCAGGTATCTTTGCACCAAGTTTGGGTTTGAAGTTGTGAATAGTATTTTAGAAAAAAAAAGAAAATATTTTGTCAAAATATTGTTATTTTTTATACCTTTTCTGAACCACTGTGACCTTGACCTTTGTGTGAGGTCACTCAAATTGATATGTTTAGAAAGGTCTTGCCACAAAGTATGCTTGGGCCAAGTTTGAAGACTGGCTTGAATAGTCTCCGAGAAAATGCCAACGTTAAAGTTTTTACCACGGACGACGGACGACAGACAACGGCGGACGGACGGACGACCACTGGGCTAGAACATAAACTCACTTTTGCTTCGCACTTGACCCAAAAATCAAAAGGAAAACACAAGAAGTATAACGGGGCAGTTATGCGGTCTGCTCTATAATTGGCTTTTGATTGCTTAACTTTGCTGAAAAAAAGGATTTCAATGTTGTCCTGCCTCACTGTGACTTTTGTTTTATAATCCATGTGTGTGTGTGTGCAAGGCGACATAGGTTTTCTAAAGCCCCTGACACAACTCGTTGGAACTCTCTTACGTACAAGGGAGAACAGAGAAATCTGTCTTTTCATTACATTTAGACATCAAAAGCTGTTAGCCCCTTTGTTCAGCATTTTTAAGACGAACTCTGAACATTTGAATACAAAGTTGATATTGCCTACTGTTGATCTTTTTTTTTTTGTTGTTGTCGGGAACAGGTAGCTTTCAAAGCCACCCGCAGGCACACACTTTACTGCTTAATCTCTTTCTCTCCCTCTCTCTTTCACACACACACACACACACACACACACACACACACACACACACACACACACACACACACACACACACACAGACATAGACACACACACAGACATAGACACACACACACACACACACACACACACACACACACACACACACACACACGCACGCGCGCGCGCGCACACACTTTTGTTTAATATTGACCACGTTCGACTGGCCCGATGTTCGAGACGTGCAGCATTCGACAACGAAACATGATCAAAAGGTGCTGGTTTGAATATGTCGCTGTGTGCTCAAAAAGACCATAAATATTTGAGTTCGACTTTTACGTGTTTGGAAACACCGTCACGTTCGCCTTACACGAGATTCGACTTAACGGAGACGTTTTCAGTTGTAATATTAGTCATAGAAAGAGCAGCTTTGGTCTCGGGAAAAAATGGTTCGACTTATCCGAGTTTGGAAAAAGAGAAACACATTCGAAGTTATCAGAAGTTTAATAACACAAACTGGACAGCTTGAGAATACGTTGTAACATTGGTCTCTACAAGAGCAGCTTTGGATTAGGGGGGAAAATGGTTTGATTTAAGCGTTTTTCGACCTATCCGTGTTCGACTTAGGCGTATGGAACTGCATTTTAAAACAAGAAAGACAAAGCCCTAATGGCTGACATGTATGGCCAGATATCCAGCAAAATCCATGTTTTCTAAAAATTTAAGCATTTTCACACATATGGCTATTTCGGACCTATTTCCTGAGCCCTTGTGACCCCTTGACCTTTCCGAGGGCTAATCCAAATTAGTATGCATAGATAGGTCTTACCATCATGTATCTCTGTAGCAAATTTCGGTTGAAGTTATGAACGGTATTTGAGGGGAAAAAAACATCTTTTGTCAAAATATAGCTATTTTTCACCTATTTCCTCAGCTCTTGCGACCCTTCACCTTTCCGAGGGATCAACCTTGAGGACAGATTCCAGTACGTCAGCGTTAATGGTCTGGCGTCTAATGTTACCCGCCTAGCAGGCAGGGTCAATCAAGGGTCCGTCTTAGGGCCTGTTCTGTTCTCTCTCTACACCACTAAGTTAGGACGTGTGATTGACAAGTCCAGGTTAGGGCGACAGTTGTTTGCAGATGACTCTGGTCTCTATGACTCACTTCATCCTGACAGTGTCTCCGCTTCTCAGACAGTGCAGAAAATCGAGTCGTGCTGCCAAGAAATCAAGTCCTTGATGTCAATCAACATGCTGAAATTAAATGATGATAAAGCTGAGGCAATTCTGTGTGGACCCAAGAACAAACTGGGTGTGGAATCTCTTGATGCCGTCCGTGTTGGTGAGTTTCTCATCCCTTTCTCCAAGATTGTCAGAGATCTTGGTGTCTTTGTCGATGCCAGTCTTACCATGGAAGACCATAAATTATCAGTGCTGTTGTCATGGGATGCTACTTTCATCTTCGCTCCTTTCGGAAACTACGACCTGTCTTGTCAGCCAAAGCTGCAAATACTATTGCCTTTGCCCTTGTCCTATCCAGACTGGACTACTGTAACAGCTGCCTTTGGGGTCTGCCAGAGCAACAACGCAGACGTCTTCAACTGGTTCAGAACATTGCCTCCAGAATTGTCACAAGAACCAAAAGAGGGGAGCATATCACACCAGTCCTTAAGCAGTTGCACTGGCTTCCAGTCAAGCAAAGAATTGATCACAAGATTCTCACTCTGTGCCACAAGTCTATAAATGACCCACACTCACCAGAGTACCTCCGGGAAATAGTCCCACGCCATTACTCTCCGAGATAGCTCCGTTCTGCTGTCCGGTCCAAAAGTCTGCATCCCAAGTGTTGAAAGCCACACAAAGAAGCGACTTGGTTTCCGGGCATTTTCATACTGCGGACCTATGCTGTGGAATGGATTACCACAGTCCTTGAGGGACATTGACTGCATTGGCACCTTCAGGAGGCACCTCAAGACCCACCTGTTTCTTGACTTTTAATTCTAGTACTATTGTGCACCAGAGATTTTTTGTTGTTGTTGTTTATTTGTTTGTTTTTTGCGCCCCGAGCATGCTGCTAGCATGGAGTGGAAGCGCATTACAAGTGAACATTATCATCATAGAAAGGTCTTATCATCACCTACCTTTTTGACCAATCGACTGAAGAGTTGGCAAAAAACTTTGATAACAAGAAAGGCAAGGCCCTTATGGCTCACGTGTATGACCGATCTACATGTGTGACCTCTGTGATAATAAGTAAAGGGATGATTTAATTTGCACCAGCAAAATCCATTTTTTTTTCTACAATTGTATCACTTTCACACATCTGTCAAACCCCCGTGACCATTGATCTTTGTGATGCTTTGACTAAATTAGTATACATAGGAAGTTCTTATCATCATCAGCTACCTTTGTGCTAAAGTTGACTGAAAAGTTTGCAAAACTGTTGATAATAACTACAAATCTATCAATAATTTGCATTTTACACACATTTGCCGACCTCCTGTTACCCTCGATATTATATATGAGAGCTCAGTGAAGGTGTGAATAGTACTTGAGAAAAAAAAACAGCTTCTGTCAAAATATGGCAATTTTGGACCTATTTCCTGAGCTCTTGTGACCCTTGAGCATTCCGAGGGGTCATCCAACTTAGTAGGCATAGATAGGTCTTACCATCAGGTATCTCTGTACCAAGTTTGGGTTTGATGTTGTGAAAAGTATTTGTGAAACAAGAAAGGCAAAGCCATTATGGCTCACGTGTATGACCGATTTTACATGCGTGACCTTTGTGGCAAGGGCTGACTTCTGCACCAGCACAAACCATGTTTTCTGAAAATGTAAGCATTTCTTTTATACATCTGTCAACCTCCCGTGATCCTTGACCTTTGTGATGAGTCGACTAAGTTAGTATGCATAAGAAGGTCTTATCATCCGCTATCTTTGTGCCAAATTTGGTTGAAATTTTTTGCAAAAATGTTAATAAAACCTACACTTTTATAAAAAATTGGCATTTTACACAGATTTGCCAGCCTCTTGTGACCCTTGAGTTTTCCGATGGGTCATCCAAATTAGTATGCATAGATAGGTCATACCATCAGGTATCTCCGTACCAAATTTGGGTTTGAAGTTGAGAATAGTACTTGAGAAAAAAATTATCTTTTGTCAAATATGGCTATTTTTAAGTGAAACGTCCCTTCTATTTATAGAAGGGACTTTATAGGACGGGTCGCGGTGGGGCGAATTTAATAGCATGTCCATGATGTCAAAGGCGGGAAGGCTAAACCTCTAACAATTGAAGTAACAAGATAAACTTACGTCATGTCTAGTTACGCTAACCTCGCTGCTGAACGTACACGTATATGCGTATGTATGTATGTATGTATGTGCGTATGTATGTATGTATGTGTGCGTATCCATGTAAACAAAAGAATCTCCGATAATTCTGTACACACAAGCTTGAAACTTGGCGGAATACATTCTTAAGTGGATGGCTAAGAGAGGCTCCGAGCATTTTGTAATTGAATGTCTCATTGAATACATAAACAACCGTTTATAGGAAGTCGGTTGGCCCAGATTAGAGTCCGTAAATTTTGTCAAATTTACTTTAACTTTTGCATATAGCTACTTTAGAGAAAGACATTGGATGAGTTCATTAGGCAGCTTCAACTTCTTCAACTTTTTTAGTAAAAAATAATTCTTTTCAGAAAAGAATTAAAACACTAAAAACCTTTTACTTCTAGAGAAGGTCCGACAGTGGCGATGACGTAAAAGAGGCAACTCCGTCACAACGCAGACAGTGACATAATACTATAAATATGACGTCATTCTCTCTCTCGCGCGCGGCCCTCTCTCACACCATGTGATACCATGTGACACTGCTGATGACACTGAAATCTCTCAGAGTAGTCCACCTGGGGAATCTTAGTCTTTTGAAACTGGCATGAAGTCTTGTGTTGACGACGTCACGACATGAATGGACAGTAACAAACTTATGTTAAACCCAGAAGAAAAAAAAACAGAGTTGGCTCAGCATCCCGGCTTCAAAATATTCACACTCAGTCTTTACGCATAGATGTCACTGATATTCCATTTCAGTCTTCGGTCAAATATCTTGGTGTCAAGCTCGATAAGACTTTGAGTATGCAGGATCACGTCGTGAAATCTGTCGTGGTGCTTCATACTCTCTGAGACGCATCGCATCTGTCCGACACAGTTTTTCTGAATCTGCCACTGAAAAGTTAGTGAACGCTTTAGTCACGAGCCGACTTGACTACAGCAATTCTCTGCTTTTTGGTCTTCCATCTGAGCAGATTAACCGCCTTTAGCGAGTTTAAAATAATGCCGCAAGGCTTGTGAAGCGCAGGCAAAAACGAAACCACGTGACCCCTATACTGAAAGACCTTCACTGGCTTCCAATCCAATTAAGCATAACGTTTAAGATAGCGACCCTTGCATAACGCCACTTTGATGGCAGTCTTCCGTCATACCTTTCCTCCAGTCTAATTACTTACCAGCCCTCTCGCTCACTGCGTTCCATCTCAAATCTGCCGGTGAACGCTCTTTCTGATGTACTGCTCCTTTAATTTGGAATTCCTTACCGACTGAGCTGAGAAATGCAGTTAAGCAGTTCAAAGCAAAGTTAAAAACATACTTTTTCTCGCAGACTTTCGTGTAATATGTACGGCATTTTTGTACACACACCCCTGCAGACTCTTGTGTATGCGTGCGTGCGTGCGTGCGTGCGTGTGTGTGTGTGTGTGTGTGTGTGTGTATGTGTGTGTGTGTATGTGTGTGTGGTTTTCGCCTGCGCATTGAGTTACATTATAAATATGAGAAATGCGCCATATAAATACCTTGTATTATTATTAATAATATCATAGAAACGCAAACACATTTGTTCTTGTACCTGTAGACTTACACTGTAATACTCTACCTCTCATTGACCAGTCTGTCCTCGATTGGATCTCGTGGTTGTCGTTTCATAATGTCGCTCTCGGCTTTCTCATACGCTAATGATATGGCCGGTGCCATGTCGGTGCCTAAGTCGATACACAGAATGGTGACAACGCCTAGTGGCAGGGGCGTGTTGAAGAGGATGTAGATCAAGAAGGGCGAGATCTCCGGGATGTTGGACGTCAGGGTGTAGGCGATCGACTTCTTCAGGTTGTCAAAGATCAGACGGCCTACACACAATGTGGAGCGAATTGCCCGAGTCTGACACCATTATAAACGCCACATGCATACGCCCTTAACCTGTTCACTGCCAAGAAAAACTAAACACCACCCAACTGAAGTATAAACCCTGATAATCCCTGTAGTAGCGATGATCCAAGCCTCTTCCTGACCCTACTTTGTATTTCCGTGGACGGCTAATGATAATTGACGTTGAAAATAATACAGACGTCAGAATTACAATCTGGGAAGGGGTTAATAATAACGCAGGGGCTGATATCATTCGTTGCAAACACTCCTTTTGACATTATTATTCGGCGGTCCGTATGGCAGCGGTAAAACGCCTACCACCAATGCGCGAGGCGGAGGGTTCGATCTCCAGTTCCAGAGTCTTAAATTTCTCCGCTCGTAAGTGTTACAGTTAATGCGGGATTCTTTCTCCGGCTCTCTCTCTCTCTCCCCCCCCCCTCCCCCAACCTCTCCCACGGACCTCCCTTACTTTTAGGCCACTTTATAAATATTAAACAAACTTGCGAAACTTCAATAGCTGAGCTGCATGCCATGGCCTTTTGCACAACGTGAATGTACTGTGTTTGTCTTGTAGTGTGTTCGTCTTGAAAGTAAACGAGTGTTTCATGTGAGCGTGCATGCTGGATTTAGATCGCGACGCTTTCGAGTAAAGCGCCTATATAATCATCGGTATTATGATTAGTAGTAGTATTAGTTTTGTTATTAAACACACGAGTCAGATATGCTCCCTTGCATACAAACGTCACATTCTGGACTCTGACCTTCCTTTAACAAACATCGAAGTGTGACAGTCCTTACAAACAAACACCAAAGTCTGAAGTGTGTGGCAGTCTCACCTTCCTCCACCCCTGTCACTATGGATGCAAAGTTGTCGTCCAGGAGGATCATGTCGGCTGCCTGCTTGCTGACGTCACTGCCTGCAATCCCCATCGCAACTCCTGGGATACGCATTTTGAAAGAAAAGAACTTAAGCTTTTGTACACTCTTAGACCGTTGTATATATCAGCTTCACGTAATAAACTGGCCAAAAAGGTTCGTAACGCTGTAGTCCGTGATATTCACTCATGAGACGAAGCCAAAAGAGGTGACGACTCTGCTTATAAATGCTTCGGCATTTATTGCTTCCAGTCACTTCTGTACATTTTTAGAATATTGTATCAACTTCACGTAATGAACTGAACTGCAAGGTTCGTAGTGCTGTTCGCAGTCGGCAACGTTATAGCCCTTTGCTATTCGGTAATAATAATAATAATAATGAGTATTTATATAGCGCTTAATCTTACTCAAAAGCTCTAAGTGCTTTACAATCTGTACACAAAACTAAAAATACAATGACATATACACATAACAAACAAAGCACAATGGCCGAAACACCACTTTTACAATAAACTAAACAACAATACATACATAATAATTCTAATTAACATTCAGTCTAAACAAGGAGGACTGCAGAACTACAGCTAAGGCATCAAACACTGGCAGTTATTCAAAGTAAAGCTTGAAGAGGTGAGTTTTCAACGACCTCTTGAAGTCAGAGACAGACTCGCTGTTTCTGACCTCAAGAGGAAGTGTATTCCATAACACTGCGGCTTGATAAACAAAAGTGCGCTGACCAAATGTTTTAGTTTGGACAGAGGGTACACACAACTTCCGTTTATCAGAAGAGGAGCGGAGCTCACGAGAGGGTGTATACACATGTAGCAAGGAGGACAAGTATTCTGGGCTGGTGCCTGAAAGGCAGTTAAAACAGATTGACATAACTTTGTATTGAATACATGAGGACACAGGTAGCCAGTGAAGGGACTTCAAGATGGGTGTGACATGCTCAGTCTTACGGACTCTCACAACAAGCCGGGCTGCATTGTTCTGAATTATTTTTGGAGGCGATCAATGAGATACTGAGGGCAGCCACAAAGCAAAGAGTTACAATAATCTAGCTTGGACAGCACAAATGCACAAACTAGTGTTTTAGTGGCTTCCACGGTCAGCAGGTGACGAACTGAACTAATACGACGAAGTTCCAGATAAGCTGATCTACACACTGCACTGACATGCTGTGACATAGATAACTCGCTGTCAAGTGTAACACCCAGGTTTCTCACACTCGCAGAGAAGCCAATGAGTGTTCCATCCACAGACAATGATGACGGTAAAGGCAGGGATGAAGATAATCTTGGATTAGCTACCAACATTGCTTCAGTTTTGCCATCATGTAACATCAGTTTGTTGGTTGCTTGCTTGGCTTGACTTCGCGAACGAAGATTTTATAGGAGTTGCCCACGACGTCTGCAGGCTTGTTCGTGGCTACGGAGGCCAATCCGAGACAGGCAGGTTCGACCGCAGTGGCTGCAGGGGAAGGTATGGCCAGGGTTCTGAGCTGCGGCATCTCTGTTTTTTCTCCTGAGCCGCTTGTCCTTAAGGCTAGCTCTGTGAGAGTCCTCCTTTGAGGAGTTTGTTGGTGGTCATCCATGATTTGACATGGTCAATGCACTGGCTTATACTTTGGACGGCATTCACAGCTTGCTCGACAGTATCACTTTTGTACATCTGCGTATCATCTGCAAATGCATGATGGTAAATGGAGCGACCACAAATCAGGTCGGACAGGGGCTGAACATACAGTAAGAACAATACAGGTCCTAGGACCGAGCCCTGGGGTACACCAAACCGAAGAGGTGATGGCTCAGAGCGACAGCCGTCGACAGAAACAATCTGGGATCGTTCAGTCAGGTATGAACTAAACCATGCCAAGACTGTGCCTTCAATGCCAAATACAGATTGAAGACGGCACAGCAAAATTTCATGGTCAATAGTGTCGAACGCACTGGACAGGTCAAGCATAGCAAGGACTGTGATCTTACGCTCGTCCAAAGCACAAAGCAGGTCATTGAATATCTTCAGCAAAGCTGTTTCAGTGCTACGATGGGGACGATATGCAGACTGGAATACACTGAACAGACTATTAGAGTTGACATGCTTTAAAGTTTGAGCAAGGACAATTTTCTCAAGAATCTTTGATAGAAATGTAAGATTGGAAACTGGGCGATAGTTTTTCAGTACATTTGGGTCTAAAGATGGTTTCTTCAATAGGGGTTTCACAAGTGCAGTCTTGAAGCTTTCAGGAAAAATGCCAGTGTAGAGAGAGTTATTGATGACTTGTGTAATGGCAGGCAACACTTCTTCCAGGCACTCATACAACAAGGGAGTGGGTATGGGGTCTAACTCACACGTTTTGGGGCCAGTGTTTGTGATCACTTTTCTGACCTCATCCTCTAGCACAGGTTCGAAGGCTGAGAGAGGTTCTCCACTGAAGCGTTTTCCGGTGAACAAAACTGAAGTGGGCATGAGATCCAGAGTTCAGTTCAGTTCATTACGTGAAGTTGATACAATATTCTAAAAATGTACAAAAGTGACTGGAAGCAATAAATGCCGAAGCATTTATAAGCGGTTTTAGTCGCGACGATTCCTACAGGTTAGTCCATTCCTTCATTACTCGAAACCAAAAGGGGTGACTGATAGTGCTGATAAATGCGTCGGCATATACTGCTTCCAATCATTTGCTTAGCTCCCCCCCCCCCCCCCACCACACACCTCCTTTTCTATCGTTTGGGTGTGTGTGTATGTGTGTGTGTATGTGTGTGTGTGTGTGTGTGTGTGAGTGTGTGTGTGTGTGTGTGTGTGTGTGTGTGTGTGTGTGTGCTTAGACCAACTGGATCTATTATCACCGGCCAATAATGCACGGTTCTATCCCTTATCAGTGCTTTTTACTACCTGCATGAAACATTCTCTCATTATAGTAGGCGGAAAGTTCAAAAAGCGAAAGATTCCACCGTAAAAAATGCGAACTGACACACCTTGAAAACTGCCAAGAAATAGTAGTCATCGAAAGACGTTCAACGTGTGAATACCGTTTAATTTGTCCCATCCGTCTGTTACAAAGCCCACGATTAAGACTCACTGCGGACTTGATTTTAAGGGAGATACTAATTGCATACAGTCACTCCAAGAATTGTTGAGAATTACAACTTCAAAGCAATACAAAAACATGAAAGGCAAAGTCTTTATGGCTCACGAGTATGTCCAATTTACATGTGTGACCTTTATGACAATAAGTAAAGAGATTGTTTCTGCACAAGCGAAATCAATGTTTTCTCATAATTTAATTAGTTTTCACACATATATCAAACCGCCGTGACCCTTGACCTTTGCGATGCGTCGACTGAATCAGTATATATAGGAAGGTCTTATCATCATCAGCTACTTTTGCGCCAAATTTGATTGAAAAGTTTACAAAACTGTTGATAATAACTACAATTCTATCACAAAATTGTATTTTACACACATTTGCCGACCTCTTGTGACCCTTGACCTTTCCGAGGGGTCATCCAAATTAGTATGCATGGATAGGTCTTAACATCATGTATCTCTGTAACAAGTTTGGGTTTGAAGTTGTGAATAGTCTTTGAGAAAAAAAAAACACAAAAACCATCGTTAGTAAAAATATGACTATTTTGGACCTATTTACTGAGATCTTGTGACCCGTGGACGTTCCGAGGGGTCATACAAATTAGTATGCATAGATAGGTTTTACCATCGGGTATATCTGTAGCAAGTTTGGGTTTGAAGTTATGAACAGTATTTGAGAAAAAAAATCTTTTGTCAAAATATGGCAATTTGTTTACCTATTTCCTGAGCTCCTATGACCCTTGACCTTTCCGAGGGATCAACCAAATTAGTATGCATAGTAAGGTCTCCCCATCAGGTATCTTTGTACCAAGTTTGGGTTTGAAGTTTTGAATAGTATTTGAGAAAAAAATACATTATGTCAAAATATAGCTATTTTTGGCATATTTCTTGATCCCCTGTGATCCTGACCTTTGTAAGAGGTCATTAAAATTAGTACGTTTAGAAAGGTATTGCCACACAGTATCCTTAGGCCAAGTTTGAAGAATATGGCTTGAATAGTCTCCGAGGAAATGCCAACGTTAAAGTTTACCACGGACGGCGGCGGACGAACGACGGGCGGACGACCACTGTCCCAGAAAATAGACACACTTTTGCTTCGCACGTGAGCCCGTTAACACATGGAGATAAGGTTTTCAAACAGATGTACATCCCATCTAGACACTGGCGTATAGTTATTCGTCTGTTTTTTTCCTGTTCCTCTAAAAACATATTTTTTTCCCTTCAGGCAAGTGACGGCTGATCTGAAATTGCCCTCATTATTGTCATCAGTCTTGACGCTTTATCTTCTAAACATTTGTGCAACGTCATTCAGTTCAAGCGGGTAGAGATAGCCCTCCATGAAGCCTTGGTTGTTTTCAATAGGATTTACGTCCGAAATGTAACTTAGCAACTCCAGTACTAATACGTTCTTGTCTCCTAACCGGAAGTTCTTACAGGAAATCATGAAATTCTCCATGAGCTAGACAAGCTGTAATATTTACATGCACTGGCGCCTTCAGTCCATTTTTTAATATATTTTTTTGTTCCAAATGAAAAATAATAATAATACAAGAAAGGCAAAGTCCTTATGGCTCACGTGTATGACCGATCCACATGTATGACCTTTATGACAATAAGTAAAGGGATGACTTATGCAACAGCATAATCTCTGTTTTTCTAATATTAATCAGTTTTCACACATCTGTCAACCCCTGTAACCCTTGACCTTTGCGATGAGTCGACTAAATTAGTATACTAAGGAAGATGTTATCATCATCAGCTACCTTTGTGCTAAATTTAATTGAAATGTTTGCAAAAATGTTCATAATAACTACAATTCTATGAAAAGAAAAAATTGGCATTTTACACACATTTGCTGACCTCTTGTGACCCTTGACCTTTCCGAGGGGTCATCCAAATTAGTATGCATAGATAGAGGTCATACCATCAGGTATCTCTGTACCAAGTTTGGGTTTGAAGTTGTGAATAGTACTTGAGAAAAAAACATCTTTTGTCAAAATATGGCTATTCTGGACATATTTTTTTAGCTTTTGTGACCTTTGTCCATTCCGAGGGATGAACCAAATGAGTATGGTGGCAGACGGACGACAGACGACAGACGAACGACCACTGGCCCAGAAAATACTCACTTTTGCTTCGTACGTGAGCCAGAAATGGGAAAAGCCCTTATGGCACACGTATATGACTAATCCACATAATTAATGTGACATTCATGGCTTTGACGTTTCCAAACGGTCACTGAAATGTACCAATGTCTTAACATATATGTCTCTCTCTCTTGGCTTGACTTCGCGAACGAAGATTTTATAGGAGTTGCCCAGGACGTCTGCAGGCTTGTTCGTGGCTGCGGAGGCCAATCCGAGACAGGCAGGTTCGACCGCAGTGGCTGCAGGGGAAGGTATAGCCAGAAAAAACAGAGATGCCGCAGCTCAGAACCCTAACATATATGTAAAGGCTTGGCATTTGTACCAGCGAAATCGATGTCTTCTCAAATGTATGCATGTTTCACACATTTGTCAGCGGCCTGCAACCATTGACGGCTCAACGAAATCAGTATGCATGAAAGGTCCGACCATCTGCTCCATTTGTGCCAAATTTGATTGAAGAGTTTACAAAACGTTGATACAAACTATAATTCTAACATAATTAGCATTTCTTTGCATACATTTACTGACCTCTTGCGCCCCTTGGGCTGGGCGAAGGGTCATCGAAATTAGTACGCGTGTGAGGTATTACCATCAGGTATTTCTTAAGGTTTTACGTTGATAGTGGCAATAATAAGAGAAAACAACAAAGGCAAAGCCCGTATGGCTCAAGTTGCGAATAGTATTTGAGAAAAAAAAAAAGACGTTTGTCAAAATATGGCTATTTTGGACCTATTTCCTGAGCTCTTGTGACCCTTGATCTTTCCGCGGTATAAACCAAATGAATATGCATAGAAAGGTCTTACCTTCAGGTATCTTTGTGTCAAGTGTGGGTTTGAAGTTGTCAATAGTATTTGAGAAAACAAGAAAGGCAAAACCATTATGGCTCACGTGTATGACCTATTTACATATGTGTGACCTTTGTGGCTGGCTTCTGCACCAGCAAAATTCATGTTTTCTCAAAATGTAAGCATTTTTTTCACACCTGTCAACCTCCCGTAACCCTTGACCTTTCCGATGAGTCGACTAAATTAGTATGCATAGGAAGGTGTTATCTCTATCTTTGTGCCTAATTTGATTGAAATATTTGCAAAATCGTTGATAATACCTACCAGCTAGATAAACTGCAAAGAGTGCAAAACAATGCTGCCCGTTTAGTACTGCGCGTGCGTAAGCGTGACCATATCCGCCCCGCCCTTAAGGAACTCCACTGGTTGCCCGTACAAGAACGCATTCTGTATAAACTGTCCTGCATGTGCTTAAACTCTATCAACCTGACTTCTCCTACCTATATCTCTGACTTATTTCATCTGTATACTCCATCTCGCACCCTCCGCTCTTCCTCTGACACACGTAATTTTACCTTCCCAATTTCAAATGTAAAACACGTGGCGGTCGTGCCTTCTCCCATCTTGGCCCCGCCACTTGAAACATCCTCCCCGCCCTCGTCCGCAACTGTCAAAAGATCTCCTCATTCAAATCTTTCAAAACCCTCCTCTGCAACGCTGCCTTTTACTGGTTCATTTCCCCAGCTATGCACAATTCGTCACCACTGTCACGTGTGTGTGTGTGTGTGTGTGTGTGTGTGTGAGTGTGTGTGTCTGTGTGTGTGCGTATGTTGTGTGTGTGCGTGTTAGCTGTTAGCCTTTTTATTGTATCAGAGCTTAGAGCTACTTTTAGAATAAGCGCTTAACAAATCTTCTTTATTATTACTTTTATTATTATTTTATCAAAATTGGCATTTTACACACATTTGTCGGCTTTTTGTGACCCTTGCCTTTTCCGAAGGGTCATCCAAATAAGTATGCATAGATAGGTCTCATCATCAGGTATCTCTGTACCAAATTTGGGTTTGAAGTTTTGAATAGTATTTGAGAAATTTGGGGGGTAAAAAATGGCTATCTTGTCCTTTTTCCTGAGCTCATGTGATCCTTGTCCTTTCTAAAGGATCAACCAAATTAGTATGCATGGTATCTCTGTAGCAAGTTTGGATTTAAAGGTGTTAATAGTATTTGAGAAAAACATCTTTTGCCAAAATATGGCGATTTATTACCTTTTCCTGAGCTCGTGTGACCCTTGACCTTTCCGAGGGCTCATGCAAGTTATTATGCATAGATAGGTCTTACTATCAGGTATCTCTGTAGCAAGTTTGGGTTTGAAGTTGTGAATAGTATTTTAGAAAAAAACATTTTTTTGGCAAAATATGGCTATTTTTCACCTATTTCCTGAGCTCTTGTGACCCTTGACCTTTCTGAGGGATCAACCAAATGAGTATGCATAGATCCCATCAGGTAACTTTGTACCAAGTTTGGTTTTGAAGTTGTGAATAGTTTTTGAGAAAAAGTAAATTATGTCAAAATATAGCTACTTTTGAACTCTTCACTGATCCCCTATGACCTTGACCTTTGTGAGAGGTCACTCAAATTGGTATGTTTAGAAAGGTCTTGCCACAACTATCTTTGGGCCAAGTGTGAAGACTGTGGCTTGAATAGTCTCCAAGAAAATGCCAACGTTACAATTTACCACGGACGACGGACGACCATTGGCCCAAACATACTCACTTTTGCTTCGCACGTGAGCCGAAAACATCTTTTGTCAAAATATGGTTATTTGGGACATATTTCGTGAGCTCTTTTGACCTTTGACCATTCCGAGAGATGAACCAAATGAGTATGGTGGCGGACGGACGACAGACGGACGGACGACCACTGGCCCAGAAAATAGACTCACTTTTGCTTCGTACGTGACCCCCAATAATGGTCAAAATATGACTATTTCCGACATTTCTTGACTCCGAAGTTTGAGAGAGGTCACTGAAATTGGTCTGCTGACAAAGGTCTTGCAGAAAGTATCCTTTGGCCAAGTTTGAAAAATGGGTGACTGCTAGTTCTTATGTCCAGAATGTGTAGGGAAAAGATCTACAAATGTGTTCCTACCTACTTCTTACCTTATTCCGAATACTAATAAACAAAACAGTACATGCATTTACAAAAAAAATTAAAGTGCCTATGTCTGCCCGTTTGAGAGCCGGCGAATCGTTGACACCATCCCCGGTGACGGCGACGATCTGCCCCTGTCGCTGACAGCCCTCCACGATAATGAGTTTCTGCTGGGGCGACGTGCGGGCGAACACAATCTCGTTGTAGAGCTTTAATATCTGGTCAATGTCGCCCTCGTTCATGGTCTTCAAATCACCGCCGTGAACCACAGCCGCCGTCGCCTCCCTACAAACCAGAGCAGATGGATGGACGGATAGATGGACGGACGGATGGTCGGACGGTCAAATGCGAGCATATGAATGGATGAATGAATGTGTGTGTACGCGCGCGCGCGTGTGCGCGTGCATGTGTCTAATATGGGTGGAGTGGCGTGTGTGTGTGTGGAGGGGGGGGGGGTGTAGGTTGGGGGGATGTAGGGGGAGGGAAGGGGGTGGTGGTGAAAGGTGGTCTTAAGAAGAAAGTCATTAATAGTTCAAGAGACATATACCATTCAAAGCCGATTTACGTCCGTCTCACCATTTTACTTTCGCCGTACATAGCTCTAGAGTACGTGGCTGGTACATCTTGGGTGAGAGCATATCTCTATAAAACTGCAACTGTCCAGTGGGAGCTGGTGAATGTGTTCAATAAAAAGTATCTTCACGCCCGTTACGTCAAATGAGACCTGGCGTCAAGTTAAAGCGAAAGAGGTAACAAAGCAAGAATGGCAGTATGTCGGATGGATGTGAGTTTTTGCACTGACCTGCGATCGACCTGTTCTACTGGGATGCCTCTCTGCTCGGCGATATCCTCCACTGTGAGACTGGACGTAGAGATGATTCCGACACCCCGCGCAATTGCCTTGGCCGTGATTGGGTGGTCACCCGTCACCATGATGACCTGCCGCGTTCATCAGGTTAGTTAGTTTGTTATTGGGGTTTAATGCCGAGCAGGCGACTAGTCATCTCACGGCGGGAAGGGTAAAAGTCTGGTCAGCCAGACTAAAAGAAAGGTCTTAAAACATGATAATATAAATGCAGCTTAACCCTATTCTTGGCTAAAATGTCCCACAGGTCACTCGTACATGTCTACAGACATTTGGAGTTTATAGAAAAGTTAGATTTATATAGACTACAAGGACTCTAATTTGTAAAACAAATTGGCTTCCTTTAGAAAGCTGAAGAGTTTGTCCGGAGGAACGTCCTGAAACAAAACCTTCAAAGAGTGTACCCCACCCCGCCATATATCGATTAGGTCAGCACCTGATGTCAAATAGTGCTTCACCAAAAACGGCTCGTCGCAGGCGACGCACCAGGGGCGTTTCTCCCCTTTCACAAGCGCACGCGGTCAAGTTTTCTTGACTTCTAAAAAGCGCACGCGGGAATGAAAACATGCCTCACCTTTCTCACACTATTTCTTGTATTTTTCCCACGTGAGCAGTTTCAGAGTGGGGAGATGTTTATAAACCTTGTCAGGCGAGAAAACCCGGGGGTAATTGGTTTAGACAGACACGGTCTCTGCTGGCTTTGGTGGTGATGAGCGATACTTAGGGAATGCATAACTAAATGTTTCTTGTATTTAGTATGTTAAATGTTCCCTATGTAGCTCTGTGCCTTTCATGTATTTTCAGAGGAGAGTGAATGGAACCAGTTCAGCTTTAGGAGAAGAAGTACATTATAACTGGAAGGGCCCAGAAAGCAGTTGGGAAATGGAATTTTGAGTGTTTTAGCTCACGCCTGCTCCACAGATTTTGGTGTGCGCTTAGGGGGTACGCTGGTGTGCGCTTCTTAGAGGCAAGTTTTCTTGACTGCGTGCGCGGAAAGGTTGATTCAATAAGGAGTGTGTGACATAAGCTGGCCAATGTGAAGACGAGCAAGGACAGCCTGCCCATGGCGGCTGCCGCAGCGATGAGGTAGACTATCGGATACTTTGGGAAGAGGTTCACGGGAGCCTGTTCGTCTCTTCCTTGTCCGACTCAGTCTCCCACTCACGAGACATAGAGGCACCAATGGCGGGCTTAAAATTACGAAAAACAGTCTCAGCCTCACAGGTATGATCACTGCGGGCACTGTTGGCCGCAGACTCCGCGATTCTGTGGCCTTCAATGCCCACATGACCAGATGAAAATCGTATCATACAAGAATGGCAAAGCCATTATGGCTCACGTGCATGACTTATTTACATATGTGTGACCTTTGTGGTGGCAATAAGTAAAGGGCTGGCTTTTGCACCAGCAAAATCCATGTTTTGTGAAAATGTAAGCATTTTTCAATTAGCTATCAAACCACCCCCCCCCCTCACCCTCCCCCCCACTTGACCCTTGACCTTGGCAATGAGTCGACTAAATTAAAATGCATAGGAATGTCTTATCATCAGGTACCTTTGTGCCAAATGTTATTGAAAATTTGCAAATATGTGGATAATACCTACAATTATATCACAAATTTGCACGTTAAACACATTTGCTGGCCTCGAGTGACCCTCGACTTTTCCGCAGGGTCATCCCAAATAGTATGCATAGATAGGTCTTACCATCAGGTATCTCTGTACTAAATTTGGGTTTGAAGTTGTAAATAGTTATTTTAGAACAAACATCTTTTGTCAAAATATGGCTATTTTGGAGCTATTTCCAGAGCTATTTCCTTGACCTTTCACAGAGATCAACCAAATTATTATGCACAGCGAATCTCTGTAGCAAGTTTGGGTTTGAAGTTATGAACAGTATTTGAGCAAAATTTTTGTGTCGAAATATGGCTATTTTGAACCTATTTTCTGAGCTTTTGTGACCCTTGACCTTTCCGAGGAGTCATTCAAATTAGTATGCACAGATAGGTCTTAACATTAGGTATATCTGTAGCAATTTTGGGTTTAAAGTTGTGAATAGTATTTGAGAAAAAATAAATTATGTCAAAACAAAGCAATGTTTGACCTATTTCCTGAACCTGTGACCTTGACCTTTGTGAGAGGTCGCACAAATCGGTGTGTTTGGAAAGGGTTTGTATCCTTGGGCAAAGTTTGAAGACTGTGGCTTGAATAGTCTCCGAGAAAATGCCAACGTTTAAGTTTACCACGGACGACCACTGGCCCAAAACATAGACTCACTTTCGTTTCGCACGTGAGTAAAAAATCTAGAGTGTACTTTTTAATGAATATTAATGATTTTTCATTTTGGTTACGTTTTCTTTTCTGATTGATTGAGTTGTGTAATTTGCGGGATTAATCTGGAAATTTGTGATAGCATAACAGAGATTGTGTGCATGCATTGTATGAGACAGTGTATCAAAATGAGGAGGCATTGTAATATACGAGACAGTGTATCAAAGAGTGGATGCATGTGTGAGAGATAGTGCATCAAAGTGTGGGTGTATTGTGCTAAGAGTGCATCGTGAGAGTAAAGTACTGTTGGAACTGTTACTCCAGTGTCCTCTACAATCTTGTGCCTTATGGCTCACGTGTATGACCGATCTACATGTGTGGTCTTTGTGACAATAAGTAAAGGGATGTGGCTTCTGCACCAGCAAAATCCATCTTTTCTCATAACTTAATCAGTTTTCACACGTGGCAAACCCCTGTGACCCTTTGCAATAAATAGACTAAATTAGTATACATAAGAAGGTTTGACCATCATCAGCTACCGTTGTGCCAAATAATAATAATAATTACGGTATTTATAATGCGCTTATCTTATAATAATTATAACTCTAAGCGCGCACTCACAACTCACACACGCATGCGCACGCTTTAGACAATGACTCACGTGACAAATAGTGAAAATACATTACGACGGTCAGCTTGGGGTGGGGAGTGTGGTGATATAGTGCTAGAACTGTTGAAGGAGGTGAGTTTTGAGGGCGGACTGGAAGGAGAAGAGCGAGTGTTTCTGACTGAGAGAGAGTGGGAGAGTGTTCCAGGTGGATGGACCGTATACTGAGAAGGAGCGGGGGCCGAAAGTGCTGAGTTTGGTGCGGGGGATGAGGAGGCGGAGAGGGTCGGAGGCGGAGCGGAGGGAGCGGGGAGGAGTGTAGGGGTGAAGTAAGTTGGAGAGATAGGCAGGAGCGTAGATGTTCAGGGATTTGTAGCAGAGAGACAGAATCTTGTATTGGATGCGTTGGGGGATGGGGAGCCAGTGAAGGAGCTTGAGCAGGGGAGTGATGTGGTCGGATTTTTATTTCTTTCTGAGGACGAGGCGGGCAGCATTGTTCTGGACGCGCTGGAGAGTGAGAGTGGTGGAGTGAGGAAGGCCAGAAAGGAGAGAGTTGCAGTAGTCGATGCGAGATAAGATGAGAGAGACAGCGAGTTTGGTGGCAGCTTCGGTAGTGAGGTATTTTCTGATCTGACTGATGCGGCGGAGGTGGAAATAACATGCTTGGGCCATGGCGGAGACGAAGCTGGTCATGGAAAGAGAGGAATCGAGGATAACGCCAAGGTTCTTGACCGAGTCAGAGAGGGAGATGGGGGTGCTGTCGAGTTGAAGGTGGAGAGAGGGAGGGAGCTGGGAAAGTTTCTGGCGAGTGCCTACCAGCATGGCTTCTGTTTTGTCGTCGTTCAGTTTGAGCTTGTTTGCTGTCATCCAGTTTTTCACGTCTTCATAGCAGTCAGCTGTGCGAGTCAGTAGTGTCTGAGTGTTGTCGAGTTTGTCTTTGTCTAGTAGTTGTGAGTCGTCAGCGTAGAGGTGGTGGTGTATGTGGTGAGACTGAATGATGTTGGACAGGGGGGAGGTGTAGAGTGTGAAAAGGACCGGGCCGTGATTGAAAAGTTTGCAAAACTGTTGATAATAACTACACTACTATCAAAAATTCGCATTTTACAAACATTTGCCGATCTCTTGAGACCCTTGACCTTTCAGAGGGCTCATCCAAATTAGTATGCATAGATAGGTCTTACCATCAGGTATCGCTGTAGTAAGTTTGGGTTTGAAGCTGTGAATTGTATTTGAAAAAAAAATCTTTTGTCAAAATATTACTATTCTTTTAACCTATTTCCTGAGCTCTTCCGAGGGGTCATCCAAATTAGTATGTACAGATAGATCCTACCATCAGGTTTGTCTGTAGCAAGTTTGGGTTTGATTAAGTTGTGAATAGTACGGACGGACGGACGGACGACAGACGACGGACGGACGACCACTGGCCCAGAACATAGACTCAGTTTTGCTTCGCACGTGAGTCAAAAACCCTACGTGAGCGTGTCTGGTGTGATTGCATCATACTACGACCACGACAATCACGTAACATTGTCATACAGTAAAAATCTTACTTAAGCAACATACTAATTGTCTTTTTCTTTCCTGAGGCAGTGTTGCTGGGATCATGTTAACGTTTGTTTCAGGAAAATAGAAGTTGCATTATATACGTGCGCTGCTGCTCTGTGATTTGGATCTTACGGCCTTGAGCTGTAAATCGAAGACAAGCACATAGATGGTTCATAACTACCACTGATCTGTCATAAAAGTCAGACCTGCAATCTACGACCTCAACCGAACTCTAACGAGAAATGTACCCAAACCTTGACTCCAGCTGCACTATAGCAACAATTGTACCCAAACCTTGACTCCAGCTGCACTATAGCAACAATTGTACCCAAACCTTGACTCCAGCTGCACTATAGCAACAATTGTACCCAAACCTTGACTCCAGCTGCACTATAGCAACAATTGTACCCAAACCTTGACTCCAGCTGCACTATAGCAACAATTGTACCCAAACCTTGACTCCAGCTGCACTATAGCAACAATTGTACCCAAACCTTGACTCCAGCTGCACTATAGCAACAATTGTACCCAAACCTTGACTCCAGCTGCACTATAGCAACAATTGTACCCAAACCTTGACTCCAGCTGCACTATAGCAACAATTGTACCCAAACCTTGACTCCAGCTGCACTATAGCAACAATTGTACCCAAACCTTGACTCCAGCTGCACTATAGCAACAATTGTACCCAAACCTTGACTCCAGCTGCACTATAGCAACAATTGTACCCAAACCTTGACTCCAGCTGCACTATAGCAACAATTGTACCCAAACCTTGACTCCAGCTGCACTATAGCAACAATTGTACCCAAACCTTGACTCCAGCTGCACTATAGCAACAATTGTACCCAAACCTTGACTCCAGCTGCACTATAGCAACAATTGTACCCAAACCTTGACTCCAGCTGCACTATAGCAACAATTGTACCCAAACCTTGACTCCAGCTGCACTATAGCAACAATTGTACCCAAACCTTGACTCCAGCTGCACTATAGCAACAATTGTACCCAAACCTTGACTCCAGCTGCACTATAGCAACAATTGTACCCAAACCTTGACTCCAGCTGCACTATAGCAACAATTGTACCCAAACCTTGACTCCAGCTGCACTATAGCAACAATTGTACCCAAACCTTGACTCCAGCTGCACTATAGCAACAATTGTACCCAAACCTTGACTCCAGCTGCACTATAGCAACAATTGTACCCAAACCTTGACTCCAGCTGCACTATAGCAACAATTGTACCCAAACCTTGACTCCAGCTGCACTATAGCAACAATTGTACCCAAACCTTGACTCCAGCTGCACTATAGCAACAATTGTACCCAAACCTTGACTCCAGCTGCACTATAGCAACAATTGTACCCAAACCTTGACTCCAGCTGCACTATAGCAACAATTGTACCCAAACCTTGACTCCAGCTGCACTATAGCAACAATTGTACCCAAACCTTGACTCCAGCTGCACTATAGCAACAATTGTACCCAAACCTTGACTCCAGCTGCACTATAGCAACAATTGTACCCAAACCTTGACTCCAGCTGCACTATAGCAACAATTGTACCCAAACCTTGACTCCAGCTGCACTATAGCAACAATTGTACCCAAACCTTGATGCCAGCACTACGCCTTGAGCAGGAGCAGCAGCTAGGGGGTAGATCTATCATGGAAGTCAGACCAACACAGCCTACGTACTCAGCCTCAAACAACAAATGTACCCATACCTTGATACCAGCACTGCGGCACTTGGCGACTGCGTCAGGCACGGCAGCGCGAGGTGGATCAATCAAGGCCATAAGGCCCACGAAGCGCAGATTCTGCAGCGGCCAGTTGGGTTCATCAGCGTCAAACGGGTAATCGCGGGGGTACTTACCCGCATCCAGGTAATAATCGCAAAACCCTGACAGACATAAAGTCCCGATCAGTTTGTAACTGCCATTTGTGTTAAAGTCAAGGATATTACACAACGAAAGAAACAAGCCCAACATGGACACAATAGGAGATTCAATTTGAAATGAAATAAAGCTTTGAAGTATTGGAGGACTCCCTTTTTTCAGAAGAGAAAAGAAAAAGAACGTTTCGGATCTTTGATCCGAAGCGTTGTGTTTCTGTTTCTCTCCAGAAAAGGCGTTTTTAAACTAAACTTCAACGGTTCATTGTGGAACCCTTTTCAGTTAGTTATTTGGGTTTAACGCCGAGCAGCCAACTAAGGCCACCTCCACCTCACGGCGGGGAACCCTTTTCAATTACCGCAGCTTATTGTATGTGTCTAAGTTTAAGAAAGATTTCTGGCTTAACATTTATTAAGAGTTTTGTTCTTGCTTTTCTAAAGCGTATATCTTTTTTGGTTATTTCCTGACACACAACCACGTCAACATGATGCATTTGTACAGAATCCGTCGATCTAGGCTCCAAAGTCGACAGATTCTAGTGTGACAACATGGTTTGCTTCACATTTGAACTATCGTGGTTGACGATTGTTTGGTGTATGATCCAGAAGCAGATACCAACTTTTGTATGTGCAATACTTGATAGCAGCGCTATCTGGGGCCTTAACATTGTCACGTTTGCTTCTCTGCAAGGTTGCAGATAATTATGTGATTTATCTCCTCTAATGCAAACAAACTTAACAGCCATATGAAAATGTAGAGATCCGCATACATGCGCATGTAAAGTATTCCTCTCTTGGCTTGACTTCGCGAACGAAGATTTTATAGGAGTTGCCCACGACGTCTGCAGGCTTGTTCGTGGCTCCGGAGGCCAATCCGAGACAGGCAGGTTCGACCGCAGTGGCTGCAGGGGAAGGTATGGCCAGGGTTCTGAGCTGCGGCATCTCTGATTTTTCTCCTGAGCCGCTTGTCCTTAAGGCTAGCTCTGTGAGAGTCCTCAAAGGAGACAGCTGCCTTGTAAATGGTGGAGCGCCAAGGTGTCACGGTCCGCAGCAAGCGAAGACCACTGGTGGTGGTCGATTTGGCAGGCACTAAGTGACTTCTTGAGACAGTCTTTGTATCTCTTCTTTGGTGCCCCTCTGTCACGTTGTCCAGTAGCATGCTCGCCGAACAGGGTGATCTTTGGTAGGCGATGATCCTCCATCCTGGAGACATGCCCCGCCCAGCGGAGCTGTGTCCGCAGCAGCAAAGCCTCGATGCTCACAGTTTCAGCCTGTTCAAGGACCTCGACGTTGGTGACATAGTCACTCCAGTGAATGCCCAGGATGGTACGCAGGCAGCGCTGGTGGAAGCGTTCGAGGAGTCGTAGTTGGCTGCGGTAGAGGGCCCAGGACTCGGAACCATACAGCAGGGTGGTGAGGACCACAGCTCTGTACACGCTGATCTTGGTGCCTGTTTTCAGCTGTTGATTGTGCCACACCCGCTTGAAAAGTCGCCCGAAAGCGCTGTTCGTTTTTGCCATGTAAAGTATTACAGTCCTAGAAAAGGCTTACTACGCATTATTTCAAATTTCAAACAGCGACCCTGATGACGGAAAAGAAAAGAAAAGAAAAGGCAGTCCTTATGGCTCACGTGTATAACCGATCCATATAAGTGTGACCTTTAGCTATCCGACAGGTCACTGAAATGAGCAATTGTTTCAATTAATAGTTGGTTTTTGTACCGAATTGTATACATTTTTGACCAATTTGTCAATCCCTCGTGACACTTGACCTTTAATATAGGTCGACTAACTTAGTATGCATAAAATGTCTTATTATCAGCAATCTTTATGCCAACTTTGAAATGTTTGCAAAAACGCTCACAAAAACGGTAATTCTGTCAAAAACAAATAACGTTTTCTTACATTTGCCACACAAAAATTCAGTCATAAATTCGCACATTCCACAAATTTGTACAACTCTTGTCTTCTTCTTCTCGAAAGCCATCACACTTGGAGTTTGGCTCTCAAAATGAAATCTCTGGTCTTCTGTAGCGCCTCCACAGGCCCGTACGGTTTCTCTTGTACAACTCTTGTTACTCTTGGCCTATCCGAGAGGTCAGCCAAATTAATATGCATAACAAAAAAGGCAAAGCTCTAATGGCTCACGTGTATGACCGATCCATGCATGGCTGACAATAAGCCTGTCGAACCACTTTTAATTGACCTCGCACGATGAAAAAAGTTTATTGAATTGAATTGAATTGAATACATAAAGGGATGGCTTTTGCACTAACAAAATCCATGTTTTCTCAAAGTTTATTCAGTTTTCACACATATGTGGAACCCTCGTGACCTTTCCCCTTTGCGATGAGTCGACTAAATTAGGATACATAGGAAGGTCTTATCATCAGCTACTTTTGTGCCAAATCTGATTGAAAGTTTGCAAAAATGTTGATAATACCTACAATTATTGGCATTTTATACACATTTGTCGAGCTCTTGTAACCCTTGACCTTTTCCGAGGGGCCATCCAAATTAATATGCATAGATATGTCTTACCATCAGGTATCTCTACAGCAAAAATTGAGTTTGATGTTGTGAATAGTAATTGAGAAAAAAACATTTCTTGTCAAAATATTGATTTTTGTAACCTATTTCCTGAACTCTTGTGACCCCTGACCTTTCCGAGGGGTCATCCAAATTAGTATGCATAGATAGGTCTTACCATCAGGTATCTTTGTACCAAGTTTGGGTTTGAAGTTGTAAATGGTATTTGAGAAAAGAAAAACATATTTTGTCAAAATATGGCAATTATGGACCTGTTTCCTGAGCTCTTGTGACCCTTGACCTTTCTGAGAAATCAACCAAATTAGTGTGGTGTAAATGTCTTACCATCAGATATCTTTGTACCAAGTTTCGGTTGGAAGTTTTGAATAGTATTTGAGAACAAATAAATTATGTCCAAAAATATCTATTTTGACATATTTATTTCCTGATTCTCTGTGACCTTGGTGAGAGGTCACTGAAATTGGTATGTTTAGAAAGGTCTTGCCGCAAAGTATCATTGGGCCAAGTTTGAAGACTGTAGCTTGAAAAGTCTTCGAGAAAATACCAACGTTAAAGTATACCACGGACGACGGCGGACGGACGACAGACGACGGACGGACGACCGTTGGCCCATAACATAGACTCACTTTTGCTTCGCACGTGTGCCACAAACAGTCTTGCCATCACTTATCCCTATACCAAGCTTGGTTTTACAGTTGAAATGGTATTTGAGAAGACAAAAAAAAAAAAAAAAAAAAAAAAAAAAAAAAACCAACAACAAAAAACCCCAAACAAACCATAAACAAGATGGGATGAACCATAACCCACAAAGTCCCTTGTATATGAGAGCTGTCTTCACTGTCAAGGGTCTCTACCTTTTGTCTTTGATTTGATTCTGACGTTGAAATATCTCCTTCTGAAAAAAAGCCTCGCAGATGTGCCAATGCGTCATAGTGAACTCTAGAAGGGGCGCGCGTCATTTGTCATGACGTTTTTCTTTTATTTGTTGTTTTTACGTAATTTTATATTTAACGTGATATGAGATTCGCTTTCGCTTCGAGACTTGGGACCGCCGTGAGATGGCCTTAGTTGCCTGCTCGGCGTTAAACCCAAATAACTAACTAACTAACTTCAAGACTTGGAAAAATGGTGACAAAACTAGAATTTCACGGTACAATTTCAGTCTTGATATCATTTGTGTGAAATCAGGTTGACTTTAGCTACATGCTATACTAAGTACACCTGCATGCCCTTGTGAAAGCGCGTCGGTGTGTGTGTATGCGTGTTCGGGCGTGCATGCGCGTGTTGCAAACATCCTCAAGAGGCATAGATGTTTATGCGCCCTCCGGGCATTTGAGGATCTATGCCTCTCCGTACGGTCCATCCACCTGGAGCACTCTCCCACTCTCTCTCCGTCAGAAACACTCTCTCTCCTTCTTCCAGTCCGCCCTCAAAACTCACCTCTTCCAACAGTTCTAGCACTATAACATCACCACCCCCCCCCCCCCCCCCCCCCCCACCCCAAGCTGACTGTCGTAAATTATCTGTGGTACGTGAGTCATTGTTTAAAGCGTGCGCATGCGTGCGCGAGTTGTGAGTGCGCGCTTAGAGTTATAATTATTATAAGATAAGCGCATTATAAATACCGTAATTATTATTTTTTATTATTCTTAGAGATGCGCGCATATGTGTCATTGGTTTGTCAAACGTCATTTGTCATGACGTAATTTTTTTGTTTTTAAGTAATTTTATATTTAACGTGATACGAGTTTGGCTTTCGCTTCAAGACTTGCGAAAATGGTGACAAAACTAGAATTTCAGGGTACAGTTTTAATCTTGCTATAATTTGTGTGAAATCAGGTTGAATTTACCTAGCTACATGTTATACTAAGTACACCTGCATGCCCTTCTAAAAGCGCGTTGATGCATGTGCATGCGTGTGCGTGAGTGCATTCGCGCGCTCCAAACATCCCCAAGAAGCTATATGTTCATGCGCCCTCCGGGCATACGAGGATCTATGCCTCTTAGAGATGGGCGTATATGTGTCAGAAAGAGCGAGCGAGCGAGCGAGCGAGCGAGAGAGAGAGAGAGAGAGAGAGAGAGAGAGAGAGAGAGAGAGAGAGAGAGAGAGAGAGAGAGAGAGAGAGAGAGAGAGAATAGTATTGTACATTGCTTAACGTCCCGACAGCAACAAGGCTTTCTCAGGACGTGCCTGCACTGCTTGTGAAAAAAATAAACAAAATATGGAATGTATGTCGCCAGCCGGTCCAATACGTTAAATAAACCTACGATATGGGGCCTAAATAAAGCTAAGACCATTTAGCAACACACATCCAATATCAAGAGCTACAGGCAGCGCAGACAGTAGGGAGAGTTTAAAATAGGAAAATACAGGTGAATGGACCAAGGGTAGACAGAAACACATGCCCCAGAATAGAGAGGAAAACCCACCCTGTGGGGCTGACCAGGGTGACCCTGGGAACTAAAAAATACCTAACCCCACCCAAGTCCCCCAGGGCAGACCCGGGTGGGGGAAAGAGAGAGAGAGAGAGAGAGAGAGAGAGAGAGAGAGAGAGAGAGAGAGAGAGAGAGAGAGAGAATGACGTGATATTTATCAGTGTCTGCGTGGTGACGGAGTTGCTTATTTTACGTCACCGGCACTGTCTGACTTTCTCTAGAAGTGAAGATTTTTTTTTTTTTTTTTTTTTACTGTTTTAATTATTTTCTGAAAAGAATTCATTTTTACTAAAGAAGTTAAAAGATACAAAGCTGGCTAACGAACTCATTCAATGTCTTTCTCCAAACTAGCTATATGCAAAAAATCAAATAAATATGACAAAAATTACGGACTCAATCTGAGTCAACCGACTTCCTATAATCGGTTGTTTATATCGTCTGTGATGAAACTCTATGCTCGTGCATAGGTTCACACAGTAGGTTAAATACGGTACAGTTTTATTAGCGGTTTGTTTTGTGCCGATAGTCCTTGAGGCCCGTGGTCCACTTGGAATCTTTAAGACTCAGTTAACACGGGGGAGTTTTAGTGAGTTCTAGGCGAGAGCTCAGTCTGTCAGAGGTCTAAATACGATATTGCGGGCTATATTGTCAGTGGGTACAGACGTGTGTGAGATACCTTAGCCCGTATTCCAAGACTACGAAACCTAGAATTCAGGTATGTTTCTATATATGCATTATTGATAATTTGATGGTTACTTGCGTTAAGGATAGTATGCATTAGTAGGAGTTAATTCAGTTGTATAGCTTTGTCTGGGTTGGTTCAGTTATGTTGGTTTGGAATTCAGTGAGGTAACCGGTGTTTTTCGTATACAGTTATTTACCGAGATGGATAATTAAAGGAATGTGAGGTGTGTATGTCTAAGTTGCTATGAAGGTAGTACGTGGTTGGTTAAGCATAGTCTTTTCCAGTGTAGAGAATAGTGTATGGCGAGAGTGTTAGGTTATAATCTGTTTCGGGGTGGTGACAGTTATGGGGGTGTTGCGTGGATAGTTCGGGTTGTGAAGCACGTGTGTGTGTGAATGAACGTGTGAGTTATTTGTATCAGCCATGTTACGTAATGTTTCTCATGTTATCCAATATGTGTATGTGTTTAGCAAGTGTTACGATGTGGGTCCTTGTTGTTTAGAGTGCTTGTCAGAGAGAGAGAGAGAGAGAGAGAGAGAGAGAGAGAGAGAGAGAGAGAGAGAGAGAGAGAGAGAGAGAGAGAGAGAGAGAGAGAGAGAGAGACGGATGCCGAGACGCCAGTCACCAGGACCTAATGCGAGGTCATCTCTCCAGCTCTTCACTCAGGGAGTGAGCGGCCGGTGCCAAGACACTCGGGTCACAGCGAAGAGACAGCACGAGAAACGAGGACGTCCACGATACGAGAGACAGGACGACTCGAGGAGCGTACGAGAAAGGTCTTGCACGCCTAGACGTGAAAGGACTGACAGTAACCAGGCGAGAACACCAAACAGGTTGGAGACTGTGAGAAACTAATACCTAGCCTGGCAGTGATATTGTGTATGTGTATGTGATGTTTGGATGTAGTGGGGAAGGTGTAGTGTGAATAGTTGATAATCTTTTTAATCGTTTGCTCTATTTATTGTGTATAAAAGTTCCGTTAGAAAGGGAGCCTGTGTGTTGAATTTTTACCGCATGAATGCGCCCGTCTGAGTCAGTGGCGCTGTATGCGTCTGTTGTGCGAGAGTCTGTGCGTACGACTGGGTGCGTGCGTTACATCGTCAATGAGACATTCAGTTACAATATGCTCGGAGGCTCTCTTAGCCACCCACTTAAGAAAGTATTTCGCCAAGTTTTAAGCTTGTATGTACAGAAATATCGGAGATTTTCTTGTTTACCCACATACGCACCTTCAAGTCAGCTCCGTTCATCAGCATACATTAAACTATTACGCTTTCCGACTGTGAGAACTAAGTCTTTTGGCGAGAGATCTTTCTCATACCAAAGACCATTTCTTTGGAATAAACTCTCACAGTCCCTTAGATATGTTGAATCAGCCAATAGTTTCCGGCAGTCTTAAAAGACACATTTATTCCTTTAAAAGAGTATTCACCGTTATAATTCTTTTTGTCAACATTTCGTTGTCGGTTAGGGCTGTCTGGTGTATCCGTTGTTGGTTTTATGGTACACGAGTGCCTTTTTGTGTCCGAACATTTTTTGTTGGTTGTGTTCTTTTTTGTATTTATCCTGTTGCGTGAGTGTGTATGTTAGGGACTATATGTGTTGTAGGATGCAAAGTGTATGTATGTTAGTATGTCATTTGTAGGGTGCCTAGAGCTTTTCTATCGAAAGTATAGGCGCCTTAAAAATATACATTATTATTATTATTATTATTATTATTATTATTATCATCATCATAAAAATTTTGCAAAGCTATTGATAATAACTACAATTCTATCAAACGTTGCCATTTTAAACACATTTGCTGTTCTCTTGTGACCCTCGACCTTTCAGAGGGCTCATCCAAATTACAATGCATAGGTAGGTCTTACCATCAGATATCTTTGTATAGCTTGAGTTTGAAGTTGTAAATAGCATTTGAGAAAAAACATCTATTGTGAAAATATGGCTATTTTTTGCCTATTTCCTTAGCTATTGTAACCCTTAACCTTTCGGAGGGATCAACCAATTAGTATACATAGAAAGGTCTTCCCATCAGGTATTGTTGTACCACGTTTATTTTTGAAGTTGTCAATAGTTTTTGAGAAAAATTAAATTATGTCAAAATATAGCTATTCTTACCTATTTCCCGATCCCCTGTTACCTTGACCTTGTGACAGGTCATACAAATTGGTATGTTTAGAAAGGTCTTGCCGCAAAGTATCCTTGGGCCAAGTTTGAAGGCTGTGGCTTGAACAGTCTCCGAGAAAAAACCAACGTTAAAGTTCTCACTACGGACGACGGCGGACAGACGATGGACGGACGACCAAAGGCCCAAAACATAGACTCACTTTTGCTTCGCACGTGAGCCCAAAAGCCGGGTTTTCCAGGACAAAACTGTGTTTATACCAAGCACTCGCTCGCCAAGACCACCCAGCTTCATGTAGGCCCAGTCGAACGACTTTTTAAACTTCTTGTCAATGGGGTAGTTGTAGCCTTGGTGCAGGTACATAGAACATCGCTCCAGGATCCGCTCTGGGGCGCCCTTCATTACCAACAGATAGCGCTGGTCGCTCTCGTCCTCTTGCTCGTGCACAGACACCTTTTCGGAGGGGGAAGGGGACGTAGGGATGACATAAAATTCACAATTAGGAAATTGCTTCTCTTGATCACCTCGCTTGTAAACAAGAATGGCAAAGCCTTTATGGCGCATGTGCATGACATATAGAGATCATTAGTTTGACCTTCGTGACCGTGACCTTTCCCATAGGACACTGAAATAAACAAGTGATCAAGTGTCTAAACATTAAGTCTTGTACAAGCAAAATCCACGTTTTCTCTAAATCTATGTACTTTTCACAAATTTGTCAACACTGTGAACTTTAACCTTTTGCAAGGGGTCAACTAATTTAGTATGCATTGCAAGATCTTTTCATCAGCTATCTTTTGCCAAGTTTGATTCAAAAGTTTGCAAAAAAATGTTGATGAAAACTAAATTTCTACTAATGGCAAGCTTCACATATTTTCTTTACCTCTTGTGAACATTGGCCTATTTTAAGGGTCATCCGAATTAGTATGCATAAGACGGTCTTACCATAAACGTTTGTCAAAATGTGCCTAATTTTGACTTATTTGAAAACCCCTTTTTTACCTTGACCCTTGAGAAAGGTCATTGAATATGATATGTTTAGAAAGGTCTTCGCCAAGTTTGAAGACTGGCTTGAATAGTCTCCGAGAAAATGCCAACGTTAATGCCAACGGACGGACGACGGAGGGACGACGGCGGACACCGGACAGACAGCCACTGACGCAAAACATACTCACTTTTGCTTCGCTCGTGAGCAAAAAAATAATTACAATAACAAAACTAGTAAATTAAGACAATATAATTATGCTGGCTGATGCTGGCTGATGCTGTTTGGACGTCAATTCCATGTTTAGTGCAAAGTTATGCCAAAGATGCCCACGCACCTTTCGTTGATTTGTACTCATTGCCGCAAGGTAACAGGTACAAATATTCTGCTAGATCATTCAAGTCACCCTACATCAACTGCTGCGGGAAACGCTATACGACGCTTTCGCAGCTATTGATGCGGCGCGCCTTGAATGTGTTGGTGTTAGTCATGTACACACACGTATACTGGACTGAGAGTTTGGACCATACCGGCTTCGAGCCGTAAGGTTTAAAATTAAATTTCAGCATACTTTGCAAGCTTACGATCTCCATCAATTTTGAGAGAGAAGCGAAGACAGATTATGTGGCGTTTCCGTGTTGGTTTGTTTGTTTATGTCTACTCTACCGACCAGCTACGCAAATCTTGCTGGAGAACGTAATTTTGGCACTAAGCGTCACGTGTGTGTGTGTGTGTGTGTGTGTGTGTGTGTGTGTGTGTGTGTGTGTGTGTGTGTGTGTGTGTGTGTGTGTGTGTGTGTGTGTGTGTGACAACGACTAGCGCCGGTGTTTGTGGATCTTTGAATATTTTTATGACAAGAAAGGCAAAGCCCTTAAGCGAAGCGCTTCTCTATGTGGACTATGTGGACGAAACGGACGACCAGTAAAATAAGCCTGACTAAGCCATCCGCCATCTACACACACACACACACACACACACACACACACACACACACGCGCGCGCGCGCGCGCGCGCACGCAAGCACGCACTGACATACGCGCGCGCGTACCTGGTATTTGTTCGTTGAGTTGAAAGGGACCTCCACGACCTTTTTGTTCCTGGCCCTGAACTCGCTAACGCCACCACGCACCATCTCCACGCATTTTAACAGGGCGATCTCTGACGCATCTCCGTTACACTCGCTACAAAAAAAGTAAATGTCAAGCGTGTAGAATGCAAAGAACTAATCAACAAAAGAAAGAAGCACGCTTTTGAAGAAAAGGCACAAAACACTGTTTTGTGTGCGTGCGAGCCTGTGCTTGTGCGTTTACTGACCGCTTTAGTATGGGAAGGTCCTGCTGACCAGGTTTGAACTCGGCCCTGTTACACAGCGCCGCCACTCGTGACAGAACATTCCACGTCTCATCGGCGCTTGAGAACTTAGCACCTGCAAACACATCAGCGATTCACTTCAATTAATGTATACTATCACAAACAAAAAAGGCAAAGCCCTTATGGCTCACGTGTATGACCAATCCACACATGTCTGAGAATAAGGTAAGGGGTGTTTTCTGCACTAACAAAATCCAAGTTTTATCAAAAGTTAATCAGTTTTCACACATCTGTGAAACTCCGGTGACCCGTGATCTTTGCAATGAGTCGCCTAAATTAGTTGGCTGTCTGTACATTGCTTAACGTCCCGACAGCAACCAGACTTTCTCAGGATGTGCCTGCACTGCTTGTGAAAATAAAAAGCCAACTAAACGGAATATTAAATGTATGTCGCCAGCCGGTCTAATACGCTAAATAAACCTAAGACCATTTAGCAACACACATCCAATATCAAGAGCTATAGGCAGCGCAGACAGTAGAGAGAGTTCAAAAAAGGAAAATACAGGTGAATGGACATGGGTAGACAGAAACACATGCCCCAGAATAGAGGGGAAAACCCACCCTGTGGGGCTTACCAGGGTGACCCTGGGCACAAAAAAAGTAATTAACCCCACCCAAGTTTCCCAGGGGACTAAATTAGATACATAGGAAGGTCTGTGTGAGGAGGACATCACTGTGGTCCCTCTAACGCTCTAGGACATAGTCGATAAGGTGCCAGTGCTTGGAGCGAGGATGCATCCAGGTGGTCTTTCGACTGTCCTTTTGCTGGAAAGTAGTGTTGGTGATGACAAGTTGCTGCTCTGCACAGAACTCCAACAGTAGGCGGCCATTGTCATAGCAGTTCCCAACGCCATGCTTGCCGAGGACTCCTTTCCAGTCTTCAGAGTCTTGACCCACTCTGGCGTTGAAGTCGCCAAGGATGATGACTTTGTCGTCTGCAGGTGTGCTCTGTAGGAGGCTGCGCAGGTCAGACTAGAACTTGTCTTTTTCTGCAGGCTCTGCCAGGAGGGTTAGGGAGTACACACTGAGAAGGGTGACGTATTGCTGGTGTCTCAGTGGGAGGCGCATGGACATGATGCGGTCGGATTGACCGGTTGGTAGGTTTTCCAGCTTAGTCGCAATGGGGGTCTTGACCATGAAGCCCACACCTGAGAGCCGTCTTTCTGATGCAGGCCTGCCTGACCAGTAGAGGGTGTAACCAGCGCCAAGTTCTTGGAGGCTGCCTTCCTCCGGGCGGCGTACTTCGCTGAGCGCGGCGATGTCGATGTTCAACCTCTGCAATTCATGGGCAATGAGGGCGGAGCGACGTTCAGGGCGTCCGCTGTCTGCTGTGTCGAGCATGGTTCGGATGTTCCAGCATGCTAGGTTGAGTCCGGTCGTGGTCGTCATGGGAGTGGGTCCGTTGTTTTTTCTTGTTTTCTGACCGCAGGAGAAGATGCCCGTTGACCGCGGCTAGCCAACTGGGGTTACAGGGGATGAGCTTTGGTTAGGCCACCTTTACTAGGCCCCTCTCCGTGTGGAGCAAGCAGTGCTGTCCCTGGAGAAGGCTGCTTGGTCGTTCAGTGTGTGCCGAGTGTGTGCAAATATGACTATTTTTCATTTATTTCTAGACCTTTTGTGACCCTTGACCTGTCCAAGGGGCCATCCCCAAATTAGTATGCATAGAATGTATTTCTTTACCATGTTTGGGTTTGAAGTTGAATATAATGTTTAATGAAAAAAAGGGTTTCCAAATATGGCTATTTTTGACTTATTTCTGGATCCCATGTGACTTTTACCTATAAAAGAGATCACGGAAATTGGTATGTTTAGAAAGGTCTTGACACAAAGCATCATCTGGCCCAGTTTGAAGACTGTGGCTTGAATAGTCTCCGAAATTAAATGTCAACTTTAAAGTTTACCTCGGAAGACAGCGGGCGGACGACCGCTAGGCTATTTTGCTATGGCCCGTGAGCCAAACGTGAAAATGTAGATATTGGTGGCAGTTATGCGGCTGCCGAATATACCTGTTTGACATACCCATCAACATTATCTGCAAGCTAGCTGACATGACCTATTTAAAGAGGGGGAACATCCAAAACGAGGTCATTGTCAACGTGTTTCTCCCACTCAAAATATTCATAAGGATTTATATCATGTCTTGATGTCTTGATAGTCCGATGTTTTCATGCCTCATTTTTGGTCCCATTTACGTCTACATGCGAATGTCGGTCAGTGTGTTGGGGTTTCAGACGCTTTGTTCATGATCGCTGGCAGCGAAAAGATTAACCAGCCAATCAATGATTTCTCAGCCATTGCTCTTGACTTACGATTCTGGTTCTCGTGTGTGTCCGCCTCCCAGATCTTCTTGTCGAACCAGAGGTGTGCAACAGTCATCCTGTTCTGCGTAAGGGTGCCTGTTTTGTCAGAGCAGATAGTGGACGTGGAGCCCAGCGTTTCAACAGACTCGAGGTTCTTCACCAGGCAGTTCTTGGTGGCCATGCGCTTCGCTGTCAGGGTCAAGCACACCTGGAAAAAGGCCATCAAAGTAAATCTGAGGATTCAGTTACGATGTCAGCCAACAAGAGACACAGACTCTCATGCGACCCTGCAACCTGCAGGGGCTCGTGGGATTCTATGCCTTTTGCAGATGGATGGAGCTGGGCGTGCGACTGCTAAGATCGATTGCTAATATAGTCATGCTCAGATGACAAAAAAGGAATAGTTAAGAGTAGGATAATTTCCCTAAATATGAGGATGCAAGCAAGAGAGGTAAATCCTCATGAGCTCCCGCTGTCGCACTAACTTACCGCTGTGGCGGGGGCTCGTGAGGATTTATGTCTCTTGCTAGTTCTATGTTTTATGCCTAATTGTGTCTTTTACTTTTGTCTCTGTGTTCTTCACGAAAAAGTAAGTCAGTGTGCAGTCTTTCCTGCGACTGCTCATGAAGATCTATGCCGCTTGCGTTGGGTTCTGCTCTTTGTGTTCCGGCATTGACGGGTTTAATATCTCTAAACAAGCAGCTACAGATACCCATTTCCGTACCGAGGAACAAGCAGCTACAGATACCCATTTCCGTACCGAGGAACAAGCAGCTACAGATACCCATTTCCGTACCGAGGGCTGCATGCACATTGAGACTAATGCTAAATTGGCTTGTAATCTCAGAACAGCTGAAGGTAAAGGTAAAAACAAATGCTAAGTACAATAGTGCCAAGAAATGGTGAACACCGTCAGACTGCAAGAGAGATAGATCCTCATCGGCCCAGGCAGTCACCTGGACTCAAGAGGTCAGTTTCTTTTGCTGCCACCACTTTCATTCATGGACGCACGGGCTCCTCGGCTTTGATCTAACAAACATTTATGACACAGTCCGCCACCAATGGTTCTGTGAGGAGGGGGGAGGGGGTGGGGCTGTCAGTTAGTTATTGGGGTTTACTGGGGCTGTCAGTTAGTTATTGGCAGTTAGTTATTGGGGCTGTCAGTTAGTTATTGGGGTGTGAGCAACTAAGACCATCCCAAGGTGACTGGCAGTGAAAGGGGTTTACATGATTCATGTTTTTTTTTTTTAAACAGCAGCATTATAGCATTGCCTGAATTTCTTTGCAGCAAACCAGTGGTGCACGCAGGTTTCGTTAATTTTTTAAAGAAGTAGGAGGGTGTCTGTGAAGATGGTTCTATACAGCGGCGCGACAGGAACGCGAAAGCGGTGGCGACAGCGACAAGAATCGAGAACACAGAAAAAAAGAAAACAAAGAGTGTTTCCATACACGCGACACCGGCATGATTGCGGGGCGACAGCAGCGCGACAAAGTCGTTTCGCCCCATGGAGCGATTTAAAGGCGATGCTGTGATTTCCTTGTGAAGAGAGTGTGGTTTTCAACAACAAATTGGTATGCAACAACAAACTGCAACAATTATAAACCACTTATATAGAGGCGCGATGCCGCCTGTCACGAGATTTTCCGCCTGCTGCTCAGCTACTTTGTTGCCGTGTCGCTTACCGCGCTGCTGTAAAGGTCCGTTTATACAGTAGTCTAGCAGCTGCCCTTCATAGACGATCAGTCGTTTACGAGATAGTGATTTTCTAGAGAGTAACAAAGGTTTGGGTATATCAAAATGAAGTCTAGTATGAATAAAAGCAGTGCGCACTCGTTTTAAACCGCCGGAGGATGGAGACATTTTTCTGTAGCACATTTTGTTTCCAGTATGGCTGCAGACGAAACCAGGACCGTCGCGGCCATGTTTACAGGGGATCAGTAGTTTACACGGGTCTCATTGTTCCTGTATTCAGTGGTAGTATGCACTATATGCCACTTAAAAGGATTTCATTTTTTAAAGTAATATTTTCACACTTAGATATATTAAGAGAAGAAACAATTACGAAAACGCTTGCCTTGAACTCAAAATAATAGTTACTCAACAATAAGGTATCCCAAAATCACGTAATCAAAACATCACGTGATGCCACGACCTCCGCGGACGTGAATTTCGGTATGCCGACGGGTTCTTTTTGATTTGTTCTACATAAGCTTGTTTGTTTAAAAAAAAAAAGCAAACGTGTAAAGCTGCTGTGTGCATTTTTACGGCTTGATAAAGGTTTGTCACGTTTATTTCCATTCACTTTACCATCGCTTTGCCCGTTTCATTTCGACAACACAGCACCAAAACAAAACGCAACCCACAACACAAACGCTATCTTCAAATGCTGCATTCTGTAAAAGAAAAAGAGTGCCACACCACTTGGTTTTAACTGTCATGGCTGAGCAAAGTTTCGGAACTTGATTAATTATTTTATGCAGCAGTAACATTTATTTTAATCAGTTGCACTGACAAGCTATGTTGTGATGTGCGATCACTGCCAGTGCCAATTATGCAGTCGCAGTGATCACTGATGGTACAGTACACTTCACACTGAAAAAAAAAATACACAGCACAATGTGAACACGCTTGGAAGTTCATGCAATGCTTTGTTTAAAATTGAACCCTATCTTGCTAGCAGTAGCCTACTGCACAAAAGAGGAACTTATTTTGCTGCTGTGTTATTTGCAGTTTGTCTGCATATAGACATTTGCAGTTCGCTGCAAGGATTCTTAGCAGCTGACATTAGCACTGACATATATATTGGGATTAAAACGAGAAAGAAAACGGAGAAAGGTGACACAGAGATGATTTAATAAATCAGTCAAGTGATCAAATGAATGAGATATATCTATGTTTTATGATAAACAGCTAGTTATGGGAGGGGGGGGGGGGCACATACTTTATAATGTACACGTACTATTTCTTTCAGTGTTTCCATCACCCACTCATAACACCATTAGACTCGATGAGTTGTCATGTTTCGAGTGGTTTACAAAATACATGTACTTGTTGCTGTTACATTATCTTCTTACTGGTTTTGACATTTCGCTGTAAGATTTACAGTCCCATACTTTAAGCGTGTTCCCCCTAACGCACACAGAGGTTGACTGTATCATTGATATGTGTGTGTAGGTAGCGTTTGGTTTTGTTTGAGGTGGCAGTTTAAGTTTGGTGCCGCTGTGCATGTGGCCACCAGTACTATTTACAGAACTGATGACTGCATGTGCAGGCTAGTTCACGGTATCAAAATGTGAACTGGGCAGCCTATTGTTTGAATGATCAGTTGTAGCAACATCCATGATGTATGTGTGCATTTGGCCACTGGTACTGTTTACAAAGGTGCTGTTTACAGAACTAGTGGTTGAGTATGCATATTATTATTAGTACTGTTATTGTTATCAGGTGTGGCCTTATCTCTAAGTTTTGGTGCCCCTGTGCATGAGGCCAACAGTACTTTTCACAGAACTGATGGCTGCATGTGCAGTGTGGTTAACTGTACACATGAAATTTGTAGGTGGGCAGCTAAAATACAGGCAGTCAATACAAGCCACTTGCTTAACCTGAAGTCTCTATATATAGATTTTACAGTCCACTAATGCCCATCAGTATACAATTGTGCATGTCTTTTGTGGGTGTTCTGTGGTTTTGTATGTGGGCTGGGGTTGAAAGTGGGGCGGTATGGCACCTATTACCGTGTATGTACAAAACCTACATTACAAACAAACATAAATTAATAATTTTAATAAATAGTTATTTGGGTTTAACGCCGCGTGGTAGACTACGGCCATCTCACGGCAGTTAAATAAATAAGATAAAGTAAGTCAAAGATACCTGGGACATAAGAATGCTAAGTAAAGTATAGATTATGATCATGCACAGATGTACATTGGTGGATGTTCTGCGGTTTTGTGTGTGTAACTGGATTGGGGTTGGGAGCGAGCGATACTGCACCTATTACCATGTACGTGTATAAGACATAAGACATTTATTCACCAAGTAAAACGTTACAAGGATTTTTGTGTGGCATGGCGACAGTAAAATATGTCCTCACTTGTAGGGCATTCATCATGTCATACACTTAGTTGGCGATCATCCTATATACAGCACTAAAATATAGATAAACACAATATTAAACACAAATCAGTCATATGTCACAAATCATGGAATCACGTTGTTCCGTGCATGGTGATGTATTGAGGACAGCTTCTGGAAAAAAAATGCATCTGAATCAAGAGGTTCTGGCTTTAAAAGCACGAAACCGCCGGCCAGAGGGCAGAAGCTCGAAGAGATGATTGGCTGGGTGTGACAGATCTGACAGAATAGTACTGGTGGCCACATGCACAGGGGCACCATGGTGTATGTTCTTGAGCTGTATGCTGATGTGTATGTACAAAACCTACATTACAAACAAACAAAATAAATAAACAATTTAAATAAATAAGATAAAGTAAGTCTAAGGTACCTGGGACATATGCATGCTAGGTAAAGGATAGATTAAAAATTATGAACATACACAGATGTGCATGTCCTTCCTTTGGTAGGTGTTCTGCGGTTTTATGTGTGTATTTAGGTAAGGGTTGGGAGCAGGCAGTATGGCACCTATTACCATCTATATATGTGTATATTTTCTTGTTTGCTGATGTGTATGTACAAAACCTTCATTACAAGCAAACAAAATAAATAAATAATTTAAATATATAGTTATTTGGGTTTAATGTCGAGCAGGCGACCAATGCCATCTCATGGCGGTTAAATAAAAAAGATAAAGTAAGTCAAGATACCTGGGACATATGAATGCTCAGTAAAGGATAGATTATGTACATGCACAGATGTAAGTGTCGTTTGGTGGGTGTTCTCTGGTTGTGGAGTGGGGTTGGGAGTGGGCAGTATTACCATATATGTGTATGTGAACATCAGCATATGTACAAAACCTACTTTTCAAACAAATAAAAATAAATAATAAATTTAAATAACTAGGACATATGAATACCAAGTAAAGGATATATTATGAACATGCACAGATGTGCATGTCCTTTAATGGGTGTTCTGTGGTTTTGTATGTGGGGTGGGGAGCGGGTGGTATGCACCTATTACCATAAATGTGTACATGTTATGTTCACATCATATATGTGTATATGTATGTTCTCATCTTGTATGCTGATGTCCCCCACCCAGGTCTACCCTGGGGGACTTGGGTGGGGTTAACTACTTTTTAGTTCCCAGGGTGACCCTGGTCAGCCCCACAGGGTGGGTTTCCCCTCTATTCTGGGGCGTGTGTTTCTTGGTACATTCATCTGTATTTACCTTTTTTAAACTCTTCCTACTGTCTGCACTGCTTGTAGCTCTTGATATTGGATGTGTGTTGCTAAAGGGTCTAGTTAGGATTATTTAATGTATTAGACCAGCTGGCGACATATATTCAATATTCTGTTTAGTTTGGGTTTTTTCACAAGCAGTGCAGCACGTCCTGAGAAAGTCTTGTTAAACGATGTACAATCAATCATTTTATGCTGATGTGTATGTGCAAACATACATCACAAACAAACAAACAAACAAACAAAATAATAAATTAATAAAATAAGTTGGGGATACCTGGGACCTATGAATATGCATGTTAAGTAAAGGATAGATTATGAACATGCACAGATGTATGCATATTGAAAACAAATTTCCTCTCCTTGGTGACCACTACCATACCACTATAGTGATCATGTGCATCAAGGAATTCCTTCCATCCATAATTAAAAGGATAAATAATAAATAAATATGTAAGTGAATACATACATGAATCAATAATAAATAAATAAATAAAGCATGTAATATAATAGAGAGGGCTACTATCTGTATTGTGTCTCATGCAGTCCTGATAAAGCTTAATCATAAGAGTCCTTGTGAGTAGTACTTGAGTGCGGATTTGTTGAATTGGTTGCAAAAACTAAAGTTTTATATTTAGGTGTTTAGCTGAACATGGTGATTTTGATGGAAACGGTTCGGAGATGGATTTTACTCTGCCTGGCTTGTGCTTAAGACCAGTCGGATACGAGTGTGCTTGACCAGTTAAAAATCCCATCTCCACTAATAAAATAAAAAAGAGCAGACCTGCACTTAGAGCCGTTAGGCTGAAAAACAGACCAACAACATGCATGTTGTATCCGGCCAAAAAGTCTTCAGAACGTTGAAGATGGTCGGCAGACACATTGCACAACATGCACAAAGGGAGTTTACTTTCGATACGCTTTCCTCCCACAAAAGACCGAGTTCTATGGAAAAGGCTGTTTTCAAGACCAGGAAAAATAACGTATTTGACGTTGATAAGATGTTCAAATCGAAAATAATCTCTGTTTCAATTCAGGAGCAAAGTAAAGCTTCATCAACCGTGCGCGTCTGATTGACTTCTTTAGAAGGCTTCTCGCTGACCGCCATTTTGAAACTAGCGACGCGACCATGCATACCGCATTAAAATAATACTTTAAAACTTATTTTATCGTATATATGCATGCATGTTTACTTGCTGATAATTTTAATTTACTCACTGGAATAAACTTGTAACTTGTATGCTTGAAATTTTCAATGTTATGCACAAAAAAAAAATGTCTTGCACCTTATCCGGGCAGTGTACGAGGACTGGTTCCCTCACATCGAAAAACACTTCTACAAAAATGTCTCCATCCTAAGGACAAATATTGTTGCCATGCATAAACTATATGGCATTAGTATTTTCGTTTCGTACCTGCAAACCATTGTTACTCTTTTGACGAACTACTTACCTCTGCAGAAATTGCGAAAAGCTGCTAGACTAAGAGCGCGAACGCGAACGCGAAAGCGAACGCGTTTTTTCGTCCTGGAATATTTTAGTCATTTGTAGAGGAACCGTTCAAATAGAGTGCGACCGCGAACGCGAACAATTTTTTGTTCGCGCGAACGACCGCCTTGATTGCCCCCAGAGCGAATTTTCTCAGAAGGTCGCGCGGCTTTTTTGCTATCAACCAATCAGCAGGTACTTCCCTTGCATCATTTCCACAAATAGAAACTTGTACGCCTGACCTGACAATGGACAAGACAGAAGCCATGAATTCTTGAAATTGAGAAGAATCATGTACTGTATGACAAAGCAGACAAAAATTACAAAGACATCACGAAAAAGGAGACACATGGAAAGCAATTGGACAGAGAGTCGGACTGACAGGTATGTGATTGAAATTAATTTTATTTTACCTGTGTCAACAATGTTATGGAACTGTAAAAAAAAAATGTCTGCACGACTTTATTAATTAAACACGTTTTAACTTTCATGTCAGCAGTCTTCATAATGACACCATTTTAGCTCTGACAGAAAAATATATTGGAATTATGATAGAAAAAGACGAGCCGCCTCGAAAGCCGTCGACGGTTTTCCGCGTTCGGGTTCGTGCTCTATTTGAATGGCAAAACTGCTCAAAAGTCGCGTTCGCGTTCGTGTTCGTGTTGGACGCGTTCGCACTCTGTATAAACGGACCCTAACGTAGTCATATAGAATCGCAGCTTGAGTTATAACCTGCGTTTCAGTGTTAAAGCAACCTACCGTAAGCGTGGCCAGCAGACCCTCGGGCACGTTAGCGACGATAATGCCGATGAGGAAGACGACAGCTTCAATCCACGTGTAGCCAAGCGCGAAGGAAATGATAAAAAAAGAAATGCCCAGGAAGAAGGCAACGCCCGTGATGATGTGGATAAAGTGCTCGATCTCCTTAGCAATAGGGGTGTCTCCCACCTCCAGCCCAGTGGCCAGGTTGGCAATGCGGCCCATCACTGTGTTGTCGCCAGTCTTCACCACAATACCGCGGCACGTACCTGACAATATTGACATTTACTGAGTTCTCTGCCAAGAAAAAGTAAACATAATCCAACTTCAAGACATGGGTATGTCACACAGGTATATTCGGCAGCCGCATAACTGCCACCAATATTTACATTTTCATGTTTGGCTCACGGGCCATAGCAAAACTGAGTCTGTGTAATAGGCTAGTGGTCGTCCGTCCGCTGTCTTCCGAGGTAAACTTTAACGTTGACATTTAATTTCGGAGACTATTCAAGCCAGTCTTCAAACTGGGCCAGAGGATACTTTGTGTCAAGACCTTTTTAAACATACCAATTTCAGTGACCCCTTTTATAGGTAAAAGTCACATGGGATCCAGAAACAAGTAAAAAATAGCCATATTTGGAAACCTTTTTTTTTTCATTAAACATTATATTCAACTTCAAACCCAAAAATGGTAAAGAAATACATTCTATGCATACTAATTTGGAGATGGTCCCTTGGACAGGTAACAAAAGGTCTAGAAATAAATGAAAAATAGTCATATTTGCACAGAAATTGCTTTGTTTTCAAGTACTGTTTGCAACTGCCATCTCAAACTTGGTACAGAGATATCTGATGGTAAGTCTAGTCTCAGCAGACCAGTATGGATGACCCCTCGGAGAGGTCAAGTGACACAAGAGGTGTACACATCTGTATGAAATGCAATATATGATAGAACTTTAGTCTTTTTTTAAAAATAATCTTGATAAAGACTAAAGTTCTATCAACTATGCGCCCAGGACTCTCCAGGGACCTCCAACAGTTGCAAGACTCCAGAAAGAGTCTCGAAAGCCACAGTTTTTATCAAGTACTGGAGGCGTCAAGTCAAAAGGAAAGCTTGACGACATTTAGTAGTTAGGTCCACTCAATTTGTTTCTAGAAACTGCAACCAAATAAATGCACTACTCGGAAGTACACGCTAAAAGAAGTGCACATGCAAATAAATCAGAACTTTATGTTGATTGGCTTCCGAGCATATGTGCACTTGAATATGACCTAATATGACCTCTTTTTGCATTTTTAAGAAAGTGCTATGCTTAGACACCTATAAAATCATAATGTGAAGGTAGAATTGTGTGGTTTTTACTGTCACGAATCAAACCAACATGCAGATTGTCCTGAATGTTTTTCTAGCCCCACACATGGATCCGTTTACAATTACAGCACGCCTAAAATGACCAAAATGCAATTTTGACATGTGTCATAATGAGGGTTTACATGGCTTTTACATCCTTCACTAAAAACGCTATATCTTAGGTAATTTTCGTCGTATGCATGTAAATCAGACACTACAATGTACACAAAAACACGACAAATCCCCTTCTATGTGATCAGTTCACATTAAATCAAGCACATTTCAGAAATAAACACAACAATATGACACTATCTTGCATTCTAGAGCTATATCTCATACATGGAATTCTGCATGCATTTCCATCATTGTTTTTTTTTTTTAATTTACCAGCTGCTGGACGTCTGTTGGCTATGGAAACAAACAATGTAGTTATCTGCCTCGCGTTTCTTGTTTAAGATACCTCTTCTTCCCCCTCCCCTGTTTCTGAGAGGGGGTCTGCTGGAGTCACACTATGTGTCACTGTAGCTGGGTGTCCGTCTGGGATTTGTTAACGGGTGATTTCTCCAGAAGCAACCAACAGAATTGGTTAAATTTTCATATCTGTCCAGTATTAGAATAGAATATGTGTCTTGTACCAAAGCCGAGGTCCTAAGGTCAAGATCAAGGTCACAGTAGAGATATCAAGGGTTTATACACTAAAGGTAATACCTCCAAAAGGACGGTTCATATGATTTAAATTGTTGTTAAAGTAAAGGTACCCCGAAGAAAGCTGCGCAATGGAAAATTATCTGACATACCGAGTGTAAAGGCCCTGGAAGCCATATTTGTTTTTAGTTCTTTAGTTTTTGTATGTGCGATATCTCTGGAACCACTCTACTGATTTTCGACAAGTGTTAGTATTTGGTAGCCTTTAGTGTGAGAAATGGACATAAGCAAAAACGTAGTATATACTTTTTCGTGTTAGGTTCACGTGCGGAAAGTGAATCTATGTAATGGGCCAGTGGTCGTCCGTCCGTCCTTCAACGTTGGCATTTTCTCGGAGACTATTCAATCTACACTCTTCAAACTTAAGCCAAAGATGTAATGGTGTGCTAAGACCGTTCTACACATACAAAATTCAGTGACCTCTCTCAAGGTCAAATTCACAGGGGATTAGAAAATAGATTAAACAAATACATATTTTTTAAAAAATGCTTTTCTGAAATACTGTTAACGGAGTAACGGAGGGGGTGGGGGTGGAGACAGGAGCTCACGTGCTTCAAAGTGATGCTATTCGTTACGAGTGGGAGCGGGGGTGGGGAGGGCGGGGGAGTAGAGACAGAGGCTCATGTCCCTCAGAGAGGTGCTGTCCGTTGGGGGACGCGGGAGAGTTGGGGGGGGGGGGGGTAAAAATTTTTGATTCGGTGTAGGTCTTTTGTCAACCGCGTAACCATTTTCTGGAGTTTGCTTACGTCAGCAAAAGTAAGAAAGGGCAAACATTTCGCACCCATCGTTTCAGTTCAGTGCTCACTGAAGGGCACACCTTTTTTTATACCTGATGGATGCTAGCTTCAGTCGTACAGACATGAATCTGCTAGGATTGCAAAAGAAGAAAAAGATGCAGTCGTTGTTTGACTAAGATGCTGGTCGGCTGAGAAGATAGGGAAGAGTTGGGTTGGGAAGGATAAGTGGTCTGGGACGGTAACACTCATTTCTTGGTCAGTATATTCATGTCTTTCGTCAAGTCTATATTTTCTCATTTGACAGATACGCGTCTGTGTCATAGAAAGTACTGGATAGACAGACAAACCTTCAGAGTAGCAAGTCTCATTAAATAAAGTCTGAGTTGAATATCTCATATATTCATCTGTAAGAAAAGTTTGTTGACTGAGATGGGGGAGGGTTTGGTTGATCCTCCTCGTTTCCTCTGCTGAATTCTGTCTGACAGCATCTTGAAGTGTTTGTCTAAAAATAAAAAATTAAAAGCAACCTTAATTATTTGTTGTTCAATGTGATTTTCTTTTATCTATAGTAAGAAACTGACAAAAGGATTAAAACTTAATAATAATAATAATAATAATAATAATAAACATGTAGCAATAATAATAATAATGTGTGTTTGTTAGTTTGTTTTATTTACAAGTACCTTACGACAGAGAAACATACAACACACACAACAACAAAACATTATATTTTCATAGTTTAGGCAGTCAAAAGTAAACGAGTTTGCATTCTAAAAAATTCTTCTGCTAACTGGCAAAGAGTTGTCGTTCTTGTTGTCGACTAAAACGTTTACTTAAAAGAAACCGTCGAACATATTTGTCAAAGAAAAATTCAAGTGCAACTCTGAAGTATTGCAGTAAATATGGCGTGCATTTCAGTTGGACTAGACTTGTCAAAGCTGTAATTTAGGTAAACAGAAATTATACCCCACGACTACACACAGTAAAAATGATTGATTGATTGTACATTGCTTAACGTCCCGACAGCAACAATGCTTTCTCATGACGTGCCTGCACTGCTTGTGAAAAAATAAAAAATAAACAGAATATTGAATGTATGTCGCCAGCCGGTCCAATACGTTAAATAAACCTACGATATGGGGCCTAAATAAAGCTAGGACCATTTAGCAACATACATCAAATATCAAGAGCTACAGGCAACGCAGACAGTAGGGAGAGTTTAAAATAGGAAAATACAGGTGAATGGACCAAGGGTAGACAGAAACACATGCCCCAGAATAGAGAAGAAACCCCACCCTGTGGGGCTGACCAGGGTGACCCTGAGAACTAAAAAGTAGTTAACCCCACCCAAGTCCCACAGGGCAGACCCGGGTGGGAACTACACACAGTAAAAAATAAACTGTGGGTCCAAATAATCAATTCTATCATTCAGTGTTATTTGATAATGCCGAAATCTTACCTTTCTTTGCCTATCATTAATCATAAACATTTGTGTACTTGCGCAATGTTTTCTGCAAGTCACAAGCAAAATTTGCGTCATCGTTGACGAAAGAAGCTTCTATCGCTGGCGCCATTGTGAAGTCGTGTTCGCGCGTTGGGGTGTCTTCTTCTTCTTCTCGAACGCCGTCACACTTGGAGTTTGGCTCTCAAAATGAAATCTGTGGTCTTCTGTAGCGCCTCCACAGGCCCGTACAGTTTCTCTTGTAGAGTGGCGGGCTTCGGCCATATCTCCTCCCTCAGCGGCTGGTGGTTCCCACAGTCCTGGAGGATGTGCTCTGCGGTCTGCTCTGCTTCTCTACAAGGGCACAGGGGAGATGGCACGAGGTGGAAGCGTCTGTGCAGGTGGAAATTGAGTCGGTTGTGCCCGGTCCTCAGACGAAAGATGGTCACCTGCTCTTGTCTGGACAGCTGATGGTAACTGTCTAGGGGCACAGACTTAATGATGGTCTTCATCTCTGTGAAGCTGACTCCATTTTCATCTTGTTCTTTCTCTGCGCCCACTTTTGCCATTCTGTCAGCTTCTTCATTGCCGAAGATGCCACAGTGTGAAGGGATCCACTGCAGCACCAGTCTGATGCACTTGATGTTTTGCAGTGCCTCTTGTAGACGTGGCAGTTTGCTTGCTGTTGCTGCCTCAAGGACAGACATGGCATCAGTAAGGAAGACAATCTGGGCATCAGGGTCTGCAGTGCCACTAAGGGTGTTAGCTGCGCGGACTAGGGCTTCCACCTCAGCTCTGTAATGTGTGCAGTGAAGGCCTGTTGGTACTGCCTCTGCCTGCCATTTTCCGTTTGGGTACTGAATGTACACCCCAGCCCCTCCATCCTGAACTGCATCTGTGGCTGATCCATCGGTGTATGCCCGTATCCATGCTTCCTGGGGATACTTTTCTTCGAGCATGGCCAGTGTCAGGGCTTTCTTGCTCACAGTGCTGTGCTCATCTCTGGTGGTGATGTAGGGTACCGTGGAAGAGATGGTGATGTTTTCTGGCTTACTTTCCCAAGGTGGAAGGTCGCTAGCAGGATTCAGAGCCTCTACCTGCGCAGGCAGCTTTGCCTGGTGTTTTCTCTGCAGTGCTCTCGTCTCCTTCACAAAGCTTGATCTTTTCAGTCTCCCTGAGGTTGGTTGTTTCATCCTAGCGTTCATAGGATGGTCTTTGGAAGACTTGACCTTTGTGGACTGTATCAAGGCTTTGCAATCTCTTCTCATGCGCAGGGGTGGGATGCCCGTTGTCTCTTCCATCTTTTCAATTGGTGTGGATCTCATTGCGCCGGTGATGATACGCAGTGCCTGGTTCTGAACTCTGCTGGTGTGACTGGGCTGCCGTCAACCATGCATTAGATCCGTACTCAAGGTGTGGTCTCACTGTGCCTTGATATACATTTTTGAGGATCTTTCCATTGGCTCCCCATTGTGTTCCAGCCAGTTTTCTCATGATGTTCAGCTTTCTTCTAGCTTTCGCTTCTGCATTCCAAATGTGCGGCTTCCACGTCAGCCTCTTGTCAAGGGTGACTCCCAGGTATGTCTGTTGGTCTTCATACCGCAGCGGGGTGTTGCCCAGTGTTAGGTTGCCAGCCTTTGCCTTGTTGGAGAGAGAGAAGAGTGTGGCTGATGATTTTTCTGTGTTGATGGTCACACACCAGTTGTTGGTCCGGGGTGTCAGTTTAAAAGCCACTACGCAAATCCAAAACTTGATCGTCCGTGTCAGATGATATATCGATCGAAAGGTTGTTGATTGAGCTTTTCATCGGTAGCTGGCGCATGTGCGCGCGATCATTCCCAGATAAAATATCTTACGAGTAAAAAAAAAGAAGACTTTTCACGTCAAAATCTAATGCAGTTTTCTCTTGAATTTAAACATGCGCTAGTCACCGTGATAAAAGGCAGGAAAAGCTATTTCCAACGATACCAAATATAGCGCTGTGCGTCCTATATTGGCTTTGCGCAAGCTGTTTTTCTAACACCACTGTAGCGCGGCTCTGTGCGGGGCGCTCACGGACAGCTGACCAAGTTTTTTTCTTTAACGCTTACCCATGCTCCACATTCGGCTGTGCTACAAGTACATCTTTCTTTCCAGAACAAAACAAACACGACAGAACTGTAGTCCGGATGATGCTGTATTCGCCCATGTTTTTATTTTTGTTATGCGTGATATATGGTTAGAGCAGCTCTTGTTGCAAAATAACTATATATTTCTCTCCGGCACTGATGTTACCCCATTGTTTTGTATAGGGACGGACCTATCTACATTTAGGCCTAGAAGACTCCAGTACTTACTCAAAACTGTGGCTTTGCCACGTTTCCCACCTTAAACCGCCTGGTAACAAGACATGAAATTTTGTTTCCTGACCATTTTTTTCTGCTCACTGGAGGGCGACATGTTGGTGCGCGCGCTTCCTTCGCAGACGAATTTCTAACAGAAAGGGAAGCAGGTTGACTATTTTCTCCCAGGTCCAATTGGTGCCAGCGGTGGTATCTGGGGTGCTCTCAGGAAACCGTCCACGAAACTTTGAGCTGTGGTTTACTATGGCAGAAGGCGTTGATGATGGAGCGGCCAAGCCGGCTTCTACGTATCTTCAACAATCTTTGTCCTTTGTTGTTCCTTTTCCCAGTGCCGTAGTGACTATTGCATGAAGGTCATGACTGGTGGTCAGTTGAAATCGCCAAGCAGGAGAGGGGTTCAGCATTTGGCATCTTGCCGACCAGTTTGTCGAGCTCATCATAGAACTCGTCCTTTATATCCTCAGCTGCACTCATTGTTGGTAAATAGATGCCGAAGTTGTTGATGGAGCTTGCGGCCGTAACTAGACGGAGCGAAAGCATGCGCTCCATACCGTCAGTGTGGGGCTCCACTGATGCCAGAGCGTGTTCAGACCGCAAAGCCTATACCATTGAGCTTGGGGTCAAAAGGTCGCGTGCGCGAAAACGAGGCTATCGTGGGCTAGACGCGCGACAGTAACATGGTGAGTGAAAGTGCAGAACGTCAAGACCTTAGAATTGTGCCGTATTTTGAGCATCAGCAAATATCTGACCACACATAAAAATCAGTCCACTGCAAACCAATCACAGCCATTTGCATTGAAGCTCGATTGGATTGTTCGAAGAAACTTGCCAGCAGATTGAGCATTCAGATGACTGTGGTTTTAGGATTTTTTTTTTTGTTCTACACGCCTGAGTGATGAGAGATATACGAGTGCTTTTTCAAAACTTACAAGGAACTTGTAACATACTGAGTGCACACTATTTGTTTTAGATTTGACAGCACATTATTATTGTTGGAGGGATTAACTCGGTTATATTTTGTGAATTTAGCCAGCGAAAAACAACACGGCTTGAATTCAATTATCGGTTGTGGACCTACTTAGTGTTGTCCCATGATGCCCCCCCCCCCACCCCCACCCAATTGTTTCCTGTTTGGTGAATTCAAACATATGTGGGTGTGTGTCATGTAGATATTAAAGCTAGTGGGTTAACAAGTGTTCGTCCTCTCTTAACCATTTCGCAGTTGGTAGCAATTTCTGAAATGTTTTTCACAGGCATCATTTCAACCAAAATCGCTGCTGACAGCTACAGGGTTAAAATTGTCGAAGACTGCAGCAGAAAATTTGTATGACATTCATCACTCTGTGTGTGTGTGTGTGTGTGTGTGTGTGTGTGTGTGTGTGTGTGTGTGTGTGTGTGTGTGTGTGAGCACTACTTAATCATTTAAAGGGATCAACCATGTGTGACCGGGTACACCCAGCTCTCATAACCCACCCGATGTCACTTTGTTTTGTGCAGCAAGACTTGTACTTGTTTGCGAAATATGTTTCGTATTGTTTTATTCAATGGTTTTCCTTCGCAAATTCGATTTAAGGTCTCGCTAGGTATTGCTTTCAGGATGCCTGCGTTGGTCCGACCCCTCCGGCTTACTTCTAGACTACTAGGTTTTTAGCGTCTGTTCAGGGGACGCAGCCGCTTCGCTGCTTTGTTTTAGCGTGGGATTTACAGTGGCGTTTAGCTTGTGTTTGTGGCTCGGCATTCTAAGTTGGATATCTCTTCAATGCCTGCACCGATTGTTTTAAACCAATATCCATAAGGTTCAGCATGATAGTCACTTTTTTGTTGTTGTTGTAATTTACTTCTAGTCCGATCGATTTTGGATTAAACATCATTTGGGGTTTTGCATCGTCCAGGTCCATGGAATAAAGTCCTTTAAAAATTCATAATTAATTCTAGCCTTAATTAATCAAGTCAAGTTTAGCACTAGTAAGACTACATTTGCGGCTCTTTTCTTAGTAGCAAAGCGCAAGTTTTTTAGGCCCTGTAGAATCGGAGATAACCAAGTGCAAACAAACACAGATTTCAGCTTTTCCGCTCCAAAAGCAACTATTTTGGAAACGGACAGTTGGGAGTTTCTTTGCGGCCCGCGCGTGCTGTATATAAAAACTCCGCCGTTGCCGGTCCCAAGAACTCCACCGTTGCCGGTCCCAAACCCGGATGAGAAAGGAGGAGAACTTAACATACAAACCTACGTGCACGACCGATCCATATAATTAACTGACCTTGTGACCTTGACCTTTACAACAGTTCACTGAAATAAGCAAGTGTTGAAGTGTTCTAACCTAACATAAGGAATGGTTAGCTATTGTATCACCATAAATCCGGATAAAAAAATAAAATTCTACCAAAAATTGACATTTTTAATAATTTGCTGATCTCTTGTGACCCTTGACCTATATGAGGGTCGTCTAAATTAGCATGCATAGGAAGGTCTTACCATCAGATATCTCTGTACCAGGCTTGGGATAGAAATTATAATAGTATTTGAAGATAAAACAATTTTTTGTCAAAACATAGATAGTTGTGACCTATTTCCTGATCTCTGGTGACCCTTGAACTTTCCAAAGGGTCGCCCAAATTAGTATGCACAAAAAGGTCTTGTCAGTAGGTATCTGAGATGCCGTATCTCTGTGACAAGTTTGGGGTAAATCAAGAAACATTGTTAAAAAAATGTCTCTTCTTTATCAGATTTCATAATCTCTTGTGACCTTGACCTTTCCGAGCGATCAACCAAATTAGTATGCATAGAACGGTCTAACCATCAGGTATATTTGTACCTAGTCTTGGTATAAAGTTGTGAATAGTATTAGAGAGAAAATAAAAATGTTGTCACTATTTTTAACTATTTCCCGATCCCTTTGACCTTTTGAGAGAGGTCACTCAAACTGGTATGTTTGGAAAAGTTTTGCCACAAAGTATCCTTGGGACAAGTTTTGAAGACAGTAGCTTACATAGTCTCCGAGAAAATACCAACGTTAAAGTTTACCACGGACGACGGCGAACGGACGACAGAACACGTGACCCAAAAAAATGTGTAAGATGAAATGCTAATCTTGTGGTCACATGCCTTCCATGGCGGAGGTCGAAAAGAAGGCCAGGTTGCGTGTCTCGAGAGGGTTGTCGTGTGTGAACTCCGGGGTGCGCGGCTGTGGCTCGGACTCTCCAGTCAACGACGAGTTGTCCACCTTCGCAAAGCATGGACGGATACTTTGCTGTAGTTGTCTATCACGTTTGTACGTAGACAAACGTGGCATCTAGACACATTCGTTGTATGAATGGAGATCGATATAACATGACCATAGCCCTGTACTCAGGTACAGGAACTTACGAATATAAATCATTTTCATCTCGTTTTCTTCAGAGAGGTCTGCCGGCCTCGTCAACGAAACCGTTGTATGAAAAATCCTTAGTTTCATACAATAAAATATCTTTCCTTCATCTGACCCACTCAGCAACTCATTAGTTAATTCATTTTCTCCATTCTACCCTTTTAAAATCTCTTGTTTGTCAGACCATCAGTCATCTTTTTCCTATCAGTCCCTCCAATGGTTTTCCCAACCAAAACTTTCATCGTTGAAAAATAAAGAAACATCGATATTGTCCATCCTCTCTCTCTCATCGAGAAATCTAATCATTTCAAGCGAGGATCTGGTATAAATCCCATCCATACACTTGGAGAATCACATAATGTCAACTGTGGACCATATGGGCCTGACGATGGTCCTTTGAAAGCAAATCCGCTGCGCCACCGCGTGCGGCCTACCGCATCTAGCTCAATTTAGAATACAAGGGAGGAAACTCTAAGCGAGTCCGGAAGTATCCCAGCATGCATGGAACTCTTTCTCAACTCATCTAGAGTCCAACGTTAAACCCTTTAGTAGAGTGCCGTGAAATGGCCACTCTGCACTACTTTGCATCCATTATTTTCTGGCGTGTTTACTGTAAAGTCGAAGCGAATTACTGGAGAAGATGTTGACAACTGAGCAGTGTTTAAACCAGACTCCATTAAAGTAGAGCTTTTCGGGCTGGAGGAAATACGTACCTAAAGATTGCTGCGTGTACGTTCATGTCGACAGTAGATGTACTTTTGTTTTCAGTTCATTGGATATGCTAATTTACATAAACCAATGACAAGATAGGATGAACCATAACCCACAAAGTCCTTTCTATCTGAGTACTGTCCTCGCTGTCAAGGGTCTCTACATTGTGTCTCTGACCTGATTCTGGTGTTGAATTATCTCCTATTGAAAAAGTCTCGCAGATCTGCCAATGCGTCAGTGCGTTCTATACATAGAGCGTATATGTAGGGAGTGGCGATTCCAGCCTCGCACAGGGTGCGGCGTCGCGTGTTTAGCGGTCGCCATCTTGAGGGTTCCGGCGCCAGCGTTTCTGGCACTAGCGGCAGAGACAGTTCACGTTTGCATTCACACATAATGACGGGCTGGATCTCATTAACGCATCGAGGCATGACATGTACAAAAGACAGATCGGCCATGATGGTTCATGGGTAGTGCCAGAATAGTTTAGCACCTAGAGTGATCACGATCATGTGAACGGATTAGTGCCATAATGCTTACCGCCTACCATGACAGTTCAAGGGCTGTGCCAAAATAACATGGCACTTCGCAGTGATCACGACTCATGTTCAAGAGTGGTATCAGAATAGCTTCCTACCATGATAGTTCAAGGGTGATAGCAACATAGCTTGGCGCCTAGTGATAATGTTCAGTTTAAGAGTGGCGCCAGAATAGCTTGGCACCTAGAAGGATCGACCATGTTTAAGGGTGGTTCCAGAATAGCTTAGCGTCAAACCATGATAGTTCATAAGTGGTGCCGAAATACCTACGCTCCTAAATGCACAAACTTTTGAAATGTAATGGGCTATGTCCCACCTGTACTAAAATGAAATCTTCGGTGCACAGCTCCCAAAATGTGCTGTTCTGACACGACCCCTGAACATTTTGTATTGTTTAGTCGGCTAAAAATACGATACTTTCATGGTATAAATTGAAAATGTTCGCGTGTCATACCGTTCTGTCTGTTCATAAAGAGGTATGAGTGTGTAAATCCTACAGATAAGTCACTGAAACACTGACAGTGAATATCAGATTCTTTTTACATTATGTGTTAAATAGAGTTCGGCACAAAAGAAAAAGCGTCTGCATAATCAAATAATTAGCTCCATTTTCAGAGTTCATGTTCGTCGGTTTGCCTGTCAGTATTTCTGCCTCTTCTGTCTGTCTATCAGTCAGTATCTCTGCCTCTTGTGTCTGTCTGTTTCAGCATCTTGTCTGTGTTTCTGTTTCTTCTGTCTCTGTCTCTGTGGCTGGTGCAGTGATAACCACATGATTGTTAGTATTCTAAAGACAAAGAGCATGTTAGAAACACCGGCATGGCCGCCTA
>BTPG01000001.1:339226121-339253621 GCA_036245525.1 Semisulcospira habei | reverse complement strand
AATCTACAAATAATGCACAAAGTGTGAAAATATTATATAGGAAATAAAAAAAAAGAAAAAAAAAGAAAAAGAAAAAAAAAGAAGAAGAAGAAGAAATGATATAAAAACAAAACAAAACCAGCAACAACAACAACAACAACAAAAACGTGCACACACACACACACACACACACACACACACACACACACACACACACACACACACGCACACGCACACACTGAGTATTATAGGGTCGCAGAGAAAGTATTAAGATAATGACGTGAGGTAATTGAAAATACTGGCTCTAAAATACGATAGGGCTGTTGATGTTGTAACTTTCCTAGGCAAATTGTTCCACAGGCTATGGCCTGAGAACGCTAAACTTGTCTTGTAGAGATCGATTCTAGGTCGTGGTACAATAATGAATTGCCTTGATCTTGAGTACGTTGGTGATGGAAAGGAAAATAGTTTCTTAATATAATCAGGCATTTTGCTATTCAATGTTTTGAACATAATTATTCCCTATTGTACATTAAGTGATTTTTCAGGGGAAGAATCTCCAAGGTTTTCAGTTTATTATCGGTAGTTGAGTTAGGAACAGGTAGGATAAGTTTTGCGGCTCTACGATGAAGAGAGTTCAGTCTCTTCAATTCAACCTCGCTTGCTCCATCCCACACTGTAGAAGCATAGTCGATATGTGACCTGATGTGGGCGTTAAAGAATAATAATAATAATAATAATAATGAGTATTTATATAGCGCTTAATCTTACTCAAAAGCTCTAAGCGCTTTACAATCTGTACACAAAAATAAAAATACAATGACATATGCACATAACAAACAAAGCACAATGCCCGAACACACCAATACAACAATACATACATAATAATTTATATTCAATTAACATTCAGTCTAAACAAGGAGGATTGCAGAACTACAACTAAGGCATCAAACACTGGCAGTTATTCAAAGTAAAGCTTGAAGAGGTGAGTTTTCAACGACCTCTTGAAGTCAGAGACAGACTCACTGTTTCTGACCCCAAGAGGAAGTGTATTCCATAACACTGGGGCTTGATAAACAAAAGTGCGCTGACCAAATGTTTTAGTTTGGACAGAAGGTACACACAACTTCCGTTTATCAGAAGAGGAGCGGAGCTCACGAGAGGGTGTATACACATGCAGCAAAGAGGACAAGTATTCAGGGCTGGTGCCTGAAAGGCAGTTAAAACAGATTGACATAACTTTGTATTGAATACGTGAGGACACAGGTAGCCAGTGAAGGGACTTCAAAATGGGTGTGACATGCTCAGTCTTACGGACTCTCACAACAAGCCGGGCTGCATTGTTCTGAATTTTTTGGAGGCGATCAATGAGATACTGAGGGCAGCCACAAAGCAAAGAGTTACAATAATCTAGCTTGGACAGCACAAATGCACAAACTAGTGTTTTAGTGGCTTCCACGGTCAGCAGGTAACGAACTGAACTAATACGACGAAGTTCCAGATAAGCGGATCTACACACTGCACTGACATGCTGTGACAAAGATAACTCGCTGTCAAGTGTAACACCCAGGTTTCTCACACTCGCAGAGAAGCCAATGAGTGTTCCATCCACAGACAATGATGACGTTAAAGGCAGGGACGAAGATAATCTTGGATTAGCGACCAACATTGCTTCAGTTTTGCCATCATTTAACATCAGTTTGTTGGTGGTCATCCATGATTTGACATGGTCAATGCACTGGCTTATACTTTGGACGGCATTCATAGCTCGCTCGACAGTATCACTTTTGTACATCTGCGTATCATCTGCAAATGCATGATGGGAAATAGAGCGACTACAAATCAGGTCGGACAGGGGCTGAACATACAGTAAGAACAATACAGGTCCTAGGACCGAGCCCTGGGGTACACCAAACCGAAGAGGTGATGGCTCAGAACGACAGCCATCGATAGAAACAATCTGGGATCGTTCAGTCAGGTATGAACTAAACCATGCCAAGACTGTGCCTTCAATGCCAAGTACAGATTGAAGACGGCACAGAAAAATTTCATGGTCAATAGTGTCGAACGCACTGGACAGGTCCAGCAAAGCAAGGACTGTGATCTTACGCTCGTCCAAAGCACAAAACAGGTCATTGAATATCTTCAGCAAAGCTGTTTCAGTGCTACGATGGGGACGATATGCAGACTGGAATACACTGAACAGACTATTAGAGTTGACATGCTTTAAAGTTTGAACAAGGACAATTTTTTCAAGAATCTTTGATAGAAATGTAAGACTGGAAACTGGGCGATAGTTTTTCAGTACATTTGGGTCTAAAGATGGTTTCTTCAATAGGGGTTTCACAAGTGCAGTCTTGAAGCTTTCAGGAAAAATACCAGTGGAGAGAGAGTTGTTGATGACTTGTGTAATGGCAGGCAACACTTCATCCAGGCACTCGTACAACAAGGGAGTGGGTATGGGATCTAACTCACAAGTTTTGGGGGCAGTTTTTGTGATCACTTTTCTGAGCTCATCCTCTAGCACAGGTTCGAAGGCTGAGAGAGGTTCTCCACTAAAGCGTTTTTCGGTGAACAAAACTGAAGTGGGCATGAGATCCAGAGAATCACGAATTTCGCGGACCTTATCAACGAAGTAATCTGCAAAAAGCTGAGGCAGCTGGCACGGGGGAAATGTAGTGGGAAGAGGTGATGGAATCTTCTTCACCATAAGCTTATTGGTCACATTATACAATTCTTTGCTTGTTGTGCACTCACTGATCTTCCTGTTGTAAAACGAAGATTTTGCTCCATGAACAATATCATTTACATGCTTCTTAGAACATGTGTACATCTGCTTGTGAACAGTCAACCTAGTTGAGCACCACATTCTCTCAGCTTGGCGCCGCATCTGCTTAGCCGAACGCAGCTCTTTGCTCACAAACCTATACCACGGGCTGATTCTATGAGCTGACTTTTTACGCTTTGAAGATGGTGCATGATTGTCTAAGACAGTGCGTAAACATGAATCAAACTCCTCGGCACTAGGACTAGGATGGTGAGACAGTGACTGAACGAGGTCAGCCTTGAAGGCTAGTCTGTCAATGGCACGAACATTGCGCACTATGGTAAGCATAGGCACTGGAGGTGGGACTATGGCCGTCAAATGACTGATCACACAGTAATGGTCTGAACATATTGCATCAGAAACCTGTGCTGAGCACAAGATATCATCGTCACATCTATGAAGGATCCAGTCAATAGTATGCCCTTGTCTATGAGTTGGTTTGTCGACAACTTGTGAAAGACTGAACATGTGTAAAATGTCCATGAGTGCAGAGGTGGTGTGGTGCTTCTGATTGTCAAAGTGGATGTTAAAGTCACCAAGGACTATCAGACTGCCAGCAAGAGAATTACAGTGATCGAGAAGATCATGAAATTGATCAACAAACATTGAATCAGTTAATTTATTCTTGCGGTTTGGCGGGGGTCTGTAGAGGCACAGAAAATGAACAGTTTTCTGAGTTAAAGCTAGAGTAAACTGTACAAGCTCAAAAGACTCATGGGAGAAACTGAAAGACGTTGAGAATGATGCAAAAGGCTGCAGTGCTTCATGGAGGACGACTGCAATACCACCCCCACGAGAATCGCGGTGGAAGGATTTCACAGAGTATCCAGATGGGGCAAGATCAGCACATTTGGCCTCATCACCTGAGGCACGAAGCCAGGTCTCTGTTAAGAACAGAATGTCAACATGATGGTCGGTAACAAACTCGCACACTTCAGAGCGCTTCTTGGCACAACCAACTGAGCGCACGTTAAACAGTGCCAAGCACAGCTGACCTGGTACTTTGGTAGTGTCTTGAAGATGAACCTGAATAAGGTTAGATACATTACCAGTCTGGTGAGTATGGCTTGTGATTCTCTTGGAGCTGATGTAGACTGAGACGGGTTGTAATGTTTCTTGGGACAGGTGTGGTCGTTCAAGAAGTTGTGATGGTGATGATGACGGAGAGGTTTGAGGGGGTGGTGATGGTTGGATTGATTGTACATTGCTTAACGTCCCGACAGCAACAAGGCTTTCTCAGGACGTGCCTGCACTGCTTGTGAAAAAAAAAAAATAAACAGAATATTGAATGTATGTCGCCAGCCGGTCAAATACGTTAAATAAACCTAACACATGGGGCCTAAATAAAGCTAAGACCATTTAGCAACACACATCCAATATCAAGAGCTACAGGCAGTGCAGACAGTAGGGAGAGTTTTAAAAAGGCAAATACAGGTGAATGGACAAAGGGTAGACAGAAACACAAGCCCCAGAATAGAGAGAAAAACCCACCCTGTGGGGCTGACCAGGGTGACCCTGGGAACTAAAAAATACCTAACCCCACCCAAGTCCCCCAGGGCAGACCCGGGTGGGGTGGTGATGGTTGGAATGGGGCGGAAGTGGAAGTGGGGGCTGCCACACGAATGATTGTAATGGTGGGGGCTGAAGTACCAGAGGTGGTAGCGGTGGGACACCGGGTGTAGGATGGCCCCACTGGGGTACTGATAATGCAGGCAGCAGGCATTGTGTTGGCGGAGGACCCACGGGCGCTGCAGGCATGTGATGACTTTGCTGCTGTGATGGCGATGGTGAGGCCTGCGGCATGGGCGGTGGTAAATGTAGGGACAGCCGCGGCAGGGGAAGCGGCTTTGGGTGGAGTGGGGGAAACGACACTGGGGTAGGCCACTTGGCTGAAAAAGAGTGAGGCGACTGAAGCACTGAAAACATGTGCTGAGGTACAGATGAAAACACCGAGTACCCCTGGGGTGGACAGCAGGGCACCGAGTACCCCTGGGGTGGACAGCAGGGCACCGACAACAGGCGCTGGGTTGAAGATGACAATCCCGAGTACCCCTGAGGTGAAGGGTGGGGCACCGAAGACAGGTGATGAAGTGGAGGTGGCATCACTATGTGCCCCTGGGGTGGAGGGTGGAACACTTTAGACAGGTACTTGGGTGGAGATGACATCACTGATTGTTCCTGGGGTGGCGGATGGGACATCGAAGACATGTGCTGGGGTGGCGCGGACATTACTGAGTGCTCCTGGGGTGAAGGGTGGGGCGCGGAAGATTGATTGTACATTGCTTAACGTCCCGACAGCAACAAGGCTTTCTCAGGACGTGCCTGCACTGCTTGTGAAAAAAAACAACCAACTAAACAGAACATTGAATGTATGTCGCCAGCCGGTCAAACACATTAAATAAACCTAACACATGGGGCCTAAATAAAGCTAAGACCATTTAGCAACACACATCCAACATCAAGAGCTACAGGCAGTGCAGACAGTAGGGAGAGTTTAAAAAAGGCAAATACAGGTGAATGGACCTCGGGTAGACAGAAACACATGCCCCAGAATAGAGAGAAAACCCCACCCTGTGGGGCTGACCAGGGTGACCCTGGGAACTAAAAAATACCTAACCCCACCCAAGTCCCCCAGGGCAGACCCGGGTGGGGTGGGGCGCGGAAGACAGGCATGAGTGTAGAGATGACAATACTGAGTGCCCCTGGGGTGGAGGGTGGGGCACTGAAGACAGGTGCTTGGGTGGAGATAACATCACTGGGTGCCCCTGGGGTGGAGGGTGGGACACTGAAGACAGGTGCTCGGGTGGAGATAACGTGTTTCTACATCAGTGATATATTTTAATTTGGCTAAAACGTAAAGTTTCTTTGATATTATGCTGCATATGTTAGTAATATGACACTGCCATTTAAACTGGTTATCTACAGTAACACCGAGAAGACGATGTTCTGTTACTTGACTGATGGGTTTTCCTTGAAGAGACAAGCTGAGTGAGAGAGAGCCTAGCTGGTGCTTTTGACGGGTACTTAATACCATACATTCAGTCTTCGCTGGGTTTAGGATCATGGAGTTGTTACTACACCAGCTGTCAATGTCTTGTAGTGCGCTTTGTAGGCGTGTATCAATAATAGATAAATCCTCGTCGGGCATATGTATTGCAGCATCATCCGCGAACATATCGCATGAAACATTATGATCGTTAATTGTGAGCGGAAGGTCGTTAATGAACAAACAAAATAAAAGAGGGCCCAAAATAGAGCCCTGGGGCACGCCATGCTTGACTAAGCGGTGATTAGAATATGTACCATTAAGAAGGACTTTTTGTCTTCTGTCATCCAAGTAGGATTTGAAGAACGTGGCAGTGCTGTTGGTGTACAACGAAATTTTCTTTATCAATATATCATAGTTTACTAAATCAAAAGCTTTACGGAAGTCTAAAAAGACTACACCTGTTAGTTTGGATTCATTGATAGATGCTAACCAGGTGTCTGTCATCCTAATCAGCGCGGTATGGCAGGAATGGTTTGGTCTGAAACCTGACTGCAATGGATGGATAAGATTTCGGTTTTCTAAATATTTAGATAGATGTTTATGAATATGCCTCTCTAAAGGCTTTGACAAAACTGGTAGTAATGAAATGGGACGAAAATTATTAATTTCACTTAGATCTTTTGATTTTGGTAGTGGGATTACTTTTGCATCTTTAAATACATCCGGAAAACAGTTTTGTTTTATACAGAGATTGTAGATGTACGTGAGACTCTCAATGATATATGGGAGAGATGTCTTGAGTATTTTTGAGCTGATCTCATCAGGCCCGGATGACTTTTTATTTTCCATCGAGGTAATTAATTTGCCCACTTCATGAACCGCTATAGGCGGTATGATGAAAGGTTCGTTGTTTTTATTTTTCTGGTTACAGTAGTCTAGTAATTTGTCTGGACAAATATACTCATGTGAGTTATTTCCCAGTGGCATTAGTGATTCCGCCACAGAGACAAAATGGTCGTTAAAACTGTTTGCAGTGAGGTGGGGTGGTAAAGACGCACTACTTTTATTTGTACCTTTGGTTACTAAATTTATGGCATGCCATACAGTGGAGGAGTCTTTACTTTGCTTAACTACCTTACTGAAGAGAGATTTTCTTGCTTCTAAAACCATTGATTTTACGCGATTACGCTGTGTTTTGTATTCAGCAAAACGCTTCGTTTTTTTTTAGCTCGTCCCTGTGTTCCATAGCCTCTATCAGATTCGCAGTTAGCCAGGGTGGTAAGGCGGCGTACTTAACTCTCTTTTGCCTCAGAGAGAGAGAGAGAGAGAGAGAGAGAGAGAGAGATAGAGAGAGAGAGAGAGAGAGAGAGAGAGAGAGAGAGAGAGAGAGAGAGAGAGAGAGAGAGAGAGAGAGAGAGAGAGAGAGAGAGAGAGAGAGAACAATGAATCTTTATTTTCCAACGGTAGAAGTTATTGGTAACAGGACCAGTTTTCAAACTTGCCGTTGCTACATCTACTACATAAGTGACATAGACATGTAAACATACACATACCACACACTGCTGCATGCATGCATTCGCTCACGCACGCACGCACGCACCACGCACATACACACACACATACCCACACACGCACTCAGGTACGCACGCATGCCGCACATCACACCTCGCGCATGCACGCACGCACGCACGCACGCACACACACACACACACACACACACACACACACACACACACACACACACACACACACACATGTACACCGCAAGTCAGTACGCATGCACACACGCACGAACACTCTCTCTCTCTCTCTCTCTCTCACACACACACACACACTTACACACGCACGCACTCAGGCACATACGCACAAAAACAAACACACGCTCTCGGACACGCACTCCAGACATACCTACCCGCATACGCGTACGCACAAAAATATAAAATGAGTAAAAATGCAAAGTAAAGCAATAAACAAAAAATCAATAAGTACATTAAAGTTCATACAGCAAGGGCAAATATGTATGCAGGTGCTATCTGTCACCCTCCCCCATCTCTCTCTCTCTCTCTCTCACGCCGACACACACACACATACACATACACACAGCATGCACGCACGCGCGCGCGCGCGCACACACACACACACACACAGAGTCACACATACAGTACACACACACACACACACACACACACACACATACGCGAGCGCGCGCCCAACATATTGAGCACACACATATGAAGGCAAAAACATTATACACAGTACATGCAGCATTCAATGTACTCTTTGGCATTCAAATATTATGGTACGGCTATGGGAAAAAGGGGCTCTCTCTCTCTCTCTCTCTCTCTCTCTCTCTCTCTCTCTCTCTCTCTCTCTCTCTCTCGCACACATACACACACACACACACACACACACACACACACACACACACACACACACACACAAACTCACACACACGCACATGTACACATCTGAACACACGTGCAAGTTATCCCAATACTGTAATGATTAGATTACGTCAGAGATTCTAGGTGTTTGAGAGACAATGACAATGACAATGAAAATGATTCTTTATTTTACAACGGTGAAAGTTTTGGTGAAACCATTTTTCGAACTTGCCGTTGCTAATCTACTTTACATATAATGCACAAGAGAGAGAGAGAGAGAGAGAGAGAGAGAGAGAGAGAGAGAGAGAGAGAGAGAGAGAGAGAGAGAGAGAGAGAGAGAGAGAGAGAGATGATGATGATGAAACGTTTTATTCAGGATAAAAAGTTTTAGGCATAGCAATGCCTATCTTCCAAACTGTCCTGCTACTCTACACATATAAAAATACATCAGACGATACAGCAAAAGATAAAACACATATAAGTAAAAAGACCCATTCCACCCCTCCCTCCCCCCCACCCCCACCCTCAGAAAAAGAAAAAAAAAGGAAAGAAAGAAATTAAACCAATATATAGATATACACACTAGTATGAACCTGATATATTAATGCAGACAGTCGAACTATTACATAACCTGCAGCAATCTGCTGTGCTGGAGCAACATACTAAGCAGAAGGATAGAACATTCACAACGACAGCAAATATTTATGGACGCGAGCTCTGAAGATAGATAACTTTGAAATAGACTTTAAATGAGAGGGCAAATTATTCCATGACTTAGCACCGGAAAATGATATACTAGATTTGAAGATGTCGATTCTCGGTTTTGGGAGATGGAGTAAGCTGTTCCTCGTGTTCTCTCTATTCGTGTGGGAAAACAGCTTACGGAGATAGGGAGGGGCGGCATCATTTAGAATTTTTTGCACAAGTAAGCATCTATTAAGTTCCAATTGTTTACTAAGTGGTAGGATATTAAGGGCCTTCAGTCTTTCATCAGTAGGGGACGAACCAGGAAGAATAAGTTTAATACCTCGCCGGTAAAGGGAATTAATTTTTTTCAAATGAATGTCACCACAGCCGTCCCAGATATTGGAAGCATAATTACAATGTGTCTTGATGTGTGCGTTAAAGAATAGTTTTCAAGCATCAATGTCAACTATACGACTTAATTTGGATAATAAAAAGAGATTCTTCGAAATAGTTTTACATGCAGTTTCTATGTGAGGCTCCCAGCTGAGCTGTTCGTCGACTGTCACTCCTAACAAACGATGTTTTGACACGTGCTCTATGGGCTGAGGGTAAAAGGACAGTTCAAGGGGTTGCAAGCCACGTTGATGCTTTTGGAGTGTCGTCACCAGCATACTTTTCGTTTTAGGAATACTAATAATCATATGAGTTTCTTCACACCAAGTTGACACTTCATCTAAACTATGTTGGAGGACAGCGCTCACGGTTGAAACATTTTTATCAAATACATGTAATGATGTATCATCAGCAAATAGTTCACAGTTTGTGTCGGGGTGTGATATTGACAGTGGAAGGTCATTTATAAAGATGTTGAATAATAACGGTCCTGAGGTGGATCCCTGAGGAACACCATGGGTCACCAATCCTTCGGCTGAGTATTTACCATTCAAGAACACTTTCTGCGTTCTGTCTAAGAGATAGGACGAGAGAAAAGCGACTGCATTTGAGTCAATGTGATATAAAGGTAACTTCTTTAGTAAGATTGAATGGTTAATGAGATCGAAGGCTTTTGTAAGATCTAGAAATACTACACCTGAAAGTTTGGACTCATTTATGGCAGTAAGCCATTTGTGGGTTATGAGCGTTAAGGCTGTCTGACACGATTGGATTGATGGATTGTACATTGCTTAACGTCCCGACAGCAACAAGGCTTTCTCAGGACGTGCCTGCACTGCTTGTGAAAAAAAACAACAACCAACTAAACAGAACATTGAATGTATGTCGCCAGCCGGTCAAACACATTAAATAAACCTAACACATGGGGCCTAAATAAAGCTAAGACCATTTAGCAACACACATTCAATATCAAGAGCTACAGGCAGTGCAGACAGTAGGGAGAGTTTAAAAAAGGCAAATACAGGTGAATGGACAAAGGGTAGACAGAAACACATGCCCCAGAATAGAGAGAAAAACCCACCCTGTGGGGCTGACCAGGGTGACCCTGGGAACTAAAAAATGTTTAGGCCGAAAAGCTAATTGTGCTGTACTAATAAAGCGGTTTTCCTCCAGGAATTGAAGTAAATGATTATGTATATGCTTTTCAAGTGGCTTGGACACTGCTGATAAGATTGAAATAGGTCTGTACTCACTTGGATCGCTCAGATCTTTTTAGTAGAGGAGTAACTTTTGCTATTTTCAATTCATCGGGAAACATGCTCTTTTGAATCGAAAGGTTATATATAAAGGTTAACGATTCAACAATATAAGGGAGCGCAATTTTCAGGATTTTACTGCTAATACCGTCTACACCACAAGATGTTTTACTTTTCATGTTGGTTATAGATTTTCCTACATGAAGGACGGTCATTAGGGGAACTGAGAAAGTATTGCCAGCGTTCATCTGACTGTGCTGTTTCAATTGTTCTGAACATACGTATTCACCTGGCTCACTGGTGTTCGTCTGTGACAGGGTTTTTAGCCATGTTAAGAAAGTGTTCATTAAATACATCAGCTGTAAGGTACGGGGAGACACGCGTTGATTTGCTAGATTGTCCTTTAGTAAATGTGTTAATCACCTGCCACACGCTGCGTATGTCTTTGCCGCCCGCAATAATCTTTTCAGCATACTGCCTCTGTGCTTTACGTACTAATGATTTAACTATGTTTCGCTGTTTTTTGTACTCGTTAAATTTCTTTTGTTGTTTCAATAGATCTCTTAATTCCATCGCACTTTTAATCTCATCTGTCAGCCACTCAGGCACAGTGGGGTGTTTAACACGCTTAGAGTGCCTCGGGGCATGTCTGTCAAGAACACTGAGGAACAACTTATACCAGTGGGACAGCGCTACATTGGGATCGTTATAGTTATACACATCGGAAAATGGTGTTTGGGAAAGGTCATGCAAAAAATAATCTTGGTTAAATTTTTTTAATGATCTGTAGAGGATGGTTATATGCTCCTTCTGAAGTTTCTTTGGCAACTTCGCAGATAATGAAAAACAAATAGGAAAATGATCACTGACAGAGATGCTGGGTACATAGACATTGCTAAGGGCACTGTCGTTGGTTGTATAAACATGGTCAATTAATGTGGATGAAGTAGCAGTGACCCTGGTGGGTGACTGAACTACTTGTGTAAGGCCTAAGAACGTTAACATGGATTTCCATGACGTGTTGCCAGGTTTCAATAAATCAACATTAAAATCACCGAGTATATGTATATCACCCTTGGAGTTTTGTACTTTGTCAACCATTACAACAAAATCATCTTGCCAGGACACTGTAGCTGCGGGGTTTCTGTAAATAAAACATACGAAGGTAGGGGTTGACTTGGCGGTTGCTTTTATCTCAAGCCACAGGCTTTCCACATGGGTGGATTCCAGGTCACATCGTCGTGTCACGTTGTTAGTAATAGTATTATGAACATAAGCACAAATGCCAGTATGACCAGGCGCTGAAGCATCTCGCCTATGAACGGATAAATTTTGTATGGTGATAGCTTGGTCACTTATATTCTCTGTCAGCCTACTTTCTGTCTCTCTTGGCTTGACTTCGCGAACGAAGATTTTATAGGAGTTGCCCACGACGTCTGCAGGCTTGTTCGTGGCTGCGGAGGCCAATCCGGGACAGGCAGGTTCGACCGCAGTGGCTGCAGGGGAAGGTATGGCCAGGGTTCTGAGTTGCGGCATCTCTGTTTTTTCTCCTGAGCCGCTTGTCCTTAAGGCTAGCTCTGCGAGAGTCCTCAAAGGAGACAGCTGCCTTGTAAATGTTGGAGCGCCAGGTGTCACGGTCCACAGCAAGCGAGGACCACTGGTGGTGGTCGATTTGGCAGGTACTAAGTGACTTCTTGAGACAGTCTTTGTATCTCTTCTTTGGTGCCCCTCTGTCACGGTGTCCAGTAGCAAGCTCGCCGAACAGGGTGATCTTTGGTAGGCGATGATCCTCCATCCTGAAGACATGCCCCGCCCAGCGGAGCTGTGTCCGCAGCAGCAAAGCCTCGATGCTCACAGTTTCAGCCTGTTCAAGGACCTCGACGTTGGTGACATAGTCACTCCAGTGAATGCCCAGGATGGTACGAGGTAGCGCTGGTGGAAGCGTTCGAGGAGTCGTAGTTGGCTGCGGTAGAGGGCCCAGGACTCGGAACCATACAGCAGGGTGGTGAGGACCACAGCTCTGTACACGCTGATCTTGGTGCCTGTTTTCAGCTGTTGATTGTGCCACACCCGCTTGAAAAGTCGCCCGAAAGCGCTGTTCGCTTTTGCCAGCCTGCTGTCAAGCTCCTTGTCCAGCTTGGCGTCCGACGTGATAATGCAGCCAATGTAAGTAAACTGGTACACTGACTTTAGTTCAGACTCGCCAATGGTGATGTGAGGAGGGCGATACACTGTCTTGGGTGCGGGCTGATGGAGGACCTCTGTCTTTTTCAGACTGACCTCGAGTCCAAAGAGCTGGGCAGCGTCTGCGAAGCAGGACGTGATGCGCTGCAGGGCTCTCTCTCTGTGTGCAACGAGGGCAGCGTCATCAGCAAAAAGCAGCTCACGAATCAGTTGGTCTAGGGTTTTCGTGTGGGCCTGCAGTCGTCTGAGGTTGAACAGGCTGCCATCGAGACGATACATGATGTACACTGCATCGTCATCATCGAGGTCTACTGTGGCCTGCTTCAACATCATGCTAAAAAAGATGGTGAAGAGGGTCGGTGCCAGCACGCAGCCCTGCTTTACGCCGTTGAGAATAGGGAATGGTTCTGAGAGGACATTGTTGAGTCTGACCTGGCCTTGCTGGTCCTCGTGTAGCTGGACAATCATGCTGAGGAACTTTGGGGGACAGCCAATTCGCTCCAGGATCTGCCACATGCCTTGCCTGCTCACAGTGTCGAACGCTTTTGTTAGGTCGACAAACGTTACGTGCAGCCCTTTGTTCTGCTCGCGGCACTTCTCCTGAAGCTGTCTCAGCACAAAGACTATATCGGTGGTGCTCCTGTTTGCTCTGAAGCCACACTGGCCCTCTGGGAGTTGGTCTTCAGCGATGGCAGGTACCAGCCGATTCAGGAGCAGCCTTGCAAGAATTTTCCCAGCAATGGACAGCAGGGTAATTCCCCGATAGTTGGAACAGTCAGACTTCTCGCCTTTGTTCTTGTACAGGGTGATAACGACAGCATCACGGAGATCCTTTGGTAGTGTTCCTTCCTCCCAGCAGCAGAGAAAGAGGTCATGGAGCTTGTTGTGCAGTGCTGTGCCTCCATGTTTCCAGATCTCTGGCGGTATTCCATCAATGCCTGCTGCTTTGCCACTCTTGAGCTGGTGGATGGCTGTGAGGGTCTCTTCAGCGGTGGGCGGTTCGTCCAATTCAACCTTTACTGGGAGTTGTGGGATTTGTAGGACGACTGCTTCTTGAACAGTGCGCTTTCTGTAAAGCTAAATATATTATATAGGGAGGGTTTCTGTAAAGCCAAATATATGATATGGGGAGGGTTGGTTGAGTAGTACTGTAACTACTTTACTGCAAAGGTGATATACATTGAGGTGGCCTATTCTAAGCAAATGATCGCTGACACTAGTAAACATGTTAGGTAACTTCGCAACCAAATACTAATTTCAAATATTCTAACAAACTAAATGACAGTTTAAACAACAGTAAAAGTGTCACTATGTGGCATGCAGATCAGTGGTCAAAACACAGCACTGAAACATGCGCAAAAGATTAAAAAAAAAGGAAGAAAAAATAAAAATAATAGCGGATCGTAGATGTAAGTGAACAAAAGTCTGCAGATATAGGTCTCTGCGTGCGCAACGTACCGTTGCCAAAAACAAAAACGAGATGAAGCGTACCAGAGTAATATTATTCTATTTGCTACCGACACAGTCAGTGATAAAAATCACTTTAATAGCGACTACGTTGTGCACTCCTGTTCAATCCACAGGCTAACACAATTTGTAAAGTTACAGAGCGCTGCAATTGTCATAATTATACGCGCATTTCGATGAGAATTGCACGCGGGTGTGTCTATCCACACTGACCACTAAGCCAGTCATCACACACTGATCAGTCATCAGGGGTCAAGTGCTAATCCTGAACCTCTTAGTAGCAGGATTATGTTGTGTGCTTGTATCGCGACTAATCGTCGCACAAAGAGACTCACGCAATGGGTGTCACTGATCCGTTACGGTCTAGCACACAACAAATACGAACTAAACGTGGTTGAGACTCCGTCGTGACGTCACACATTAGACACGTTAGCTATATCAGAAAAACGTACATGAATTTATATCGTGCAGTAAGTCACCGATTTCTCAGGTACAAATTGAGTTAAAAATCACTTTGAGTATAGCGTCAATATTGAAGGTTCTACTTCGCAATCAAAACTACACACATTTCACAGTTACGACAGCAATAGAGTTCTGTATTACTAATCATGAATTTGAGCATTTGGATGACATCAGTCCTGTATGAATAATCTCATTCTGGCTCAGATATATGACAGGAACAACAGTCCGACTCGGAGCCAGGACAGCCCGTACCGGTGCAACCCGAGCGTCTCCCACAACCCTCCCCAGTCAGTGCCAAAGAAGGTTGTGGAAAACAATCAAAATACGCACACCAGCAAGAACCATCCAGGCAACGGGTCGGAGTGTGGCGCCCATCAGACATCAATCTTCTTTCATATAATGAGAATTACTTATTAGTTTACACGCGGTGTACACTGTCTAGCAGTGAGAAGAAGTTGCGCAATTTGCGTCACTAATTCAATGGGAATTTGGTTCTGGTTGTCACGACTAGCAGCGGGGGCCCAGGCATTAGCAGCTGAGGTCTGGGCCGTTCCGGCAGATGAATTCACAAGAGGCGGAAAGTCAGTTGTCTGGAACATCGGTGACTGCTGTTCCGCCTGGCCTCGTGGGTTCGGGGACGAAGGGTCGACAGGCTGCTGGCCGAGTTTCGGCGGCACTGGCTGAAGAGACCGAGTCAACTCTGAGTTGTTAACCTGAGCGGGTCGCACCCCGTGGCCCTGACGTGCCAGGCGGGCGCTGGGGTGCATTCTGTCACCGTCCCGGTAGAGGGCCTGGCGGGGAGCGTGGTTCTTGGTCAGAAAGGTGGCGGTGTGGTCCACGATGGCGATATCAGCCTTCCTGCAGGCCGCGTGGAGGTTGTCATTGAAACAAGCTCAAACTGAACGACGACAAAACGGAAGCCATGCTGGTAGGCACTCGCCAGAAACTTTCCCAGCTCTCTCCCTCTCTCCACCTTCAACTCGACAGCACCCCCATCTCCCTCTCTGACTCGGTCAAGAACCTTGGCGTTATCCTCGATTCCTCTCTTTCCATGACCAGCTTCGTCTCCGCCACGGCCCAGGCATGTTATTTCCACCTCCGCCGCATCAGTCAGATCAGAAAATACCTCACTACCGAAGCTGCCACCAAACTCGCTGTCTCTCTCATCTTATCTCGCATCGACTACTGCAACTCTCCCCTTTCTGGCCTTCCTCACTCCACCACTCTCACTCTCCAGCGCGTCCAGAACAATGCTGCCCGCCTCGTCCTCAGAAAGAAAAAATCCGACCACATCACTCCCCTGCTCAAGCTCCTTCACTGGCTCCCCATCCCCCAACGCATCCAATACAAGATTCTGTCTCTCTGCTACAAATCCCTGAACAACTACGCTCCTGCGTATCTCTCCAACTTACTTCACCCCTACACTCCTCCCCGCTCCCTCCGCTCCCCCTCTGACCCTCTCCGCCTCCTCATCCCCCGCACCAAACTCAGCACTTTCGGCCCCCGCTCTTTCTCAGTATACGGTCCAACCACCTGGATTGATTGATTGTACATTGCTTAACGTCCCGACAGCAACAAGGCTTTCTCAGGACGTGCCTGCACTGCTTGTGAAAAAAAAACAACCAACTAAACAGAACATTGAATGTATGTCGCCAGCCGGTCAAACACATTAAATAAACCTAACACATGGGGCCTAAATAAAGCTAAGACCATTTAGCAACACACATCCAATATCAAGAGCTACAGGCAGTGCAGACAGTAGGGAGAGTTTAAAAAAGGCAAATACAGGTGAATGGACCTCGGGTAGACAGAAACACATGCCCCAGAATAGAGAGAAAACCCCACCCTGTGGGGCTGACCAGGGTGACCCTGGGAACTAAAAAATACCTAACCCCACCCAAGTCCCCCAGGGCAGACCCGGGTGGGGTTCCAACCACCTGGAACACTCTCCCACTCTCTCTCCGTCAGAAACACTCGCTCTCCTCCTTCCAGTCTGCCCTCAAAACTCATCTCTTTCAACAGTTCTAGCACTATATCACCGCACTCCCCAGCCCAAGCTGACCGTCCTAATGTATCTTCACTATTTGTGTTACGTGAGTCATTGTCTAAAGCGTGCGCATGCGTGTGCGAGTTGTGAGTGCGCGCTTAGAGTTATAATTATTATAAGATAAGCGCATTATAAATACCGTAATTATTATTATTATTATTTAGCGGCGGCTGCAAACAGGGGTGGCGTTGACCAAAGGGCGGCATGATGGTGGACGCCTGTAGAGTGGCCTGCGGGAACTTGGTGGCCAGCAGATCGATGAGCTGCAGCCACGTGTTGCATGCGACCGGAACATTCAAGTTGCGGCAGCTGTTAATTCCGACATGAAAGGTGACGTGGTGTACATGTCGGACAGGCTGGCGGGTGTCAAGCCACTTGATGAGGTCGCTGACGGACAGACCTGACACCGCCATGTTCTGAACTGTAAAATCCGGAGCTGACATTTTCCGGTCATCAATGAACCTGATGACTGAGTCGCCGAGGAGTAGAGCATGCGACTGCGGGTTCACCTTTGATTTGCACAGCTTTTCATAAGGTGTCGACAGATTGGTGTTCACGGCGTTGGTCGAACCGGGAGTAGAGCTGTCAGATTTGTGGTCAGGGTCACGCGCGGCCTTGCTGTCACTTAGCTGTGTGTCAAGGGGAGCGAAGCGATTGTGGGTTTCGATGCTGAACACTGAGTGGCGAGGCACATAATTATCATGCTGTTTAGTGTGCAGGGGACTCACAGACTGGCGATAATCAGGGTCTTGGGTGTTCACTGAGTGATTGGAAGCCGGGGACGGGGTGCCCGGGGGAGGGGGGAGGGGCGACGTGGAAGCTAGGGCTGGTTTCACTGTTTCTTGGGAAGGTGTTGCCTGGACAAGTGCTCCTACTTGTTTTTTCAGTGTACCGCTCACGGCGCTCTGTGTGTCTCTGGCAGCAGCAAGTTTTGAAACCTGTTTGGTGATGGCTTCCTGCTCCACTGTAAGTTTCTGCAAATCAGCGCACGTTGACTGTTCAACCCTCGTCAGGTCTTTTTCCACCACAGAGAGGCCGTGTTTCCTCTTAACCTCGTTGTCTTGAACTTGGGCTTCAAAAGCGCTTTGTTGTTGTTGCAAGGTGACACAGTGCGCCTTGACACTTGCCACTGAAAAAGTTCCAACTGGAGTTCTTTGATGTTAGCCGCCGAAGCCTCCAATTTCTGCTGAAACTGACACAGGAGAGCTGGCAGGGTGGCTAACTGGGCGAGGGGGAGGGGTTGTTGGGGAGGTAGCGAGGTAACGGCAATCGGTGGGAAGGCAGGCGGGTCACTTGCAAAGATTTTCTCGTCGTCTGATTGGGTCGAAAAACAGGTGGTGGGAGAGTGGTGGTCGAGTCTGAAGGACGAAGAGTGACAGGTGGGCGTGGCCTGATCCTGCCCAGTAGAGTTGTCACTGTTAGCAGCGGTGGCTCCACCAACCTTTGCGCAGCTGAGCGTGACGGGCGGGTCCTGCTGGGCGGGGTCGGCCGGTCGGCTGAGTGGGGATGTGGTCACGTCCAAGGGTGGTGTGACGCTGGTTACATCACTGTTGAGTAGAGTTGAGGGATTAGTGTCCTGAAGAGACTCGTCAGTAGTGCCGGGGGAGGGAGATGGCAGCGCCAGCTGACCGACAGGGGGTGGTAGAGATGAAGATTGCTGGGAAGTCAACATCTTTTCAACACAGTCTTTGAGCGGTTGAAATTCTTTGTCTATCCAATCATGGCAGCGAGCTCCCTGGGCCCTGATAAGACAGGTGGCCTATAGAAAACATTGATGGCAACGGCGAGTTTCTTGCCTGAACTCCTATAGACTCGTACTAGTGTACTGTGTAGAGCATCATGGTACGGGGGAAGGAGGGGGGAGTCTACTGCTTCTTTGTTACTGTCCTGGTCGATCCATTCGGCTCTGTAGCCAGGGGGCAGTGGGTGTTTGAAGTACCTTTCATGCAGGGCTAATCTCCACAAGAAGACACGGGTACAGTCTGTCTCAAAGTTCTTTTGTATCAGGTCCTCAGTTACGTTTATCTTTTGAAGTGTAGAATTGCATGGGGTCTTGGCGGCGGCGCGTGTGATGCGGGGGTTGGACATGGTGGGCGGGACGTTCATGGGAGGGGTGGAGGGGTGATGTCATCACTAAGCTCGTCAAACAAGGAGATGCCAAGATGTTTGCTGACACCTGCCGACTAGCCCCAAGGGCGCCAAGGCGAGCCGAGAAGAGGACAAGCCATCCTCGATCACAGTGCGAGGGTGCTAAGGCAAAGAGGATTAAGCCTAGTGGCCAGCGGGGCGGCGCTCACGCGTAAGGGGAGGATGATCTCTCGGCCCACCCAAAAAGAGGGCCGGGTGAGGGGTGGGGGGGGGGGGGGGGTGAAACCGAAGAATTAAGTCACAGGTGCCATGTGTGCAGACTGGCTGGCGCCAGCTACTCAGTCAACACAAAAACACTGCTTCATGGCTTGAAAAGTGCTGGTACCTAATATGTAGTTGGGTTCAGTTAAGATGTTAATCATACGAAAATTGTGAAATAATAAACTCTCACAAAAGTACCTGGAAAAGTATCAGGGCATCATTAAAATGCTCTTTCGCGGTCCGTGTAAGGTAACCAACACACACAAATAAGACCAGGCAAAATCACAGTAGATGATACATCCTGCCACTGGGTCGCCCGTCGAGAAAGTTCGCGTTGGAAGAGTCAGCAAGGTAGTAAAGTGTCCATTTCACAATTCCAAACACAACAGAAATCACCAGCAGATCCAAGCCAGATCATTACAAATGTAAAATGGCTAACCAACACACCAATACACCGGGATCAAGACACATCCACATGGTATATCCAAGAAGAAACACAGTACTCCACTGCTATATGTCACGGTTGGCTGCACAGCGGAGCTCCGCTAAAGATCGACCGCTCACCTCAACGGTTGAGAGAGAGAGAGAGAGAGAGAGAGAGAGAGAGAGAGAGAGAGAGAGAGAGAGGAGAGAGAGAGAGGAGAGAGAGAGAGAGAGGAGAGAGAGAGAGAGAGAATTGAATTGAATTGAAACTTTATTTTCTAAGGATGAAGACAGTAGGCACGCAGGCCTTTTTACACGTCTGTCCTTAATAACATTTTAAATAAATATATATATATATATATATATATATATATATATATATATATATATATATATATATATATATATATATATATATATATATATATATATATATATATATAGAGAGAGAGAGAGAGAGAGAGAGAGAGAGAGAGAGAGAGAGAGAGAGATGAAATGAAACTTTATTTTTCAAAGATAAATGATTAGGTACATTCAATGACCTTTTCAATCATGTCCTTGCTAAGCTATAGCATGCACGTAAACACACATACACATAATTTTATATATAAAAGTGTACATAATAGTGAAAAGTACAGGCAACAATAATTCCATTTCAAATAATCAATGCTCACATTATACCACACACACACACACACACACACACACACACACACACACACACACACACACACACACACATACACACACACATTCACACTGATATATACCAGTCCGCACACACGGCACACACACACACACACACACACACACACACACACACACACACTGATTTCTACCCGTCCACACACACACAAACACACACACACACACACACACATACACACACACACACACACACACACACACACACACACACACACTGACACCAAGCAACATAATCGATTGATTGTACATTGCTTAACGTCCGGACAGGAACAAGGCTTTCTCAGGACGTGCCTGCACTGCTTGTGAAGGAAAACAAAAAATAAACAGAATATTGAATGTATGTCGCCAGCCGGTCCAATACGTTAAATAAACCTACGCCATGGGGCCTAAATAAAGCTAAGACCATTTAGCAACACACATCCAATATCAAGAGCTACAGGCAGTGCAGACACTTGGGAGAGTTTTAAAAAGACAACAACAGGTGAATGGACCAAGGGTAGACAGAAACACATGCCCCAGAATAGAGGGAAAACCCACCCTGTGGGGCTGACCAGGGTGACCCAAAGACTGGTAAGATAATATATTTATTTAAGGTTTGTCTGTTGGTTAAAATCCTGAAAAAGCAGGGCTCTTGAGGATCTAACTCTGAAAAAAATCTTGAAAATCTAAGCCTACTAAGACATAGGCTCCTGAGAATCTAAGTCTCTTGCAAAAATAATCACTGGTTTATATGTACTCAGATGAAGTAATTCAGATGCATAGTGCTTCCTGTCTAAGACTGAGGCTAACTGCAACATGCTATTTTAAAGACGCCCTTGACATTGGTGAATGTGTTACTTCACTGTCACAACCCTATCTGACAGGGCAAGTTCCCGATTCAGGAAATAGTTAGTGTGTGTCTGGTGTGGAAAGTGTTTATTAAGGTATATATTGTTGTTGACAAAGTACAGTTGCTCAGTACACTTGTAGGCTTCTCTGTCATGTCTGTGTTTAGATTATCACAGTATTTAGGTTAGCTGCTATGCGTATAATTCAGAACTCTTTACAGTTGACTACAACCTTATAAAAACAGTGGCTCTTGAGAATATTACCCTGCTCATAAGAATCTGTGAGAGCATGGGCTACTGAAAATGTAAGCCTTTTGTCAGAATAAAACATGGTTTTTTTTATGTTCTCAGAGGAAGGAAGTCAGATTTAGTTGATTGATTGTACATTGCTTAACGTCCCAACAGCAACAAGGCTTTCTTAGGACATGCCTGCACTGCTTGTGAAAAAAAGCACCACAGAATATTGAATGTATGTAGCCAGCCAGTCCTATACGTTAAATAAACCTACGCCATGGGGCCTAAATAAAGCTAAGACCATTTAGCAACACACATCCAATATCAAGAGCTACATTGATTGTACATTGCTTAACGTCCCGATAGCAACAAGGCTTTCTCAGGACGTGCCTGCACTGCTTGTGAAAAAAAACTAAACAGAAAATTGAATGTATGTCGCCAGCCGGTCAAATACATTAAATAAACCTACAACATGGGGCATAAATAAAGCTAAGACCATTTAGCAACACACATCCAATATCAAGAGCTACAGGCAGTGCAGACAGTAGGGAGAGTTTTAAAAAGGCAAATACAGGTGAATGGACCTCGGGTAGACAGAAACACATGCCCCAGAATAGAGAGAAAACCCCACCCTGTGGGGCTGACCAAGGTGACCCTGGGAACTAAAAAATACCTAACCCCACCCAAGTCCCCCAGGGCAGACCCGGGTGGGGGCATCAAGAGCTACAGGCAGTGCAGACACTTGGGAGAGTTTTAAAAAGACAAATACAGGTGAATGGACCAAGGGTAGACAGAAACACATGCCCCAGAATAGAGGGGAAAACCCACCCTGTGGGGCTGACCAAGGTGACCCTGGGAACTAAAAAGTAGTTAACCCCACCCAAGTCCCCCAGGGCAGACCCGGGTGGGGGCTCAGATTTAGTGGGGTTCCTCTACTTGTAATTATAATCAGTACAGCAGAACGTCTCATAGCTTCCCTTAGCTTTTGCACTGTGCCTGTCAGTGAAACAAGGTAAGTACGTAACCCAAATGACTGAACTGTCTGGGCAGTGTCAGTTACACACAGTCAAAGGTAGTGTGTGTTGAGATGCGTGTTGTGTTGTACACAGTGTGTGTGTGTTCTTCGTGTATATGTGCCCTGTGTGTGTGTGTGTGTGTGTGTGTGTGTGTGTGTGTGTGTGTGTGTGTGTGTGTGTGTGTGTGTGTGTGCGCGTGTGTGTGTGTGTGTGTGTGTGTGTGTGTGTGTGTGTGTGTGTGTGTGTGTGTGTGTGTGTGTGTGTGTGTGTGTGAGTGTGTTTAGTTAGGTACCATAATGTGTTTGACTGCGTTTTATTTTGTATTGAAAGGCGGTATGTTGATAGAGACAATTGGGTTAATAGCTGAAATACCTTTGCTTAAGGGTGGTGGCATTGTTGGTACAGGTGGGGTTAAAGATCTGCCTTAATCATCACGGGTTGACAACTTTTCAAAAAAAGGTTGCTTCAACGATTTTCTGAAACAGACCTAATAAGGCTAGAAAAACAAAGAGCTGACTGTAATGATGGCTAGATAAATAGGGTTACCTTTTGTTTATGGGAGGGGTGTCCTTGAGACCCCACATATTCTATCTCTCGTGCGCGTGTCGCCCGTTTCCTCCCTTGCATTCTGGATTGAGCTAGATACGGTTGCGCGCACGCGGTGGCGCGGCGGATTTGCGTTTAGTCAAAGCACCATCGTTAGACCCCTATGCTGTGGACGCACAGCAGTGCTGACACATCACGAAGCCGACTCTCGACACCGAGACTACAGTATCCACCTACCCATCCATCCAACCACTTATTTGTGCGTCCATTAACATGCCAATGTCACCTTGAAAGCATGCGCCCTGACGACCCGCACGTCGGCAGGCAGACGGTCGCCGAACTTGAGCTCCACAATGTCACCCACGACAAGCTCCTCCGCGTCCACTTCGATCTTCTCGCCGCCCCGCACCACGATGGCTCTCTGCAACAAAAAAAAACCCATACCATACTGGTGTCTGACCGGTAACTAGCGTGTAAAGTACAAAGAATAAGCAACAAAGAAACCCATGCACTCTTATGAAGATATATGTCTCTAACAACTGGATCCGGTTCACGTTTTCTCGGCAGTGAAGGGGTTAATGACCTTCAGTTTCTGCATTGTAAAACCGCCGGGCGACTATAAAGCGTGTATAATACAAGAAAACAATCAACGGAGAAAGAAACGCCAATCGGGATAGCAAGGACAATACAGTTTACTTGGCAAACTTGGCACATGATCTGTAGTAGAGTGCATGATTGTGCGTTGATCAGTAACGTATGGTCTGTGCTGTGGGTTTTTTTTTTTTTTTCTTTTTTTCTATTTTTCTGCGTTTTCTTTTTGTAACTTGTATAATTAGTTTATTATGAAGCGTGTGGAGCTCTAGTTTTGAGGTTATGCGCTATATAAACATGTATTCTTTCTTTATTATTATTAAACTGCTTTGTACTTGTTTTTCCAAAGTGTGGGGTTGCGTTTGTTTGTTTGTTTGCCAACTTGTTTGTTTGTGTGTGTGCGTGTTTGTTATTTCATTTTCTGAACCACAGTCAGCATAGAGTGTATAATCACTCCTCCAACCGCAGCGATCAAAACGTTCACCGACACGATCAATACCAAAGTTCTCGGACACAACACAAACACACACACACAAACACACCTAACTTCATGAGCCCCCGCAGATGCGTCGGCTCATGAGGTGCTTTGCTTCATGCAGCTGGGTGGTGTTCTCATTTTCTGGCAGTGAAGGGGTTAATACACAATAACAAAGGTGTTAGTCCTTACCTGCGGTATCAGGTGCTTGAACGATTCCATGATTGCCGATGACTTAGCCTCTTGGTAATACGAAAACACCCCCGTGATGATCACCACTGACGCCAGCACTACACCTAGGTATACCTAACACACACACACACACACACACACACACACACACACACACACACACACACACACACACACACACACACACACACCAAGCCTTACACGCGAAGTCAAGATAATCAGTAGGTGTTTCGTAGTATTGAAATACTCCGTCGATTGAAGAAAATAACAGCTCTTGTGACCCTTGACCTTTCCGAGGGATCAACCAAATTAGTATGCATAGAACGGTCTTACCGTCAGGTGTCTTTGTAGTTTGAAGTGGGTTTGAAGTTGTGAATAGTATTTGAGAAAAAATAAATTTATGTCACATTATAGCTATTTTTGAAATATTTCCTGATCCCCTGTGAAGTTAACCTTTGTTTGGAAAGGTCTTGCCACAAAGTATCCTTGGGCCAAGTTTGAAGACTGTGGCTTGTATTGTCTCCGAGAAAATGCCAACGTTAAAGTTTATCGTTGGCGACGGACGCCGGCGGACGGACAGACAGACGACCACTGGCCCAAAAACATAGACTCACTTTTGCTTCGCAGATGAGCAAAAAAACTACCCCCAAAAGAAACTTTTTTCACATCATTTGCTGATCTCTTGTGACCCAAGTCGTTTACGAGGGGTCGTCCATATCTGCATGCACTGGAATCTCTGTATCTAGTTTGGGTTTGAAGATGTGAATAGTACTTGAGGAAACATAATTATCTTTGTCAACATATCGCTAGTTTTGACCAATTTCCCGATCTCGTGACCCTTGACCTTTCCGAGAGGTCAACCGGATTAGTATGCATAGAAAGGTCTTACCTCAAGATCCGGGATAGAGGTAGTAAATTGTATTAGAGAAAACATTTTCTTGTCAAACAAATGGCCATTTGTGATCTATTTTCTGATCTGTTGTGATCCTTGACCTTTTCATGGGGTCTTCCAAATTAGTGTGCATTGAAAGGTCTTACCATCAGGTATCTCTGTACCAAATTTAGGTTTGAAGAAGTGAGTGCGTTTGAGAAAAAAACATCTTTTGTCAAAGCACAGCTATTTTTAACCTATTTCCTGATCTCTAGTGACTCTTGACCTTACCGAGGGGTCAACCAAATTAGTATGCGTAGTAAGGTCTTACCGTCAGGTGTCTTTGTACCAAGTGTTGGGCTGAAGTTGTGAAAAGTCTTTTAGAATTGGGTGGGGGAGGGCGAGGGGGGTGGGTGGGGTGGGGCAAAATATGGCTTAAAAAACAAACAACAACAACAACAACAAAAACACCACTATATCCTGATCACATGTGACCTTGACCTTTCACAAAGGCCACTCAATTTTGGCACGTTCTAATGGGTCTTACCTCAAAATATCCTTGGGCCAACTTTAAAGACTGTGGCTTGAATAGTGGCTTGAGATAATGCCAACGTTAAAGTTTACCACGGACGATGGCGGACGGACGACCGACCACTGCCCCAGAACATAATATACTCACTTTTGCTATCCCACGTGAGCCAACAACTACAATTCTAGCAAAGAAATGGCATTTTGCAAATACTTGCCGACCTCTTGACCTCTCCTAGCGATCATCCAAATGTCAAAATATGGCTATTTGTTTTTAACTTTTGTTTTAATCACCCAGTGACCCTTGAATTTTGCGATGTGTCAACTAAATTAGTGTGCATAGGAAGGTCTTAAAATCGGCTACCTTTGTGCCAAATTTAATTTAAAAGTTTGGAAAAACGTTGATATAAACTACGATTCTATAAAAAATTGGCATTTTTCAAACATTTGTAGTCCTTTCTGAGCGGTCACCCAAAGTAGTATGCATAGATAGGTCTTACCATCAAATATCTCTGTACCAAATTTGAGACTAAAATTTGCGAAAGTTGAAAATAATACCTGAGGGAAAACAAATTGTTCAAAATATGGTCTTTTTTCATTTACCAGTTTCTGGACCCCCTGTGATAGTGTCAATGCAATTGGTATTTATTTAAAAGTCTTGACTCAATATATCCTTGGGCCACGTTTGAGGTCGGTGTCCTAAATAGTACCCAAGAAAATGCCAATGTTGAAGTTTTACACGCACGGCAGACGACGAACAGCCGACGGGTAGATACATAGATTCCCTTTTGCTATTGCAATAAACCTAAAAGCGATCTTTAGGGAGCAAGGTATACTTGTGCATTCGTCCGTGTGTGTGTTTGTCACATAATGTCTTTGTTCGTCAGCTTCGTTTCTAACGAAAATATTTGACTATCTCCAACAACAACAACAACAACAAACACTTCCTAGATTACAGTGATAGTATGAAAAAAATGCAATTGCAAAACACAAGAAAAAGAGCAAAATAAACAATAAGCGTCAGTTCCAAACTGTCGTCCGTTGTTTATCTTGTTGTTGAAATGTTATTACGTTGTCTTTTAGAGCATCTGGATTTTTGGACACATCCACGCCGTAAGCAATGAAGCACAGAAAGGATCCGATCCATAAAAGTGTGGCGAAACCACCAAACAGCTGTTTGCAGAACTTGATCCACTCTGGGGTGGTTTTTGGCGGCGTAAGTTTGTTCAAGCCGTCCCGCAGCAGGATTCGGGCTGCCATCTCGTCCGTGTAGCCCTTTCAATACGAAGACAAGTAAACTATGGTACAATGGATGAAATGTAAACATTGCCTAGCATGTCTACATCTTTGCTCTAACACGTTCTCTTAATTCAATGCAATTCACTCTCTCTTTCTCTCTCTTTCTCTCTCTATCTCTTGCGCTTTGAGCCTGACAGTGGTAAAATTGCGCTTTATATATGACCTATTATTATTATTATTATTATTATTATTATTATTATTATTATTATTAACATTTTACAGTAAATCTTATTGTATACACTAGGACAGGTTTGGGCAATAAGGAGAGGCAAATATATATGGCTCAAAACACCAAAAATTGCGTCGACAGTGGAAATCGCTTTTCTAGCTCGCTTCTGGATTGTCTTGTGGTGTAAATAAACAATCAAATCCTTACATGGTTAACTTACATAAATCAGGTGTGAAAATTAACGCAGAGTGCAGGGATGAATGAAATTTGTGGGTAGAACCATCGTTTCAGTTAAAGATTTAGTGGTCAACTAAACTAAACTAACTCTCGTCTCAGCCATGTTGTGACACAGACCATGGGTTCACTGAACAAATGCCGCTGGATGTGTCTTTGTTGGAACAAAATGTTACAAATATTGTTCCACACAGTCAACAAAATGTTGAGAAAAAACAAGAAAGGTAAAGCCCGTGTGGCGCATGTGTATGACTGATAAAAATATGTGCGACCCTTGTGCCAATAAGTAAACGGCTGGCTTCAACACCAGCGAAATTTTTTCCCCCTCAAAATTTAAGCATTTTTTAACACATGTCAAACCTC
>BTPG01000001.1:339206121-339221121 GCA_036245525.1 Semisulcospira habei | reverse complement strand
TAGTATTTGTTAAAAAAAAAACATTTTTGTCAAATGTCGCTATTTTTTTTACCTATTTCCTGAGCTCTTGTGACCCTTGACCTTTCCGAGGGATCAACCATATTAGTACGTAGAGAAAGGTCTTATCATCTTTGTACCAAGTTTGGGTTTGAAGTTGGGAATATTATTTGAGAAAAAATAAATTATGTCAAAATATATATATATTTTTTTTTTAAAACATATTTCCTGATCCCCTTTCACCCTGACCTTTGTGAGAGGTCACTCAAATTGGTATGTTTAGAAAGGTCTCACCACAAAGTATCCTTGGGCTAATTTTCAAGAATGTAGTTTGAATAGGCTCCGATAAAATGCCAACGTTAAAGTTCACCACGGACGACGGCGGACAGACGACGGACGACTGACCTTTGGCCCAAAACATAGACTCACTTTTGCTTCGCACATGAGCCCAAAAACATCTTTTGTCAAAATATGGTTATTTCGGACCTTTTTCCTGAGCCCTTGACCTTTATGAGGGGCAATCCAAATTAGTATGCATAGATAGGTCTTACCATTAGGTATCTCTGTACCAAGTTTGGGTTTGAAGTTGTGAATAGTATTTGAGAAAAAAAATCTTTTGTCCAAATAACGGCTATTTTTCACCTAATTCCTGAGCTCTTGTGACCCTTGACCTTTCCGAGGGATCAACCAAATTAGTACGTATAGAAAGGTCTTACCATGAGGTATCTTTGTACCATGTTTGGGTTTGAAGTTGTGAATAGTATTTGAGAAAAAAATAAATTATGTCAAAATATAGCTATTTTTGACATATTTCCTGATTCCCTGTGACCTTGACCTTTCTGAGAGGTCACTCAATTTGGTATGTTTAGAAAGGTCTTACCACAAAGTATCCGTGAGCCAAGTTTGACGAATAGCTTGAATAGGCTTCGAGAAAATGCCAACGTTAAAGTTTACCACGGACTACTGACAGACGACCACTGGCCCAAAACATACTCACTTTTGCTTCGCTCGTGAGCCAAAAAGAGATGCTGCGTGCCGCGTGCCTTCTGTTGTAATCAGAATGTTATGACGTTTTTTGAAGCGGAGGAAGTCGGAACTTGGCAACTTACTCTTACATTTTTACACTCGCGGGCTATTAATCTCCGCCAACGTTGTGTACCAGAGCAGCCGCGCGGAACAAAAATGTCTGCCTGGCGGAAGAGAAAATTCAGGTACGTTTTTGTTGTAAATCGTCTTGTATGCGTTATGTGCTGGGGGAAAAAAAGGATTTCTTTCGCTGTTTTGTTGAGAGAACTACGTAAGCTAAATCATTTTGTTGATTTTGACGAACGTTTCTGACTTAGCAATGTATTTCGAAGGTATAAGTCTAAGTTTTTGATGGTTTCACAGTCGAATATCAACATTAAAAAAAGGTTTTATCGAGGTACCCGAAATTGTCTTTGTTGTGGAGATTATGTACACAATACACTTATGTATAATTTTAATCTTCTCGATCACTAAGAGTTAGAATGAAAACAATTGATGTTGTACACAAAATACTTGAATTTCGTCAAGCACCAACTGCACCCTTGCAGATTTTTGTTTCAACCGAGGTTGTAAGTAACATCACAACATCCAATCTTCCCATCCTCAAAGTTATTAAAGCATTTTCATCATTTGGTTGAAATTTGCCCAAGATTATCATGGATGTGGCCATACCACATTTATAAAATTTTGGAATCCATGTAACATAACACCTGACAGATCTTAGGTCGTTTTGAGGCATTTTGCAGAAATAAATATTAAATGAGAGATGTGCAGAACTTTACTACAAGCATTGTATTCAGTGTTGTGAGTTTATGTACACATCATCATACTATGAAATAGTTTTGTTGTAGAAGAGATGACATCATGTTTTTACAGTACTGCATTAGTTATCATGAGTTTCACACAAGGCCATACATTCTGATGCAGTTTATTTGGATCTATGAATGATTGTGTTTTTGTACGTTGTCTGTACTTTAGTCAGTTAATTTCAATTAGTTAGCTATCTAGATGTAAAGCGCTCTGAGCCTTTCTTTGTGGGGATATTGCGCTATAGAAGAGTTATATATTATTATTATTAGAATCATGTCAAAGACAAAACGTAGAGACACTTGACTGCAAGGACAGCTCTCATATAGAAGGGACTTTGTGGGTTATGGTTCATCACATCTTGTTGAATATACGGTTGTTTCATCAACATGCAGAGTCGTCATCGCCAGCTGTGTGTCAAAAATGGAACATCCTAAATAAGGAGAAGTAAAATTCCAAAACAAATGCAGAAACAAAGAAGCGGCAACATCCAACTCAAGAGAAAATACCATCAACATGATTAGTTATGACACAGTTAACACAGGAGACCAAAATAACTTTCATGTTACATGTACTCTGTGGTAAGCAGTGTAGTTTGTGTCTGCAGGTGATAGTCGAAGCCACTTCATAGTGAAAAGTTGACAAAATGCTTAAATCATGCTTGAAACGCAAGCTTTCACTAAATCCAATTCATCTGGTGAAGTCTAAACCTATCTCCGAAAACTGTCAGTCTTTTGTCAGTCACAATCGGGAATGACGAAAATTGATTAAAATAGTAGGCAGTGTCATAATATTCACATACTTAAGTCAAATCGCTGATCAACGATAGTGATGTATTAAACTGCATATAACAAAACGCCAGGGGACTCTTAATATCTAAAAAAAAAAAAAATAAATAATTACCGCCTTTAGTTAAATATCCGAATATCTTAAACTTGCTGAAAGAGAGGTAAACAAATAAATTAGATTTGTAAAAATGTGTTTGCTTTCTGTCTACCACATTTGGCCGGAGCGCATTCCGGAGCATGCACATGACGTTTTTGGCGTGCGGGGCAGAAATTCTGGCAAAGAAGTAACAAGTTAAAAATGACGTCACGTCTAGCTACGCAAACCGGCTAGAGAACGTCTTTTTGGCGCCAAAGCGCGTATGTGTGTGTGTGTGTGTGTGTGTGTGTGTGTGTGTGTGTGTGTGTGTGTGTGTGTGTGTGTGTGTGTGTGTGTGAGAGAGAGAGAGAGAGAGAGAGAGAGAGTCGATGCGACAGAGACTCTAGCCTGCGTTTGAGGACGGACAAGCTTTAAATTTTAGGATATTGTCCCACACTGGAGTCCGTATTTTTTCTTATTTTTACTAGATATTATGCGTATAGCTAGATAAAAGGGACACACTGAATGAGTTTGTTAACCAGCATTGTTTTCATCCTTACGTCACACGACCGGTTCTTCAGCGCAAACCGTACCACGTGACCGTGATACAAAAAGCCTTGTAGCGACAAATGGCGGACTTTTTGTAGCCCTCTTTCTGACGCGTCTTGGATGCCAGTTTTGTTCTATAAAAGATCACCAAACATTCTAAAGTACAAAGTTATTTTTAGTGTTGTTTGAAACGCTCAACAGGCGCACTACGGCAACGTCATGAAATATCTTAAATTACGTCACAAGTCTTTTATGTATAAATATATACTCCTTTTACGTCAGTCTTGTCTGACGGGATCCAGGTCGGAAGATTTCTTCTTGATTTCTTTACGAAAATAGTGGAGGAATGAAAACAAATGCGTTATTGGTAGAGGGGCTTGCTACACGGACCCTTGTAGGCCTTCGTGAGATCAAAGGAACCATTGTACCCCTCAAAGATTCCTTTGACCTCCCGCAGGCCTAAAAGGGTCCGTGTAGCAAACCCCTGCGAACAATAACTTATATTGTACCTCTAGATCGTTTTGAGGGATAATTAGATATTTTTGGAAAAACTATATTTTCACGTGTTTTTTTAATATTAATTTCACGTATTATATGAGTGAGTTAATCTTAAAACAATTGAATCTTTTTTACGAAAACAAAAATCAATCTTTTCATTAATAATCGCATGATGTTTCGTATACGGTATTTACACAAGCCTACAGTTTGTCTCGGCTGTCGGGTAGGATTAGGTCAATTGTGACCTGTAAGCCCTACGTGTGAAAATCAGTTTTCTGCACCACTTTTTCGGAGTCATTAGTAAAACAGCTAAATAACTTACATTTTTCTTTTACGAAAAAACTTATCTTCTCATTAATACCCGCATGATTTTTTTCATAAACAGTGCTTGCATAAATGAAAAGAAAAGGGGAGACTGCTAGTGCTTATATTTTAGGAAGATTACAGGTCACGGTATACATTTAAATTGGGAAGTTTTTCATGGCATCAGATATGCATGATCCAACACATCAACAGCATTGTAAACGCCACATCAAGGCACTTCACATAATGGGCCATAACATAAAGATGCAGCAACTTTCAAGGGTGTCACTTTGGGTTTGACTTAGCTATTGTCTAAGGGTTGCACTGATGGCAGATTGAATGGTGTTCAGGTGGGACAAGTTTCTCTGACAGGTCACGGTATACATTTAAATTGGGAAGTTCAGGCAGTAAGAGGTCCCGTGTTTTTAAAAATAATTTTTGCCTTGTTTGAAAATTTGCAGTTGGGCTGAATGTGGGAATTTGCTGGAAATTTGTGGTTAGCTGAGAGGAGACATGTTTGGTGCTTTGATTCATACCATCCTGAGCTTATCCAGTAGACATTTGTGGGCCTATGTTGAGTTGCCTTTGACGTAGTGATTTGAGGGGCACGCTGATTTCAGCTGTGCTTGGGTGTGGGGTTGGTAAGGAACCAGTTTCATAGCCAAGAAATGAGACGGGTCATGTGCTGTTTTTTTTTTTTTTTTTTTTTTTTTTTTTGTATTTTGTGCATGGCAAATGTGCAGCTGGTGGGCGGTAGTGTTTTTTAGGGAATTGAACAATTTGGGGATGACTGGGACTGACTAAGGCAAAGAGACTGGACAGTACGGAAACAGCACTGTGGTCTGTGGCCTGTCAGGTGCACCACATGCCATATGTGACATAGACCGGAAACTGGTTTTGTGTAACCAGATCAATGAGTTTGGATGGTTGCAGTTGGAAAAGTAAGAAAATCATGAAAAATTTGAAATTTTGCCCAAACATCGTTGTGCATGCAGTTTTATAGGCGTTTTGGCATGTTTTGCGTGGCAACACCCTGTTTACCTGCACTGTGAGCTAGGTTTAGTGTGTTTGCTTATTTATTTTTTGTCTTACAGGTAGTCATGAGTCTTTCCTTCGACCATGAGCTGTGACCTTTGACCTTGACCTTGAAAGGGGTGGGGTTTGGGGTGTTCAGTTTGATAAATGCGTTAACAAAAATTCACTCTTTCAATTATTGAAGTTGTGTGTGGTGGGTGTAGGGTGGGGTGGGTAAGGGTTTGGGTTGGAGGTAGGGGGGGGGGAGGGGGGCTTAAGGTCAAAGATTAAGATAAAAACTACAATGAAACAGTGTTAGCTGTGCATTTCATCAGACAGCTGACCTCAGAGTGAAATAAGCGGCCAAATAATGTGACCTGCAGAAGTGTTATTTTGTATGGTACTGCTACACTGGTTGCATCTGAGGTGTCATTCTGCTGTAATTGTCATGAGGGATGTCTCTGGTGTCTATTCTAAGCCAAACACAAGCACTTGTACACTGAGTAAAGCTCATCTGAGTGCATTGTTATGGGACCAGCAGTTGCGGGCACCAGTACAGGGTTTTACAGGAGTGTTCACAAGTTTGGCACACACATTCCTACTGCATCTGCAAGATGAGCTGAGGTGTTTTGAGACTCTGACAAGTGTGTTTTATATAAAAGTGAACTGTACATAACCATTTTTCTATGCTACCTCCTAAATCAGCTCTCCAGACACTTGTTAGTGTATGCGGCGTGTCCGGCGTAGCATAGTTTTGGTTGTTTTGTGTAGTCTTTTTCCTGTGGGATAGCTCAATAGACTTAATGTTTAAATTGCAGAGCTGTTTCATGACCCCTTTTGCCTAGGGAAAGATTGCCAGCAGCATATAGGGCATGGCAGCTGGTTACAGGCCTCTTCCAGCTTGTTGTCACCAGACAACAGGGTCAATGAGGATGCCTGGGTGTTGTCTTTTGGGCTGCCCTAAGATACACAAGGAAATGGCCTTGGGTCTGAAAGCTCATTTTTCATCAGTGTCAGTGTCATGGTAACTTTTTAAAGTTGTCCAGCCCACCAGAAGTCCGTTTGACTGTATTGCATGCGTGTGTAAACTTGGAAAAACAGAAAAAGTAGGGGGGTAGGCAATAGAAAAATATGAATAAAAAACCACTTTCATGTGCCTGTGTCTCAAATGCAACATTTCTGAAGATCAGATATATTACTTGATGTACATGCCAATTTTGGAGGCATTCTGACCATATCTAGGCTGTTTTTCATGGCATCAGATATGCATGATCCAACACATCAACAGCATTGTAAACGCCACATCAAGGCACTTCACATAATGGGCCATAACATAAAGATGCAGCAACTTTCAAGGGCGTCACTTTGGGTTTGACTTAGCTATTGTCTAAGGGTTGCACTGATGGCAGATTGAATGGTGTTCAGGTGGGACAAGTTTCTCTGACAGGTCACGGTATACATTTAAATTGGGAAGTTCAGGCAGTAAGAGGTCCCATGTGTTTAAAAATAATTTTTGCCTTGTTTGAAAATTTGCAGTTGAGCTGAATGTGGGAATTTGCTGGAAATTTGTGGTTAGCTGAGAGGAGACATGTTTGGTGCTTTGATTCATACCATCCTGAGCTTATCCAGTGGACATTTGTGGGCCTATGTTGAGTTGCCTTTGACGTAGTGATTTGAGGGGCACGCTGATTTCAGCTGTGCTTGGGTGTGGGGTTGGTAAGAAACCAGTTTCATAGCCAAGAAATGAGACGGGTCATGTGCTGTTTTTTTTTTTTGGTATTTTGTGCATGGCAAATGTGCAGCTGGTGGGCGGTAGTGTTTTTTTTTTAGGGAATTGAACAATTAGGGGATGACTGGGACTGACTAAGGCTAAGAGACTGGACAGTACTGAAACAGCACTGTGGTCCGTGGCCTACAAAATAAAGTAGGTAAAAGCACTGTCAGGGTAGAGAAGTGTGCATGATCGACCAGTGATCATAGATCTATTTTGCTCAAAGCACAAAAACAAAGATAGGAAAGAGGGGGTCGCTAAAAAGTGACTGGAAGCAATGCATATGTATCACATATCCCACTGTTCCAGCCACATGGTGCATGGAAATTTAATTCTAGGTCCCCTAAAGGGGTCCAGATATTTAGCCGGTGTGGACAGCTGTTTCGGTCTTTGCGACCTCGTCAGCACACCATTCAAAAAGAAAAAGAAAAGAAGGATCTTTCCTATCTTTTATTTTTGTTGTTGTGCTTTGACCAAAGTAGATCTATGATCACTGGTCGATCATGCACACTTCTCTCCCCTGACAGTGCTTTTACCTACTTTACTTTGTAATCTTCCTAAAATAATAGCACTGTAAGTCTCCCTTTTTCTTTTCATTTGTTACTACAATATCGACTGCAACCCCTTTATCCCCTTTTAGTAGGTTCTCTCTTAGGGTCCATGGAAATTTAGCTCTAGGTGGAGGCATGGAACCTATGCCCCTGCGGATATCACAGTAAAATGTGGCTGTCTTTGCAGGTAGGCAAAAGTTCCTGCCTTCCACTAGTATGCCGAATGGTGTGCTGTCGAGGTCGCCAAGACAGAAACAGCTGTCCACACAGGCTAAATATCTGGGACCACCACCACCCCCCCCCCCCTTTTGAGGGACATAGATTTAAATTCCTATGCACCAAGTGGTTGGAACAGTGGGATATGTGACTAACTGTATTGATCAGAAGAATAAGTTTTTAAAAAATGGCAAAGACCATAAGGCTCACGTGCATGACCGATCAATATACTTAATCTAACCTTTTTGACTTTGACATTTCCGACAAGTCACTGAAACTTTAAGCATGTGTTCTAACACAAGTAAAGTGTTGGTTTTTGGGCCTGCAAAATGCACGTTTTCTCAAAATGTACGCATTTTTCACTTTTGTCAACCTCCCATGACCATTGCCTTTGTGAGTAGTGAACCAAATTAGTAGGCACAGAAAGGTCGTATCATCAGCTATCTTTCTGCTACTCTTAGTTGAAATGTTTTTTAAAAGTCACGAGAAAAATAATTCTACACAAAATAGACATCATTTGCAGATCTCTTTTGACCCTTGACCTTTCCGAGTGAGTGAGTATAGATTGCTTTACGTCCCGCAAGCGACAAAGGCCTTCTCAGGACGTGCCTGCGCTAAATGAAGACAAAAACTGCACGAAGCGCAGACAGGAGGGATAATTTCAAAAGAAAGATACAGATGAATGAACCAGAAAGACAGAAATACAAACCCCCAAAAGAGTAGAACCCACCTTGCAGGGGTTAGACAAGGTGACCCTAGGAACTAAAAAGTAGACAACCCCACCAAGGTCCCCTAGGGCAGACCCGGTGGGGGTTTGACCTTTCCGAGGGGTTGTCCAAATTAGCATGTTTAAGAATGTCTTTAACATCAGCTATCTCTTTACCAGGTTTAATAAAATAAAAATAATTACGGTATTTATAATGCGCTTATCTTATAATAATTATAACTCTAAGCGCGCACTCACAACTCGCGCACGCATGCGCACGCTTTAGACAATGACTCACGTACCACAAATAGTGAAATACATTACGACGGTCAGCTTGGGGTGGGGAGGGTGGTGATATATTGCTAAAACTGTTGAAAGAGGTGAGTTTTGAGGGCGGACTGGAAGGAGGTGAGAGAGTGTTTCTGACGGAGAGAGAGTGGGAGAGTGTTCCAGGTGGATGGACCGTAGACGGAGAAGGAGCGGGGGCCGAAAGTGTTGAGTTTGGTGCGAGGAATGTGGAGGCGGAGAGGGTCGGAGGCAGAGCGGAGGGAGCGGGAAGGTGTGTAGGGGTGAAGTAAGTTGGAGAGATAGGCAGGAGCGCAGTTGTTCAGGGATTTGTAACAGAGAGACAGAATTTTGTATTGGATGCGTTGGGGGATGGGGAGCCAGTGAAGGAGTTTTGAGCAGGGGAGTGATGTGGTCGGATTTTTTCTTTCTGAGGACGAGGCGGGCAGCGTTGTTCTGGACGCGTTGGAGAGTGAAAGTGGTGGAGTGAGGGAGGCCGGAAAGGAGAGAGTTGCAGTAGTCGATGCGAGATAAGATGAGAGAGACAGCAAGTTTGGTGGCAGCTTCGGTAGTGAGGTATTTTCTGATCTGACTGATGCGGCGGAGGTGGAAATAGCATGCCTGGGCCGTGGCGGAGTCGAAGCTGGTCATGCACAGAGAAGAATGGAGGATGACGCCGAGGTTCTTGGCCGAGTCAGAGAGTGAGATGGGGGTCCTATCGAGTTGAAGGTGGAGAGTGGGAGGGAGCTGGGAGAATTTCTGGCGAGTGCCTACCAGCATGGCTTCCGTTTTGTCGTCGTTCAGTTTAAGCTTGTTTGCTGTCATCCAGGTTTTCACGTCTTCGTGGCAGTCAGCCGTGCGAGTCAGTAGTGACTGAGTGTTGTCGAGTTTGTCTTTGTCTAGCAGTTGCGAGTCGTCAGCGTAGAGGTGGTGGTGTATGCGGTGAGACTGGATGATGTTGGACAGAGGAGAGGTGTAGAGTGTGAAAAGGACCGGGCCCAGGACGGACCCCTGTGAAACTCCGCAGGACAGCGTGACTGGGTTGGAAGAGACGCCGTTGAAAGTGACGGATTGCTGTCTGTCGGAAAGGTAGGAGAGAAACCAGGAGTGAGCAGAGTCAGTGATGCCGAAGGAGTGGTGGAGTCGGTGGAGGAGGATAGAGTGGTCTATAGTGTCAAAGGCGGCAGAGAGATCGAGTAGTGTAAGAAGGGAGATGTTGCCCGAGTCGGTGGAGAGAAGCAGATCGTTTAAGCTATGTAGAAGGGCTGTTTCAGTGCTGTGATGTTTGCGATAGGCAGACTGGAATGGACTGAGGAGGTTGTTGTCGGTGAGGTGGAGGTTGAGCTGGTTGAGAACAACCTTCTCAAGAAGTTTGGACAGGAAAGAGCGATTGGAGACTGGGCGATAGTTCTTGAGTTCGTTTGGGTCGAGGTTGTGTTTTTTTGAGGAGAGGACGGACGATGGTGGACTTGAAGATATCGGGGACAGAGCCGTTTTCTAGAGATGCGTTGATGATGTCGGTAATGAAAGGCAGAAGTTTAGGAAGGCCGTCGCGGTAGAGAGAAGCTGGGAGGGGGTCTAGTTCGCAGGTTTTGAAGGGCATGGACTTTATGGTCTTGAGGACTTCATCCTGAGAGACGGGGCGGAAGGACGAGAGGGGAGTGCCGGAAAAGGTGGGGTCGGGAGGGCAAGGCGGAGAAGGCAGGGTGTCGAGTGCGTTGCGCAGACTTTGGATTTTGTCCGAAAAATACGTAGAAAAAGCGGACGGGAGTTCTTCTTTGCTGTGTGTGTTGGGGAGAGGAGAGTCCTTAGAAGTGCCTAGGAGTGTGTTCATGGTGGCGTAGAGGGTTTTGGAAGATGTGGATTCCAGGATTTGGTTTTGAAGGTGTTTGCGTTTAGAGTCGGAGATCATTTTGCAGACTTTGGATCTAGTTGTTTGGAAGATCTGTCTGTGAACGGTGAGGTCAGAAGAGCGGCGTTCCGCTTGTCGGCGCTCGCGCTTGGCCTCGGTTATGTCGTCAGTGAGCCATTGATTGATTGATTGTACATTGCTTAACGTCCCGACAGCAACAAGGCTTTCTCAGGACGTGCCTGCACTGCTTGTGAAAAAAAAAAAAAAATAAACAGAACATTGAATGTATGTCGCCAGCCGGTCAAATACGTTAAATAAACCTAACACATGGGGCTAAATAAAGCTAAGACCATTTAGCAACACACATCCAATATCAAGAGCTACAGGCAGTGCAGACAGTAGGGAGAGTTTTAAAAAGGCAAATACAGGTGAATGGACCTCGGGTAGACAGAAACACATGCCCCAGAATAGAGAGAAAAACCCACCCTGTGGGGCTGACCAGGGTGACCCTGGGAACTAAAAAATACCTAACCCCACCCAAGTCCCCCAGGGCAGACCCGGGTGGGGTGGAAGCAAGATCGGGAGAGGGGGCGGGGTCCAAGACAAGGTCGACAGCTTCGTCGAAGAAGCTCTCGCGGTTGACAGATTTTATTTTGCGACGAGAGACAATGAGCTTGGTTTTTTTCGGGGGAGGTAGGTTGAGGGAGACGAGAATAGCGAGCTGGTCGGAGGGAAGCACAGAGGAGGTGTCAGAGTCGAGAAAGAGTTGATCGGAGGTGCGGGTGATGATCCAGTCGAGGGTGTGGCCGAGTCGGTGGGTGGGTTTAGTAATGTGTTGTGTGAGATTGTGGTTTGAAAGTGACGTGCAAAGGCGTTTTGTCTTCAGGGTGGTCGGGTTTGTCAAAGTGGAAATTAAAGTCGCCTAGAAGGATGTGTTTTCCGGGTCGTGTGCTGTAGTGGTCGAGGAGGTCAAACTCGGTGAGGAACATGGAGTTTGTGAGTTTGTTTTGAGAGCTTGGAGGGGGGCGATAGATACATGAGAAGATGAGGGACTGGCCAGGGAGTGTTGCTACGGTCTCGACAGATTCAAAGGAGAGATGGGCAAAAGGGAGAGGCTGAGAAAAGGAGAGGTGAGCCGAAAGACAGTCCCTGTAGATGATGGCAATGCCACCCCCTCTGGAAGCACGCGGGAAGGAGGCCAGGCGGTAGCCACTCGGAGTGACGCTGGCGATGATGGGTTCATCGCCAGCTGAGCGGAGCCACGTTTCGGTGATCACGACAACATCTAGGTCATTGTCTAGAATGAAATCTGAAATCACGTCAGTTTTGCCATCTTTGCAGACAGACTGTGCATTGAACAGACACAGTTATAGGTTGGAAGAGACAGCAGAGGGAGAGGGAGAAGAAACGGACGAAGAAGAGGACAAAGGAGGAGGAGGGTAGGGAGGGGGGGAGAGAGGATGGAGGGGGGGGGGAAAGGAGTGAGGGGTGGAGGGGGGAGGAGGAACAGGCGGGGAAGGAGAACCGGGTAAGAAAGAGGATGCGAGAGGAGGGTGGGGGGAGAGGGGGAGGAAGGGGAGTAGGAAAAGATGAGGAAGAGGGAGGGGGAGGGTGAAGGGGAGGAAACAGGGGGAGGAGGGGACGAGGGGGAAAAAGCAAGCGAAGGAGGAGGGGGTGAGGGGAGGAAGGGGGATGAGGGTGGGGGAGGGGGCAGCCGAGGAGGGCAGGGAGCAGTAAATGAGGGAGAGAGGAGAAGAAATGGGAGAAGAAGGAACGAAGGGGGAGAAGGCGGGGAGGTGGGGAGAGGCGGAAGGGGTGGAAGGGCATTGGAAGAGATGAAGAAGTGTGTGGTAGTGTGTGTGGTGGTGCTTCCTGCCTTCTGCTAATTCCGCCCCTGCGGCCTCTCTTACGCAGTCGGATGCCGCGTAAGGCGTCTGCAACACTGTCGGCGGCACCGGTTGCGCAGTAGGTGGTGTGGTGGCGTAGAGATAGCAGTTATTGGCGTGTGTATCTGATGAGCATGATTGTTTGTGGGGACTGACAAGAAAGAGAAAGACGGGAAGAGGGTGCAGCATGGTGTGTGTATGAGTAAGTGTGTGTGTGTGTGTGTGTGTGTGTGTGTGTGTGTGTGTGTGTGTGTGTGTGCCGCTGTGTGTGTGAGCGGTGCGGTAGGGAAGAGACCTGATGAAACGCAAGGGAGAAAATGTACAGTAGGGGTGTGTGTGTATGTGTGTGTGTGTGTGCCGGTGTGTGTGTGTGAGTGTGGTGGGGTAGCGACGCTGATAATACGCAAAAACTGACCTACACTGAAAGGGCAAAATGGATACGGGGGAAAAATAACAAACAGCAGACAATCCCGGTCGGTCAGCGGCGAGCTCGGACAAAGGGTTTGGGATAGAAGTTGTAAATAGTAATTGAGAAGAAAAAAAAAACTTTTAAAAAATGGCTCTTTGTGAGCTATTTCTTGATCTCTTGCGACCCGTGACCTTTCCGAGATGTCATCCAAATTAGTATGCATAGGTAGATATTACCATAAGGTATCTCTGTACCAAGTTTGGGTTTGACGTTGTGAATAGTATTTGAGAAAAACATCTTTTGTCAAAATATGGCTATATTTTAACCTATTTCTCGATCTCTTGTGATCCTTGAGCGGTCTACCAAATTAGTCTGCATAGAAAGGTCTTACCACCAGGTATCTTTGTACCAAGTTTGGGTTTGAAGTTGTGAATTTGAGAAAATATAAATTTTGTCAAAATGTGGCTTTTAACAAAAATATATTTCCTGATCCCCTGTGACCTTGACCTTTGAGAGGTCACTCAAAGTGGCATGTTTAGAAAGGTCTTGCCAGAAAGTACCCTTGGGCCAAGTTTGAAGAATGTTGCTTGAATAATCTCCGAGAAAATACCTAGGTTAAATTTTACCGCGGACGAACGACGGGTGACGGACGGACGACCACTGGCCCAGAACGAAGACTTACTCAGTTTTGGTATTTCTGGTAAAGCTCTCACCTGGTTTCACTCTTATCTGTCTTACTGTCAGATCAACGTCTCTGTCAAGAACGTTCTTTCTGAAGCTGCTGCGCTAGAGTTTGGGGTCCCCCAGGGCTCTGTCCTGGGCCCCATTCTATTTACGCTGTACACTCAGCCTCTGTCTCAGATTATCGCATCGAATTCAACCGATCATCACATGTATGCGGACGATACACAACTTCGGAAATCTGCACCTCCAAACAGCTCCAGTGAGGCTATTTCAGATGTTCAGAACTGTATCTCAGATGTTAAGTCCTGGATGTGTGAAAATAAACTTCAGTTAAATGAGGGCAAGACAGAAGCTCTTCTTGTCGGTGCCTCTCGACTGCTGCCCAATTCTCCTGACTCAATGCGCATTTGCGACGCACCTATTCCGTTTTCTGATTCTGTTCGCAATCTTGGCGTTTTTCTGGATAAAGATCTTCAAATCAAGGAGCATGTAAATCATGTTTGCAAACTTGCTTTTCTGGAATTAAGACGTATCTGTTCTATCCGTCATTACCTCACTACTGAAGCTACCACCAGTCAGTTGAAATACTTGGAGAGGAGACGGGCGCCGCCAAGTTTGCCTAAGCCCATTGAAAGGACTGATGGACAAGCAACAGAATAAGAATAACATGCCGGATCGGTCGGGGCCCGGATCACCAACGACCGCGCACCCCATTGGAGGTCTCCAGGGTGGGGGCGACAAGTGTGTTACTGGAACCAAACCCACCATCAAGCTGCCCACGCAAGGAATAACTATCGGAACTTGGAACGTTCGCACACTCTACCAGTGCGGCAAAGTGAAGGAACTCACCCACGAGTTAAAGCGCTATCGCTGGGACATTGTAGGACTTGCAGAAGTTCGATGGACAGGCTTCGGAGAAACAACAACAGATGAAGGCCATAAAATCTGGTTCAGCGGAAAAGAAACCAAGCACGAACATGGCGTAGCTTTTATCGTAAGGAAAGAGGTGGCTGGAACTGTCATCAGCTGCACCCCCGTGTCAAGCAGACTAATCTCCATCCGCATCTCCGCCCGACCGCACAACATCACTATAATACAAGTATACGCTCCTACAGCAGATCATGATGATGAGGAATTAGAAGAATTTTACGAACAACTGGACAACATCATCAAGAAAACACCTAAGAAAGACATTCTGACTGTCCTCGGTGACTGGAATGCAAAGATCGGCCCTGACGCTTACCAACAATGGGCAGGAACAGCTGGCAAGTTTGGCCTTGGAGAAACAAACGACAGAGGCCTGCGACTTTTAGAGTTCGCACAGAGTCACCGTCTTACCGTTGCTAATACCCTCCATCCACACAAGAAGTCAAGAACAGTGACATGGCAATCGCCAGGAGGCCTGGTCCATAACCAGATTGACTTCATCTTGCTGCCTCGACGATTCAAATCCAGCGTTAACAAAGCACAAACGAGGTCCTTTCCTGGCGCTGATATTGGCAGCGACCACAACCTCGTCCTTACTAGCCTCAAGTTGAAGCTGGCATTGAAACGAGACAGCAAGAGTCCTCGCATCCGATTC